>CM074307.1:8263200-8680700 GCA_037194245.1 Opsariichthys bidens | reverse complement strand
AACAAACTATTATGATCGCATCTAACATAAAATATTGTATTTGAATATATATATATATATATATACACATACACACACACACACATTATATACTAACAAACTATTATGATCGCATCTAACATAAAATATTGTATTTGAATATATATATATATATATATATATACACATACACACACACACACACATTATATACTAACAAACTATTATGATCGCATCTAACATAAAATATTGTATTTGAATATATATATATATATATATATATATACACATACACACACACACACATTATATACCAACAAACTATTATGATCGCATCTAACATAAAATATTGTATTTGAATATATATATATATATATATACACATACACACACACACACACATTATATACTAACAAACTATTATGATCGCATCTAACATAAAATATTGTATTTGAATATATATATATATATACATACACACACACACATTATATACTAACAAACTATTATGTTTGATGCAATTAATTGCGATTAATCACATCTAACATAAAATATTGTGTTTGAATATATATATATATATATATACATACACACACACATTATACACTAACAAACTATTATGTTATATGCGATTAATTGCAATTAATCGATTTGATTTCAAGTGACCTTTTTTATATATATATAACATTTTCAGCTATTTTTTCAGTTGGTGACACTAACATGTTCTGAAATTGTTTCAGAGCGGAGGGATCTATCTGTTTGCCAATCAGAAGGGCTGTGATGGAGACCGTCTGTACTACGATGGGTGTGCTATGATCGCCATCAATGGAGATATTGTTGCCAGAGGAGCGCAGTTCTCTCTCGAGGATGTGGTAAGGGCTCGAATATTGAAAGTGGCTCTGATTAACACGCTAAACATTTCGGTTTGATCCTTTCTTTTGACTTGCAGGAGGTTGTCACGGCCACTCTTGATCTGGAAGATGTGCGCAGCTATCGAGGAGAGAGATGTCACCCACATATGGTGAGAGACATTGAACGTCATGAGATTTTATAGTAACTTACCATGCATTAAATATATTTCTTACTGCACAGGAATATGAGCACAAACCTTATCCGAGGTTGAAAACGGACTTCTCTCTGTCTGACTGCAATGACAGGTGTCTGCCCACGCACGAGCCTGTGGAGTGGATTTTCCACACCCCAGAAGAAGAAATCAGGTAACTTTTCACAGAGGAAGATGCACTTAAGTGAATACATACAAACAGTGGAGTGCAAAAAGGTGTTTTAAAGTAGAGAAATGAAGCCAAAATACCCCAGAAACGTGGAAACCCGCAAACATACACTTTTTTTTTTGTGACGTGTTGTCAAGTATGGTGACCCATACTCGAAATTAGTGCTCTGCATTTCCCAAGTGCACACACACAGCAGTGAGTAGTGAACACACACCCGGAGCAGTGGGCAGCTATTGCGACAGCACCCGGGGAGCAATTATGGGTTTATTATATTATATTATATTATATTATTATTATTATATATATTATTATATTATAGCGCAATTATTGCGCCCGGGGAGCAATTATGCCTTGCTCAAGGGCACTTTAGTCATGGTATCGAAGGTGAAGAGAGTGTTGTTTATTCACAATCCCCACCTTCAATTCCTGCCGGCGTGGGAATCGAACCGGCAACCTTCACATTACAAGCCCAACTCCCACACCATTAGGCCACGACTACCCCTAACATACGTCTGCGTGATAAGAACTACCTAACATGTAACTACATTGGGAATTTTTTTTTTTTTTTTTAAGTTTAATTGGATTATTTAGTTTGGCTTGCGACCCATTCGATTCTATAGAGAAGGTGGGTTTTATGACCTATACTGCAGCCAGCCACCAGGGGGCGATTAAAATGTTTTGGCTTCACCATTCAGGACTTGTGCTGAACACTTGGTAGCTAAAGTTATGTTTTGCTTCCCTCTAGTGGAGCTGTACATTAATACACCCATTTGTGTAAACATCCATATTAAATAAAGAGTCCCGTAAACCCAATTATGACTTAAAGAACAGCCCGTTCACCCAAATTTCCCAATAACATGCCAAATTAGTGTTCTGTTCCAGTGAGACTATTTTTATGTTGTTTAGGAGTACCTTGTGACACTAATTTATTCCTGACTGTTTTTGTCATATCTGTTTGGAAATGAGAAAATGTGAGAAGGGAAATGTTAATCTTTTATGTACAATTTATGTACTTTTTGGTGTTATAAATTGGTGTAGCATTTATTAAATCATTTAAATATATATTTTGGGTGTTATTTCAGTCTTGGTCCTGCCTGTTGGTTATGGGACTACTTAAGGAGGAGTGGACAGGTGTGTTTTTTATTCTTTAGTGCATGTAAATATGAATGTGATTTACAAGATTTGCGCTTGTTTTGTTATATGTTTATTAGCATGTTGATGCTTTTGGCAATGCATGTGAAGATATAGGAGATGTTTGTGTGTTTTCAGGCAGGCTTCCTTCTTCCCCTCAGTGGTGGTGTGGACAGTTCATCTAGTGCCTGTGTTGTGTACTCGATGTGTGTGCAAATCTGCCAAGCTATCAAAGAAGGCAGTAAGCTCAAAACACACACAACAGCTCTTCAAAACATCAGAACCATGTACTTGTGAGGCTTAAACATGTGCATCTCAGATTCTCAGGTGCTGGACGATGTGCAGAGGGTGGTCAACGATTCGTCCTACAGGCCTACGGACCCACGCGAGCTGTGTGGACGCCTCTTTACCACGTGCTACATGGCTAGTGAAAACTCTTCCGAGGACACCCGCGACAGAGCCAGAGATCTCGCCGCTCAGATCGGAAGGTCTGACATTTGATTGAGCTATATTTAAAAAAGAAGTCTCTTATGCTCACCAAGGCATTTACATTTAGTCGTTTAGCAGACGCTTTTATCCAAAGCGACTTACAAGGGAGGAAAACAAACAAGCGATTCTTCATGAATTGGCGAATAACACAGGAAGTGCTCACAATACAAGTTTCATACATTGCTCAGTACCATAAGCTAGAGTAGGAAGGGAAAAAAGGGAAGGAAAGGGTTTTTTTTTTATTTTTTATGAGGGGATCAAGTGTTCACGGAAGAGATGAGTTTTCAGCTATCTCTCGAATATTGCCAGGGATTCTGCGTTCCTGATGAAAGTAGGGAGATCATTCCACCAGCAGGGAGCAGTGAAGGAGAATGTCCAAGGCTGCATTTATTTGATAAAAATACAATTAAAACAGTAATATAGTGAAATATTATTACAGTTAAAAATTCAGTTTTATTATATTTTGAAATGTAAGTAATCAAAGCTGAATTTTCAGCATCATTACTCCAGGATTCAGTGTCACATGATCCTTCAGAAACCATTCTTGATACACACACACACACACACACACACACACTCTTTAAATGCATTCAGTTATAATTAACATTTTCTTAAGGATAAAAAAATCAGTCTCAGCTAATGCTGTAAACTATATAACGGGAGCCACATTACTGTAATATTAAAGGTTACAATTAACAACAGAGCCCAAACTATTAAATTCAGTCGCTATTTATTTTTAGATATAATAATCAACTCTCAAATATAAAAACAAACAAACATGCCAATTGCACACAAGGCGGGTTTTGCATTAACTTCTAAATCTTATTATAAAATTATTACTCCAATTCATTTTTGAAATAGAATTGTTTACACAGGTATGTCATTTTCTTGACAAATTTATTTAAACAATTAAATATTTAAGACATTACTACTAGGTAAAGTACATATAATGAATATATAAACGAATTTAGTGAAATGATCCCTCTAGTGAACTAACATGCTGTGGACACTAAATGACTTGCCTCAGGTAAATGTAATGCGTGAGATATTATTCTCAAGCTGTTTTATTGATGATTGAAACTCTGTTTGAGAGATTACACGCATATCTAGATCGCCTGTTCTTCTCCTTCTTTGTTTTTTCCTATTGTGGCGGTTAGCAAACAGCATTGTAATACTGACTAACTGCATGAACCGAACTGTGACATCCGTACTGTAGAGTTTGGGATGAATACATGTACTGTTACACCCATATACATATATTACATTCATATTCATGTTGCAATCATATATAATATATAAATATATACATACATAATATATATATATTTACATTTATATAAAACATATATATATATAGATAGATAGATAGATAGATAATTTCTTTGCAAACATAGTCTTATATATATGAACTTATAAAAAGTAATATATTTGTAAAAATTAGACTCTTAAGTATACAATTTAATAGTACAAAAATGTATTATTGTTCAATTAAAATTTTGATATTTAATGTGTTCTCCTCTCAGCAATCACCTAAATATCAACATTGACATGGCAGTGAAAGGCATGCTGGGAATCTTCTCCGTGGTCACAGGGAAGTGGCCTCAGTTCCGGGCTAATGGAGGAAGCGCCAGAGAGAACCTGGCTCTTCAGAACGTCCAGGTACAGCACCCGTCATGATGCTGATTCTTGATTAGGGACTGCACCACATATATACACAGGGCTGGGTGGGTTACTTTTAAAATGTATTTCACTACAGATTACAAAATACATGCTTTAAAAAGTCATTTGTAACGTATTTCGTTACATTACTCAAGTTTAGTAACTTAATCTAAATACTTTAGAATACTTTGGAATACTAATAAGTGTGGAACAAACACAAAAAAGGTCATTGCAAGTTTTTATCTCACAATTCTGACTTTTTCCCTTGATGTAAAGGTGCAATTGTGAGTTATAAAGTCAGAATCAAGAGATATAAACTGACAATATTGAGAAAAGTCAAATATATGAGATATAA
Source organism: Opsariichthys bidens (assembly GCA_037194245.1). Classification (NCBI taxonomy): domain Eukaryota; kingdom Metazoa; phylum Chordata; class Actinopteri; order Cypriniformes; family Xenocyprididae; genus Opsariichthys; species Opsariichthys bidens. The sequence continues at coordinate 8,675,855 of CM074307.1, read as the reverse complement.
ACTCGCAATATTGAGACAAGTCAGAATTATGAGATATAAACTACAATTGTAAACACAATTCACAAGATTCACAATTGCAAGAAGAAAAGTCAGTATTGCAAGTTCATATCTCCCAATTCTGACTTTATAACTTGCAATTGTGAGTTTAAATCTCGCAATTCTGAGAAAAAGAAATCATAATTATGAAATGCAAACTCACAATTGTGAGGGGAAAAAAACAAATTGTGAGAAAAAGTTGCAGTGACGAGTGAATTATAAAATGACTCACAAACAACTATCAGAAAACATGAAAAGAGTCGTGGATCATCAGGTCATGACAGGACAGTTAAGATGACTGTCTTTTTTATTTTGTCAATTTTATATTTGTCATTTTGTCTTGTTCAGGACAGTTAGGGTTAGGGTTAGTTAGGGTTAGCGTTAGGGTTAGGGTTAGGGTTAGTTAGGGTTAGTTAGGGTTAAGGTTAGTTAGGGTTAGGGTTAGGGTTAGGGTTAGGTTAGGGTTAGGGTTAGGGTTAGGGTTAGTTAGGGTTAGGGTTAGGTTAGGGTTAGGGTTAGGTTAGGGTTAGGGTTAGTTAGGGTTAGGTTAGGGTTAGGGTTAGGTTAGGGTTAGGGTTAGTTAGGGTTAGGGTTAGGGTTAGTTAGGGTTAGCGTTAGGGTTAGGTTAGGGTTAGGGTTAGGGTTAGGTTAGGGTTAGGGTTAGGGTTAGTTAGGGTTAGGGTTAGTTAGGGTTAGGGTTAGTTAGGGTTAGTTAGGGTTAGGGTTAGGTTAGGGTTAGTTAGGGTTAGGGTTAGTTAGGGTTAGTTAGGGTTAGCGTTAGGGTTAGGTTAGGGTTAGGGTTAGGTTAGGGTTAGGGTTAGGGTTAGTTAGGGTTAGGGTTAGGGTTAGTTAGGGTTAGGGTTAGTTAGGGTTAGTTAGGGTTAGGGTTAGGTTAGGGTTAGTTAGGGTTAGGGTTAGTTAGGGTTAGGTTAGGGTTAGGGTTAGGGTTAGTTAGGGTTAGGGTTAGGTTAGGGTTAGGGTTAGTTAGGGTTAGGTTAGGGTTAGGGTTAGTTAGGGTTAGGGTTAGTTAGGGTTAGGGTTAGGGTTAGTTAGGGTTAGGTTAGGGTTAGGGTTAGTTAGGGTTAGGGTTAGGTTAGGGTTAGGGTTAGTTAGGGTTAGGGTTAGGTTAGGGTTAGGGTTAGTTAGGGTTAGGGTTAGTTAGGGTTAGGTTAGGGTTAGGTTAGGGTTAGGGTTAGGGTTAGTTAGGGTTAGGGTTAGGGTTAGGACTTTTTCAGACGGTCAGAGTTAGAGAATCACCAATCGCTGTTTAAATGACATTAAAACTCAAAGTAATCACTTTGGTAATCTAAAACACTGTTCAGATGTAACTGTAATCTGATTACCACCCATTTAAAATGTATTTACTTGTATTTCGTTACTCCCCAACCCTGTATATAATGAATGTTTTTCAGCATAAATGGTTTGGTTGACCGCAATGAAAGTCTCAGAAATAACCACAAGCATACTAAAAAAATTGGAAAGCAGCGTTATGCATTAATATCCCACGAATGCGCATTGCTTTGATTGTTGGATTTAGTTGCCGTTTTGAAATAAAATAGATGCTGATCATTTGTTTTTATATGACCCATGACATCACAAAAGCGCGGGCTTTGAAAGTGATATGTTTGCTGACTTTTTCCAATATGCTGTTTGCTTGCATTGTAACACAACCACCGCAATTTTCACCAAAAAAATATTGCAGTTAGTCACCCCAAGCGTCAGATCACCTACTAATTTGCTGAGTTTCACTATTTCAAAACAAAAGTAACACTGTACCATTATGCTACTGTTGTTCAGGAAATAGCTTGTGCTTTAGGCTTTGATCAAGAGTCATTCTGCCAGTTTGACACATTCACACATATATGATGCATCACAGCTTTGAAACAGGAAAAAGGTTGAAAAAGTTTGCAAAGAAATGAATTGCACTTTTGACCGATGAAGGCTCCAGTCATATCAGTGGCCTAGAAAATTAGAAATGAGTATACAATTATATTTCAATTTATTTAAATTGTGCTTTTCACAATAAGTTACAGTGATCGAAAATACTGAGCAGATAAAACAAATCAATATTGGATAATAATTGGATAAAACCAAGAAATAAACTTATCCCAAAGAGTTATGTGTATGTTTACTCCAATACAGGCTCGCGTCAGGATGATTTTGGCCTACCTCTTCGCCCAGCTCTGTCTGTGGGCTCGGGGAAAACCTGGCGGTCTCTTAGTTCTCGGTTCAGCAAACGTGGATGAGAGGTGTGACTTTGTTTCTTTCGTTATCCCACTGCCTATTAATAATAATAGAGATGACTTAAGAGAAAGTATTGTCTGACTTTGCAGTTTGACTGGATACTTCACAAAGTACGACTGCTCCAGCGCTGATATCAATCCCATCGGAGGTGTTAGTAAGATGGACCTGAAGTGCTTCCTGCAGTACTGTGTAAAACACTTCCAGCTCACTGCCCTCATAAGGTCCGTAATCTTTCCTTTTGTCGCACGTTTGCTGATCAGATCAATGATGAATTTAGTCACATCATCTTGATTTATAGTTTTGGAATGGCAGACAACAAAATGAATAAAAAAAATCACATAAATGACACTGAAAGAGACAATCTAGGGACAGTGTATATATACACAGTATATATATATATATATATATATATATATATATATATATATATATAAAATATATATATAATTAGTTATGAAACTCTACATGGCGCAGGCCCTTTACATGCAGCCTGCAAGCAATCACATTATTAGTCAGTCCCTCCAGAAAAACGCGGGATTTTTTTGTGATTGTTCCAGGCAAAAATCCTTGATTATGCGGCACGTTTTCTTAAAAAATGCCATGGAATATGCGGGATATTTTTGCAATTTTATGCGGGAACTTGCAAAAACTGCGGTTTTTGATGCAAAAGAGGAAAAAAAAGTGTCATGTAACACACTGGGAAACTGCTTCGCGTGGTCTTTTGAGCTTATTTTTGTTGGCAAATGAGAATGATCATCGTGCTTCATCATGGTTTCACCGCGGGGTTTACAGATGACGTTCACGTCGCATAATTACGTCACTTCATGAGGTTCCCATGGCAACAGGGGGAAAATAATGGCGCTTGTGTGAAGTCAACGCAACATTTTTCAACTTTCTGCTAAGATATTTGAGACTTTTTTGCAACGAAAATACAGGGATTATGAAATCATGCTCGCCCCGCATATTTTTCTTGCTGAAATCGGCAATTTATGCGGCGAAAGTGCGGCATATTTGAAAAAATGCGACCCCCGCATAAATATGCGGACTTTGGCTGATTATGCATGAAATCAAGCGATCGCATAATCGCGTTTTTCTGGAGGGACTGATTAGTGCATGCCACAAGCTGATTGGCCTCTGCTGATCCTGCAGCCAATGAGATTGCTTGCTCGACAAATAAATCGGCATGTTCTGGAGGGTCATTGTCCTGTTAGCTCCAACTTGCCTCAACATACCATACCAGGACGTTTCTAGTATGCCTAGTTACAAAGCCATTTTTTTGAATGGATGTCAATAGGCTTCGCTGCTTTTGTGAGGAAATAGCTTTATCATTTAATGAATCGACTGCCTGTCTGCTAATCTTCAACATGTTTTATGTTAAACAATACCTTTGTTGGGAACATTATGTAGATTTTACTATGATAAAAGTTAAGAGGAAGGATTGTAGGACTCATTACCATAGTATTTAACAGTAATAGTGAGTGATATTGTATTTTAAAGGAAGTAAAAAAATAAATGCTTTGGCTTTCAGGTTTTAGCAGTTGTAATGACTATTAAAACTGCATCTATGCATATGCTGATATTATGCATTTTAATGAATAAAGAGAAAAAGAATAGTTTAAATATAAATATTGTGTTAAATCGTATGTTGTAAAAAATGAAGTGTCGCTATCAGGATAGACACGTGATTTATGAATGCTGTTGATGATGAAATAACGCTTTTTTCAATGAAGGTAAATACGTACATATAATTTGAAGGAATTAAACATGTGTTAAATTACAATGAAGTTTTGGTGTAATCTTAAATGTAGTTTTATGCAAGCTGCAGTGACTAATTTGCAGCTAATAAGAGATATCTTCGCACTTTTTCCACAGTAAAGCACACTCCACAAACAATGCAGTCCTACTGTACGTTTACTAGCGATATAACAACAAATATAAACATTTATTCACAAGACCAACACGCTAATCCACAAGAAACTGATTAACGTGAACTGTAACCAACTGTCTTAACACTTTGAAGGGTGGGCACTGATGCCACTGCCATTATATGATTGGCTGAGGTGCCTCACGTTAGGTAAGCAATACAGACCTCCCCGATAATGTGACAATCTCTGCTACTTAGACCTTGATTAGCTGGTTCAGGTGTGTTTAATTGGGGTTCTGCAGGCCATGGTCCTCCAGGAGCAAGATTGGACACTGGTTGAAATAGTCTGGTGCTCTGAGACCCTCCACCTCCCCCAGCTCCACCTGCCTACATCTGTTATGGGATTTATGTGTCTATTCATGCAGCAGCGTATCTAACCGTTCAGAACAGCATGTCTGTGTATCTATTGGCAGTTGCAAGTCCATATTTGCTCTGTAGCAGATCTAGTCCTCCAAGACCAAAAAGATTAACATTGCCATATTCAATAAGATGCTAAAACTATAAAACTATTTCAAGAGTTGATTGATTTATATATATATATATTTTCTGTGCAGCATTTTAGATGCTCCACCAACTGCAGAGCTTGAGCCACTGACTGATGGCAAGGTTGTCCAGACTGATGAGGTAAACACCATCAACATGATTTGCTAATAAAATGATCAAGAAACGTCGAAGAACATTTGCATGAACAGATTGCATGTGTTTTTAAACAATAAAATCTAGAAAAAAAGAAAAAAAAAATTGAAAAAGACCATATTTAAATATGGATCAGGTAGTCAGAGCTGGTGCGAGTGAATGGAGGCGGGACTAATTTGCTTATTTTTATGTCCTTTTTCCATCACTGTGCGCATGCAAGACAGAGAGTTTTACATCACGGAGACCTAATTCATTTGGCTTTGTGTCCCCTCCCACAGGCCGACATGGGAATGACCTACTCAGAGCTGTCTGTGATTGGCCGACTCAGGAAGATTTCCAAGTGTGGCCCGTACAGCCTGTTTTGCAAGCTCATTCACTCATGGAAAGAGACATTCTCTCCCTCACAGGTCAAACCCTAAACTTTACAGTACTCTTAATAAAAATACTTTTAACCCCTTGGTGCTGCTCGCAGCTCCCATGACGGGCCTTTTTATGTTATTTTATTTTTGTTTAAGTGAAATTAATGTACAATAGTTAAGTTCCATAATGTTTCTAATTTAATATTTTGAATTTTTAGGGGAGTTTATGGTACTAAATTATATTTATGAAATAGTTATGATACATTTATTAACTGTTAATCGCTTATTTTTGAGCATAGACCTGAAAATGAAATAATTTGTCATAAATGTTGAATGTATTTCAGCACAGACTTTAGTTTGGTCTCTTTTTAAAGAAGACACTTGACAGATTATTGCTGAAGCTAAACGTTCTAGAAGTTTGTTTATTATTGAGAGAAATGCATTAAAATAAATATGAAATGTATATTTTCCAAAACTCCAAATTTGAGGTTGCAAACGAGCTTTAAAAAAAAAAAAAAAAGATTTTATTTTTGGCGCAGTACTAAACGCTTCCACTAGTTGAAATTCCCATTCATTTGCATTTTTGGCTGCAAGGACTACAAGTGTGACACTTTTTTTTTTTAGGACCATTTATTTTTTTTATTTTTTTTTCACATGGCAAGTGCCAAAACCTTTAAGTTTTGCACCATTCAGATGAAGTAAAGAATTCTAAAAAAATAAATAAAACATATATATATATTTTTTTTTTGTTCAAAAATTACCAAACAGAAAGCAGGGCTAAAATACTAGTACGAGAAGTGTAATTAAATGCTTTACTATCTGCTTTGTTGAACACCATTTTTGGGGGTTTTGCAGGTGGCTTCTAAAGTGAAACATTTCTTTAGGATGTACTCAATCAACAGACATAAGATGACTACAGTAACACCCTCTTATCATGCTGAAAACTACAGTCCAGATGACAACCGCTTTGACCTCCGTCCTTTCCTTTACAACACACAGTGGGCCTGGCAGTTCCGCTGCATCGACAATGAGGTCAGCAGTTCTACAGAGTGGTGTGATCTTAACTATACATGTTCATATGTAGTGTTTCCATTTGTATATAATCCACTCTTTATTATGTTGTATAGGTGGCCAAGATGGAGTGACATGGGGGGGTACATGTATCAACTGCTATCAGAATCCATTGAACCTTGGTCCAAAGATTCATCTCGGCCAGTAATGTGATAGCAGACACTCAGCAGTTCTCTCTCAGTCCGGCTGCACACGCACTGGAGCGATTTGCATGTTCCATGTCTTAGAATTATTGATATACTGTATGATAATGGTTGTTTAAAAATAAAGCAATACATATGAAATGCTCATATGCAGTTACTACAAAAAGAAAGGTTCTTTATTACCATCAATGGTTCCATAAAGAACGTTTAACATCCATAGAGCACAAAAGGTTCTTTAGATGATGAAAATGTACTTCACAGTTATTTGTTTACTTGGGGAAACGGCGAAACCCCACTTTGAGATCCTTTATTTTTAAGGATGAGAACTGAGAAGAAGTGCCAAATACCCTGTACTGTAATAACATCTTTCATTGAGCAATTTGCAAAGAAAGAAATGTAATATTTACCCAGATCAGCTCAGGCATGCAGTGTGAATGATTTATTGGGATTCAAAGCAAATGAATAAAGGCCTGCAGCCTTTTTACTAAGAACACTGGCGTGCCAATGCAAAAACAATGATTACTGGGTCATTGCTGTTACACTTGTGTTGTAATATTAGAGGTACTTCTATAAAAACGCATTGCAGACTTCTAGAAACAGGCTCTGGGCTCGGTAAATTGGAGCTATATAGATGATCTGAAAAGCCATTAGAAAACTGGATGGAACTTAAAGGGTTAATTCACCCAAAAATGATAATTCTGTCATTAATTCCTCTCCCTCATGTTGTTCTGCACCCGTAAGACCTTCGTTCATCTTCAGAAGACAAATGAAGATATTTTTGATGAAATCTGATGGTTCAGTGAGTCTCTATTGACACTTTCAATGTCCAGAAAGACACTAAAACATATTTAAAACAGGTCATGTGACTACAGCGGTTCAATCTTAATATTATAAAGCGACGGGAATACATTTTGTGCGCCAAAAACACAAAATAACGACTTTTCAACAATATCTAGTGATGGACGATTTCAAAACACTGATTCATGATGCTTTATGAATCTTTTGTTTCGAATCAGTGGTTCGGAGAGCCAAAGTCACGTGATTTCAATAAACGAGGCTTCGTTGCGTCATAAGGGATTTGCAATTTCGATAGTTCACGTGACTTTGGCAATTTGATACGCGACCCGAACCATCGAAACAAATGATTCGTAAAGCTTCGACGCAGCGTTTTGAAATCGGCCATTTCGTTACTGTCTCACCCTCATGTCGTTCAAAACTTTCACTTGTGGTACACAATTTTTATTTTGAAGAATGTTGGAAACCAAACCGCATTACCTTCCAGTGTTTGACAAAACACACATTTCTCAAAATTTCTATTTTTACTAATTCATATAAGTTTGGAACGACATGAGGGTGAGTAAATGACAGAATTTTCATTTTTGTGTGAACCACTCTTTAAACCTGAGGGTAGTTCCTGAAATGTTAAACAAATAATAAACAAATATAGGATGGAATGTTTTCAAGTAAAGCAAATCATCTTTTGCTAATGCTACTATTTGTTATTGCCGGTTTTCCCACAAAAATGATGTCACTTCCTGGGGAATGATGTTGGAAGTGGCTTTACAAAGACTAAAAGGATGGAGTTATATTGATTAAAACAGTATTTAAACCTACATATTAAAACACACGGCATGCAGATGTATGTGTTTGAAAGATTTGCTGTTAAGGCAGAAAGCACGAGACGGATGTGAGTTTGTGGTTTGAGAAGAGACTTCCTCAGTTGTATGTGTGAAACTGCCTTGAGAACGGACACACACACACTCTTCTTATTTGGCTAAAATTAGAAGAGAGAAAGTTTATTTCAGGTATATGTATGTATGTATGTTCTTATAACCAGAATCAAGTGTTAGAGCTCGCCGGTAAATTCCCTCGCTTGCTCAATCCTTGTTGTGAGGCAAAAAGAAAAACTTAGGACAAGCCGCTACGCCCATATTTCTCCAACATCTAACGTTACCTATACTAAAGACGAGCCATCGTTTAAAAAACCCCAAAGGAATACATTTATTTGATCGACGATAGAGCTGTTTTTCTTTCGTACGCGTTCTTGTTTAGTGATTCTTTCGAACCGATTCGCATCGAACTGGTTCATTGCGGAGAATCATTCGAGTCGATTCGCTAAAGTGAAACTCACCTAATGGCAGCGCTCTGAACCTCAGAACGTTTTATGAGAGAGAGTGGAGGACATGGGAGGAGTTGAAGTCTCCTAAAAACACCTCGAAGACGGTTGTCCTCCCTGACATGTTTTCACACCGACTCCACTATGTTCATTCTCGAGATTGTCACCCTATCTAACATGGACAGAAGACTCGTTTAGGTTTGTCCTTCGTCACTGCTGAACCTTTTAACACCCTGTGTGGGATTGATTTGGAATATTTGGAGACTTAGCAGTTGTTTAGATGGAAGAAGAACCGCTACTTACCGGTAGTATTAACCGAGGCTCAGGAGATTATGGATCTCATGATAGTGAAGAACATCTACATGAAGAATCATCAAGATCAAGACTGCTGTCCTATTCAGTGACTGAGCAGGGTATGTACTCACTTTACCTGACACAAGTTTTCCTGACTTTTCTTTAACATGCTTCAGGCTTGTCCTCTGTCCATGCAGGAGTCATATTCACTTACCTCTATTTTCTGTTTTTGCTGTCAGACAAACGCACCATTGTCTCCTTATTGGCTTCCACTTTGACTTCAAATATGTTGTTATTGCTTTCTTGCATGAATCAAGTTGCAGACACATAGGGCAACAGTTTCAGACTCAACACCCTTAATGCCCTGGAGTGGTTTTTAAAAAGTGTTGCAATGTACTACTCAAACTTTATGTCAGTCTAACCTGAATGTTAAGCTGACTGGGTATGTTTTAGTCTGTGATTTTATGTACATCCAGTACAAAGTCAAATGAAACATAAAAGGGGTTATTGCTGGATTTGCTGGCTCATATCCTGTTGCGAAGCTCAGGTTTGGCAGGAGACTCCTGGATAATCCTGTGACACTGGTGCTTTCAGGACCTGAAAACTGAAAACATTCAGATTTTATGTATTTTTTAAATTCCGAAAATAAACAAGTCATAGAATGATTGCACCTGTGGCCAGTTTGCTTAGACTAGTCTTTAAAGTTAGTCTATTTTTTTTCTCTAGTCTTATATATATATATGTGTGTGTGTGTGTGTATATATGTGTATATATATATATATATATATATATATATATATATATATATATATATATATATATATATATATATATTAGTAGAAGTAGTGAATTGAAATGGTAGATTGAATAAAAAAAAAAAAAGACCGATTACACCTTGGCGAAATGCTAGTTAGTCAGACTAGTTCTTAAAGGTGCAGTAAGTGATTTCTGAGAAACACTGTTAAAAGTGGATCAGATCGAGTTTCACAACACACTTGTAGCCGATCAGCAGTAGGGGGAGGGAGAAGAGAGCGAGCAAAAGAGAGAGATTTGAAGAAAGCGAGATGGCTGAGAGACCTTACAAAAGACAAAAGGTTTAGATAAAATAAAAATAAAAGGTTATGATCAGGCAAGAGCTTTATGACCTGTGTTAATTTAAAAAAAGCTTTTGAGCGCTGGGGAGACCAAATTGACCCTTCGTTGGCAGTTTGATTGACAGGCGATCTGACCAATCATAACCCCGAATCCGCTATTTTGTCCGACAATGTTAGTAGATTAATGTTGGTGAACTTGAATTTGATAAATTGTGTGTCCTCACGTCTTGAAACAACATTCCTTCTGATGTTCATTCATGTTTATTTGATGCTATAAATGAACCAGTATGAAGAGATGATCTGTCACGACACATTAAAGACACACTACATGCTATTTATTGTTTAAAGTTCTTTAAAAAATTACAATATTTTAAATATGAAACTGTTTCATATCAAAAGTAACCTGCTCTGTCTTATCTGTTGATGCATTGTCAGTGTCCTCTTTGCTCCGCAATGTATTTTTCACTCCGTGAGAACATGATGTGTGGCATGAGAGCGCATGGCTTGTCGGACAAAGCAACAGTAACTAAAGTCAATTGGGAAGGCCTGAAAATGGACGCAGAGGTACATGAGTAACAGGACAGGTTTTGGTGTGATGCTGGCGACTAAAACAAAGTCTTGATTGTATGTACTCTTGTGTAATTTGTTCATTTTTTTTCTTCCTTGACGTTTGCGTACTGCACTTTTAAGACAGTTTTAACTATGTTTTTTCAGCTGGCCACAGATTTTGCTCTGTGAGTGTAATAGGAGAATGATGTTTGTGGAGCAATAATATCTTTCACTGGGGTTTTGTTTAGATTACTATATTTGTACTTTGAACAAACTATTTTTTTTTGATCCATGTTTTTCCTATGAAACAGATCCAGATTCAGAACTCTACATCCAGCAGGCAGTTGTATTTATTGAAGATGCAATTCAGGTTAAAAAACATTTGCTTTTATATTTTTTTTCACATTTATGGATTTATATATTGATTAATTGTTTAATTTCCTTGTGTGCTCTTTCCCTCAGTATCGGTCCATCAATCACAGGGTTGATTCTGGGTCCTTAAAGTTATACAGATGGTATTACTCCAGGATATGTCAGTGGTAAGCAAGCATTTTTTTTTAGTTTTTGCCATCTTTTGCCAACTATGTCCCATACACGTGGACAGCTGGCCTGACTGGTACTCCTAAAAGTTGACAAAATTAACCTGTACCAGATTATATACAATTTAAAAGTCTTTTTTTCCCCCCTCTGGAAATCGAATAAAAATAATTAATGACTCTCACTCATCTCACATCTATGTGAATTTTGTCAAATTTAATGCTGTTTAGAAGAGAATGTCCCTTTCCCTAATTTCATGTGTCACTGGCTAGCCATAGATACTGTCCCAGCAGATCCTAGTTCACCTGCTGTGACATAAACTTAAAACTATCAGTGTTGGGGAAAGTTACTTTTGAAAGTAATGGTTACAGGTTACTTTTTCTCACCTGGGCTGGGCTTGCTTGTTTGGTTTATAACAATAAAAAAGTTAAATTTTTTGCAAATATAACAATAAAAAAAGTTAAATTTTTGGCAAATATAACAATAAAAAAAGTTACATTTTTGGCAAATATAACAATAAAAAAAGTTACATTTTTTGGCAAATATAACAATAAAAAAAGTTACATTTTTGGCAAATATAACAATAAAAAAAGTTAAATTTTTTGGCAAATCTAACAATAAAAAAAGTTACATTTTTGGCAAATATAACAATAAAAAAAGTTACATTTTTGGCAAATATAACAATAAAAAAAGTTACATTTTTTGGCAAATATAACAATAAAAAAAGTTACATTTTTGGCAAATATAACAATAAAAAAAGTTACATTTTTTGGCAAATATAACAATAAAAAAAGTTACATTTTTGGCAAATATAACAATAAAAAAATTTACTTTTTTGGCAAATATAACAATAAAAAAAGTTACATTTTTGGCAAATATAACAATAAAAAAGTTACATTTTTGGCAAATATAACAATAAAAAAAGTTACATTTTTGGCAAATATAACAATAAAAAAGTTACATTTTTGGCAAATATAACAATAAAAAAAGTTACATTTTTTGGCAAATATAACAATAAAAAAAGTTACATTTTTGGCAAATATAACAATAAAAAAAGTTACATTTTTTGGCAAATCTAACAATAAAAAAAAGTTACATTTTTGGCAAATATAACAATAAAAAAAAGTTACATTTTTGGCAAATATAACAATAAAAAAAGTTACATTTTTGGCAAATATAACAATAAAAAAGTTACATTTTTTGGCAAATATAACAATAAAAAAAGTTACATTTTTGGCAAATATAACAATAAAAAAGTTACATTTTTGGCAAATATAACAATAAAAAAAGTTACATTTTTTGGCAAATATAACAATAAAAAAAGTTACATTTTTGGCAAATATAACAATAAAAAAAGTTACATTTTTTGGCAAATATAACAATAAAAAAAGTTAAATTTTTGGCAAATATAACAATAAAAAAAGTTACATTTTTTGGCAAATATAACAATAAAAAAAGTTACATTTTTTGGCAAATATAAAGTCCCACCAAGGTTTCACACCAAAAGTGAAATAAATAAGCCTCAAGCTGAAGGAAATGCAAATTCACGCTGTACAATAGAGGTCAGTAACTGGGAAAACATAGTAAAAAGTGACTCAGATATTTTGTTGTAAATTTAAAAGGAATGTTACTTTACCCATTACTTTAAAAAAGTACTTAACTCAAGTTTCTTTAATGCATTTCCCCTAACCCTGAAGACTATCGGATACTTAAAAAAGTGACAATCCTCCAATAAATAAATCATTTTGAAAGTCTCTTATGCTCACCAATAATAATGTGAAATATATTTTATAAAACTTTATAATATATTTTAGTTTTATCATCAGTGTTGAAAACAGTTGTGCCGCTTCATATTTTTTGTGAAAACCAAGATACATTTTTTGTATCGTGATAGTATACTGATGTTAAAGTCACTTTTGATCAATCTTGCTGAATAAAAGAATTAATTTCTTTAAAAAAAAAAGTTTTTTTTTAACGGTAGTGTACCTTGTCTAAAACAGTTACGAACAGATTTGTTATTGAATCTCATATACTCTCTGTCTCTCTCGAAGGGGTCTGGGGTTCACCATTGCTGTTGTACTGGCACTAGCCTTCATCGAGAGACCCTCTTCTCTAACCTACACTTCAGACATTCGTTTCAAACCCAAGCCCTGGGAGCCTCCCTGTGGACTGACGGAGGGGATCGAGATGGTCTGCCTTTGTATCTTCATCCTAGACATCATTGTGAAGGTAGAAATCCGGAAATATTCAACTGACCATTGGAAGAGCGTGAAAATTTTGTCTCTATTTGTCATTCAAATCCGTACGACTGACTTCGATTTCCATGAATGAAAGTGACATGTGAAGCCCAAGTATGGTAACCATCATCGGAATTTGTCCCCTGCATTTAACCCATACACATCAGGAATAGTGAGTAGTGAACACGCACCCGGAGCAGTGGTGTGGCGCCCGGGGAGTGATTCGGGGGTTAGATGCCTTGCCCAAGGGCATATCAGTAATTTCCTGCCAATATTGAGACTCGAACCCTCAACCTTTGGGTTACCAGTCTGACTCTCTAACCATTAGGCCATGACTACCTTTGACTATCATGACTATCACCGAGTGATCTTTTTTACGTAAGAAGTTAGAACTAATTTAGCAGTTCATTGAGGTGTAGAAATACTGGGACACGTCATTATGTAATAATACGATTTGATTTTGATTAAAAATAAGCCACTTATGAGTGGTGCCGGCGACTGTGTCATAATAAAAGTCCCGCTGTTCTCGAGGCGTTTGTTGTTCGTCTCTCATTATCAATCGTCTCGTTCAGCTCCACAACACTCGCTCCTGCTCTTCTTCACACTGCAATAACGTTAATAATCGCATCCATGAACGTGATTTCCCATCCCGATTATTTTCCACTGACTGTGAGGTGAAGACCACGCGTCCCAAGATTCCTCGCTCAAACTTGGCGTCAACAAGCTACGCCTTTGTTTTGAGTAGGTGATGAAAACACTACATATTGCACCTTTAAAGATTATGAGGGCACGGATATTGCAATAGTCCATAAAAAACAATATTCACGGTGACTTTGAATTGACCTTTTAACTTAAACTCTTACCATTAATTTTATAACGTGGCATATGTTGCTTAATATTGGATGTATTGTTTGTTTTGCAGAGCTATCTGATAGGATGGGAGGAGTTCCGTATGAACAAATGGCTGATTGGTTATATAATAGTGATTGCGGCGTCATTTATTGATTGGATGTTGAGTATTAGCATGACGTGTAATGAGGTGAGTACAAAGCTGCTTATTAATCGTGCATACACTAAGAGCAGGGAACAGTTTGAAAACTCCTGCACCATAAGATTCCTAGTATATTATAATGATTCCAAACTCTTAACACATGGAGGACTATTAGTATCACTATTAGGAATAAATTAATTTTTGCATTCAAAAGGAAAACTTTAAATAATTAAATATTTTTAAAACGAATAATAATAGCCATATTTACAATTATTCCCATTTAAAAAAATAAAATGTGCCAATAAAGCGATTCATTCATAAATCACTCGTCAAACTGACAAATAAATAGACCTGTTTAAATTAAATCATTTAATCAAAAGTGCCCGAATGTGATCTGCCCAACTCTATTGTTGAATAAATAACTAAAATGTGTAAAATCTTTGAAAAGAAAATGTAATTCTTTTTTTCTTTCAATTAAAGTTGAACAAGGAGAGAAGCTCGCACTCATAATAGTGCAATATTTCTAACAAAAAATACTTTATTTATAGGTCAAATAGCACGTCATGATTACCATATTACATCCAATTATAAGTAAACTCAAAAAGTTGATTTAAAAATATTTTTAAAATAATTTAGTACATCGAGTATAAATAAAACAAGCCGTTTAAAATATGCTTATTTGTGCATTTGATATGATTTATCACATTATTATTATTTTTTTTTTTAAATAAAACATTGATAATTGATTTCTTAATGTTATTTAAGTAGCACTTTACAGTCCTCCATACACATGAAGGCATGGATAATCCATATATGAAAACTATTCTAATAATTTACTCATTTGATGAAGTCAAAATTCAAATCTTGCCCTCAACGGTCACTCACATCTCATTTGCAAATGAGCAACTGCAAATGCAAACATGACATGCAGGAAGTTAAATGGAATTTCCATTTTTGGGTGATCTATTCCTTTTAAAGCAGGAGTGTCCGATCCTGTTCCTGGAGGACCACTGTCTTGAAGAGTTCAGCTCCAACCCCAATTAAACACACCTGAACTAGGCATACTAGAAACCTTCAGGCAGGTGTGTTGAGGCAAGCTGGAGCTAAACTCTGCAGGAAAATGGGTTTGGACACCCCTGCTTTAAAATCTTCAATAAGTAAACATTGAGCAGGATTGACTCAGCCACCGTAATATCACCCTGTCATTCTGTCCCACAGAATTTAAGAGTCAGGAGACTGATTCGCCCGTTTTTCCTCTTGCAAAACTCCTCCCTCATGAAGAAAACTCTAAAATGTATCAAAAGGACTCTTCCAGAGATAGCAAGGTAATCATGGGTTTTTTTTTCTTTGTGGGTTTTTTCCATAACAGCCTTTATATAAGTTCACACTTATTTTCTCTTCTCAATTTGGATGCCGTCTCATTCTAATATTGCAATCTCAAAGCTATGGCAATAAACATTGACCTAAAGTGTTCTCTATTTTTCTCTCTTTCAGTGTTATCCTGCTTCTAGCGTTACACCTCTGCATTTTCACCATGACTGGAATGCTGATCTTTTCCAAATCAGATGTAATAAGTGTTCACATACTCATGGTTTCATTTTTATATGAATCCACTTTTTTATTTTTATTTTTATCAAATAACCCGTCCCTAAGGCCCTGTTTACACCTGGTATTAAGATGCGTTTTGGTCGATCGGATCGCAAGTAGACGAGGGAGACACATTCCCATTTACACCTGGTGTTTTACGGTGCGTTCACACTTATAATTCGGTTCGTTTGGTCCGGACCAAAAACACAACATATAGTCCTGGTCCGCTTAGCATTCACACTGGCATTTTTAACAGCGAACCTAAAGTTACCGAATCAAAGGCATTGGGATACGGTCACAACCTGATTGGTCGTCTTTTATGACGTATATTTCACTAGGAGCTCGCTTACGAACATTCAAAACAATGCTGTGTTCTGGATTAAACGCCGTCATTTTATGCGTGTACATATGCTTTATTTTTACCAGCTGAGAACTCACGAAGAGCTCATAAAATGTTCAAAAGATTCAAAACAGCAGCAGGATTTCCTCCGTTGTGTGCAGAAACAAATATTGATGAGGCACTTCACCTCCACGTTTGCCCTCGACTCATTTTGGATACGCCGATCTTTCCGCGTCGTCAAATCAGCTGACTTGTAGCATCGCATCTTGTGATGTCACATCCTGTTTTTGGTTCGTTTACGTGTCTTTGGTCCGTGTCGCGTTCATATATCAGTCGAACCGCACCAGAGTTCGTTTGGAAGCGGATCGAGACCCATCTTTTTAGCGGTCTCGGTCCGCACGAGGGTTCGGATGGCAGCGTTCACATATGTTCAAACGAACCGCACTAACTGAGCAATCGCACCAGGGTTCGTTTTAATCGAACCAAACAGGACAAGTGTGAACGCACCCTTAATCCGTCTCTTTTCCAATTCTGCCCTGATTTCTTCAAGGAAAGGGTCTGTGGGCGAGTAAATGTATGGTATTTTCAGATCTTTTGATGTAATGGATGAAATAAGTGTGTGTGTGTGTGTGTTAGAAATCAGTAATGCTGAGAGAACATTGTGCTTGGTATGGTTATTATCTTCAAACCACAAGTGGTTTCCTTTATGGTCAGTGCGTTTCCCATAATATTTGGTCTATTTGACTGCATTTGACCACATGAAAATCTACACTACAAAAGCAATTTAGACCAGTTTTCACCGGTATTTACCGGCGTCCACTTGTGATTGGGTTGATGAAAACACTTCTTAATACCAAACAGGACCTAGAGTTTATGCTTTGGATTTAAATGATACCTCAGGTCAGCTTGTGGAGGAGAGGTGTGCTCTTACTCTTCTCAGCGATTAGACCAGGAGTGTCAAACTCAGTTCCTGGAGAGTCGCTGTCCTGCAGAGTTATCAATCAGTGTCTTCAGGAATACTAGAAATTTGAGGTGTTTTGGAGCTACGCTCTGCAGAACAGCAACCCTCCAGGAGAGGAGTCTGACACATGTGGATTAGACTGAAGATTTTCACTGGCCAGAGAATAGAATGGGCAAAACATTTCTATAGACTTTCATCATATCTACATACCAGAATATAGAAGCTTGGCTGTGGGCCAGTTAGTGTTCACAAAGCAATCATGCAGATCTCCCAAGTAAAGCACCATTAAAACCACTTTGTTGCATGCTGAATACCTCAGCAACCACACAGCACCCATTTACAACACTCTAGCATCCTGCCAGGGCTTGACATTTGCACCTGCCGACCCGCCAAATGCAGGCGGATTTCAGCAGTGGTGTGAAACAATCACTCCTACTAGCCACTTTGGCGGGTTGAATTTTATATATAATATAGAGGACATCTATTGTAATCATTTAAAAAGGAAATAATTCATATTTTTTTAAAAATCTGAAACTTTCCAATACTCATTTTCCACAGAACAGATACATGATAGTTGACACACAAATCCTTTTCCCTTCACGCCGTCATTTCATTTGCTCCAAATGAATTTTGTTGGTGTTACAGGGTTGAATTTTGTCAAGGGATTGCGCATAATTTTACCCATTCCCGCACGCAAAGCCGCCTCGCAGTGCTAAATTGAGTTATTTTTACACTGCTTATCGTGCTTAAACAGTCAAATACACACAAACAATGACAAAATGCCAGTCTTGGCAGATAGTAAACACAGTCAGGTATGTTTTAAGTGAATGTTTAACAGTATAATGAATCTGTGCGTCAGGTCTTAAAGTGACAGCAGCCTAATATACTGTACCTGCTGACAAATTATGAGATAATATTAAAAATATGAAAATGTTAAACTATAGAAAACTACGAAAGCTTGTTTCTGCTACTGAACAAAAAAATAAAAAGGTATAAATGCAACTTTTTATCTCACAATTCTCACTTTTTTTCTCAGAATTGTGTTTACATCTTGCAATTCTGACTTTAGAACACAATTGTGCGTATAAATCACTCTTTTTTTTCTCAGAATTGTGTGTTTATATCTCGCAATTGCAAGAAAAAAGTCAGAATTGCTCGTTTTTATCGCACAATTGTTTGTTCATTACTCGCAATTCTGACTGTATTTCTCGCAATTGAAACTAAGTCAGAATTGTGAGGAAAAACGTTAGAATTGTCTGATTAAAAAGTCGCAATTACCTTTTTTAAAATTTTTAAATTTCAATTTTAGTGGTGGAAACAAGCTCTCATAGAAAACCACTAGCCACAGTGGCTGGTGAGTAATAAGCAATGCTATTTTTATTTATTTATTTATTTTTAAATATGTGCAAGAACCTTTTTTATCCTTCAGAAAATGTGAAAAAAAAAAAAAGTGTAATCTGGAATTGTTTGAACTCGCTGTTAGATTTAGACCTTTATATTTTGAATAATGTAGCAGACGGTTTTCTTTAAATTAACTTACAAATAAGAAACATCACAAGTGCTACAGTTTCACTTAGTCATTGTGTTTCTGTAGGACCCTAAGGTGAATGGAGAATGGGAAACATACTTCAAAAACCTGCCAAAAGCCCTGTCTTCTCTGCTAGTGCTGCTGACCACCGCCAATAACCCTGACGGTACGTCTTTATTTGACTGTAAATGTTGTTGAAGTCTCAGGAGGTGCGACTCTGTGAATGACTCAGTGAAGTTTTAGATGTTCGGAGACACAGATGACACTGCCACCACTGTGTCAAATTCTCATCACTTCTGGCTCATTGCTGCAGAGGCTGTGAGTCATTGGCTTTAACCACATGACACAATGTCTTGTGACTTGTCACAACGTTCTGTTAAACTTTCACAGGTATCTGTGTGTTTTAAATGCCAAACTGCACCAATGTCCCACAACCTGTCGTGTAATCTGTGTTCAATTCAACATCTCTTTCTCTCTCAACAGTCATGATTCCAGCGTACTCTCTGAACCGTGGCTATTCTATCTTTTTTATACTCTTTAGTGTGTTCGGTAAGTTTTACGGCACTCAGTTGAGTTGCACTGTAAATATAGAGTGCAGAAAATAACATGCATTTATAACTCCATCTGCATTAAACACTGACTTTTTTTTTTTTGATTGTTTCTGTCAGGAACATATTTGTTGATGAATCTAATGACGGCTATTATTTATAACCAGTTCAGGGATATTTACTGGTGAGTCATAAACTCTAACATGGTTAGGAAATTATGTCTTGTTTGTTAAAAGCAATAGTTAAATTCTGTCATTATTTATAAACTCAAATGACTGCTTTTCTTCCATGGAGCACAGAATATATTTTGAATGTAAATTCCATGCTTATTTTTTTCCCATTCAATAAAAGTAGCAATGTTTCCGTCCACATGGGGGCGTTTCCTCTGAGGAGGCAAAGGAGGCAGTGCCTCCTCAAAAAAACTGGATGAGAAAATAATCAATATTACAAAAAAATTTTTTTTACAAAATGTGACGCATAAGTCACTCGTTTTTATGAAGTAACGGTGTTCAACAGCGACACCCGCAGGTGAAGTTACTTTCCTCCACGGTTCCCATTGACTTTAAACAGATGCCCTAAAGCAAGCGCAGGATTTTGTGGGGGGAATTGAGAAGGAATGGGGGGAAGTCACATTAGAGGAGGCAATGCCTCTATTGCGCTTTGATTGGATATGATTGGTTCCTCATTTTCGTGTGCGTTCTCATTGGCCTGAATGAAGACAATGATGCCATTAATGGCAAAAGTAAACTAGTAAAATCATACTTGAAAAGGCCTAAAAACATGATGACTGTGGTTTTTTTTTATTGAGCAATCAGATTGAACATGCGACCAGTGTGTACAAGCTCGATGACTGATGAAAATAAGTTGACTTTTAGAAAGAAAAGCTAAACATTAGTTCACAAATAATATACTATATATAAATTATTGCTGCTTTTAGTTATTATTTTAGAATAAATGTAAAAATGCGTAAAAACACTAGCTTGGTGACATTTATACCCGGTTTTAATAAATAGAACATTATATAGATATTGCAAAAAATACACAATAAAATTTATAAGTGACTCGTTTTTATGACGTAACGGTGTTCAACAGCGACACCCGCAGGTGAAGTTTCTGTCCTCCACGGTTCCCATTGACTTTAAACAGATGCCCTAAAGCAATCGCAGGATTTTGTGGGGGGAATTGAGAAGCAATGGGGGGGAAGTCACATTAGAGGAGGCAATGCCTCTATTGCGCTTTGATTGGATATGATTGGTTCCTCATTTTCATGTGCGTTCTCATTGGCCTGAATGAAGACAATGATGCCATTAATGGGAAAAGTAAACTAGTAAAACTAGTAAAATCAAACTTGATGCCAATACATAGATATTGCAAAAAAAACACACAATAAAATTGTATTTGGTCTCTCTTTTTTTTATTTTAATGTTTATTTAACCAAGAAAATTAAAGGTGCAGTGTGTAAATTTAGCGACATCTAGTGGTGAGTTCGCGAATTGCAACCAACGGCTCAGTCCACCGCTCACCCCTCCCTTTCGAAGCACACAGAGAAGCTACGGTGGCCCACACAGGACAAATATGTCATCTGAGACAGCAGAGAGTAGTCAGTCAAACAAACACACTCTGTAGAGCAGTTTAGGGCTACTGTAGAAACATGGCGAATTCGATGTAAGAGGACCGGTGGAGTATGTAGATAGAAATGGCTCGTTCTAAAGTAATAAAAACATAACGGTTCATTATGTGAGGTCTTTATACACCACTGAAAACAGTTATGTATATTATATTGAATTTCTGTCAATAGATCGTCTTAAATATAACACACTGGGACAAAAAGAACAGACCTAAATTTACATTTGATATACAGTATATAGAAAAATGTGAGGACTTTTAAAACACCACCCCACAGCACTGATTTTGTGATGCAACACACATGAAAAAAAGCTGGATGGAAACGTGCGTAAATCGGAAAATACTGGCGTAAACTTCCTTTTAGAATTTCTCCTTTTCTAAGAAATCATACACACAAAATGAAGCTCAATAAATTATGGAAGAATGTTCATTTTGGGTGAACTTTTTGTGTTTAGATGTCCGTTCAGACGTCTATAATCAGGAGGCGTCTGGGTATTCGGGCTGCGTTCGAGGTGCTTTGCTGTCCGGGCCGAGGTCACACCAGCACTCCGTCTGAAGGCCATGTGTAAGATCGAGTCTTTCTCTTATTCCTGTCTCTGATCTGGTTTTTCATGCCTGGTCACGTGACTTTTCCCGTTCCTGCTCAGGGAGCGAGTGGCGGTGAACATGTTTCTGCAGGTCATGAGTAGAGTCCACATGAAGTCTCAATGCAGACAAGCTATCATTAAGGTGAGTACAGATTGCAGTATAGTTTATTAAAGTAAACGGCATGTGGGATGGATGTTTGTTTGACCCGTCTCTTGTTTCTCTCAGGCTGCTCAGCAGTTCCCAGACGGCTTCATCAATGGCGAGGCCTTCCAGAGGCTCTTTAATGAGCTGGACAAGGATTATATGAAAGAGGTTTGCTTGTCCATCTACAGCACATCAGTTTCCATTACAGTGTGAATTCATTCTCTTAATTTTGAACAGTTTGCGCAAGTCAGTTAAATTGGTTTCAGAATCATTAGAACTTGATGCATTGCAGGGTTGGGCAGAATTCACAAGTTGGTTCGGGTGACGTTGGAGTTGAATCATAGGAAGAGCAATTATCTGTATGGAAGATCACAGAAACTTGATGCAGTCGTGAAAGGAGGAACTTTATTAGTCCAAAAAGAAAACAAGAAAATGGGCAAGAATGTAGATGACTGTTAAAAGTTTTCTTCTAAGATGCCCGCTTCGTTTCGCTTTGTTGGGTCTATTTTGGCGTAATTAGGGGAGAATTCTGGAATTTAAATTAAAATAAGTTTAATTCATGTAATAAAAAATACATAAAATAATAAATAAATATAGTGTATTAATATAATATAACTTTTATTATGATTAAATGTATTTCATTTAGTCTAAGAATATAATTAAATATAATAAAAAATTATAACACTGTTGCCATGGGTTGATTTTCTTGTCCGTGGGATGAAGTGACGCCAAAAAACATGATATTTAGCCCCTGGAATGTGAATTTTAACAGAGGAACCCCACCAAAAAGCGTATTTTACTCCCTTGGATGCGATTTGGGCGGGCAGGGCTGGGTAGGTTATTTTTAAAATGTATTTCACTACAGATTACAAAATACATGCTTTAAAAAGTCATTTGTAACGTATTTCGTTACATTACTCAAGTTTAGTAACTTAATCTAAATACTTTAGAATACTTTGGAATACTAATAAGTGTGGAACAAACACAAAAAAGGTCATTGCAAGTTTTTATCTCACAATTCTGACTTTTTCCCTCAGAATTGCGAGTTATAAAGTTACAATTGGGAGTTCTAAAGTCAGAATTATGAGATATAAACTCACAATATTGAGAAAAGTCAGAATTATGAGATATAAACTCACACACTAAATTCACAATTGCAAGAAAAAAAGTCAGTATTGCAAGTTTATATCTCCCAATTCTGACTTTATAACTTGCAATTGAGAGTTTAAATCTCGCAATTCTGAGAAAAAGAAGTTGCCACCAAGTTAAATCGGAAATCTCGTTTTAATTTTTTGGTTTCAACAGATATTTTCAGTGTTGTATTTTTGTCTTTTCCCTGCAGCATCCACCAAAGCCAGAGTATCGTTCTTCTGTCCTACAGCACATCCAGTATATCTACAGCCATTTTTATATTACTGTGCTGGGAAACGCTGTCGCTCTGGCCAATGTCGTCTGTATCTGTGTGAGAAACCTTATTTCCTTCTTACTTGCTTTCATTATCATATTACCCAACATACATAAAGAACATTACACACATTTACTGAATAGATTAGATTAAAACAAGGTTTTTCGAGTTGATTTTGCACCACCCAGTGGTTCATGATGCAACTGCAAGTGGCCTTTGTGAAAGAAATGGCAAATTAAATTATATTACAAATTACAAATACATGTTTTAATATTAAGTAAAACAATCAAAAAATGTAACACTTTGCTCTTATACAAACAAGTCATTTAAATGTATTTATTTAATCTTTTTTTACTTTTATTATTTAATACAAGCAGGAAAAAAAATTATTACAGGAACTAATATTAGCTAAATAATTTTATTAATTTATTGAAAATTATTTGAAATATCAGGGATAAAAAAATTTGCTCACAAAAATAAAATATTGAGCACATGATATTTTTTGTTCTATTGTGAAATTGCGCCATCTTGGGGACAGTATATGCATAAACAACCTCATAATAATTATTAAAGGAAATTATGTTTTAGACTATGGGTATCTTTGTTTTTTATGCCCCTTCAAATGAATCTACAGTCAAAATATGATGAAAATGTCTTTAAAGCATTTTAAATTTGAAGGGAAAACTAAACCCTTAAAGGCTTTATTTTACTATGCAATAAAATGCATGCAAAAACAAAAGGTTCACAGGAAAAAGCATACATAGACTACAACATAATCGGGTATTAATATTGTGTCGGTTCCCTCTTTTTTTTTTTGCATGTATTAATAATTTCTTTGTATAACAGCCCGGCCAAAAATGAATCGTGTTATCACTTTGACTCCTAATATGTAATATGATTATTCTTTAACAAATTTTTTAATATTATTTAAATAAAGGGTGATTTTCCTATCACTTTTTGCCACTATTGTACATAATCCACCCTGTATACTGCACACAAACTTGAAGTTCACCTCTGATATCTGTTGTTTTCCCTCAGACGATCTTGGTTCTGAATTCAGAGAAATCCGCCTCGGAGAAAAATTACTTCTATATGGAGGTGACCGTCTCATGCATTCAAAACAATTCATGCTTTTGCAATTCATGCCTTTTTTAATTGGTTTGTTTAAGACTTTACATCAAATACTTTTGGTATACTGTATTTTTTCAGCACATATTTTCATTTTCAGTGAATATTAATGCATATATCTTTTCTGTCTTCTAGATCCTCAACTGTGTTTTCATCCTGTACTATTTAATAGAGATGTTACTGAAAATAGTGGCTTTTGGTTGGAGAGGCTACCTGTCTTACAGGAATAACATTTTTGACGGATTCCTTACTGTTCTTCTGCTGGTAATGTAATATTTTCGTGATTTAATTCTACGAAATATAGTATTTAGATTTACGCAGCGTACAATAGTTAGAGACTCATTGTGTTGTTCTTTTATCCTCAACAGGCGATTCAGATTGCCATATTCATCACATACAGGATTCACTACGAGGAAGTGTGAGTGTGTGGAATTTACAAGCTCACTTTCTGTTCTTCAAATGCCCAGATCTGATGTTTTCCTCTCACCTCCACAGGGATCCGGTTCCACCCCGTGTGATGGCTTTGTGGGAGATGGTGCGATTGGTCAACATGTTGATTGTTTTCCGTTTCCTCAGGATAATTCCAGAAATTAAGGTTGGCGACGGGCTCCTTGCTTCTAAATGCACACGATGGCTTGACACGAGTAAGTGCACTTAATAATTGCCTGGTTTTGTTTTTGTTCTTTACGCTTTAGTTGATGGCCGTGGTGGCCAGCACTCTCGTGGACCTGGTGAAAAACTTACGGGCGTTTGCTGGCATTCTGTTGGTGAGTGAGCAGACTCCACTTGCTGTTTTAGCTCTAATGTTGAGGTTGGTCTCTTCACTTGTGCATGTGTCGTCTCGGATGCAGGTGGTGTACTATATGTTTGCAGTTCTTGGTATCTGGCTTTTCCAGGGAGCTATAACCCCTCCGCCAAACATGAGGTACTGCACATTTAACACAAACATACCTCAATATTACAGGTCAAACGTTTGGAAAAAAATACGATTTTACGTTTCTTATGCACTCCAAGGCTGCATTTATTTGATAAATAAAACACAGTGATTTTGTGAAATATTAATACAATTTTAAAAGAACTGTTTTCTATTTTTAACATTTTATAATGTAATATATTTTATAATATTTTAAATTGTAATTTATTCCTTTGATGGCAAAGCTGAAATTTCAGTATCATTACTTTAGTCTTCCGTGATCCCTCAGAAATAATTCTAATATTATTATCAGTGCTCTAGTATTAATATTGGTTCTTCTTATTGTTAATATTTTATTTTAAATCTTACCTGACCCAAACTTTAGATTGGTAGTGAATCACAGTTTCCTCAAAAATATTAAGCAGTAAAAACAAAATTGATGTTTCTTGAGCAGCATATCAGAATGATTTCTGAAGGATCATGTGACACTGAAGACTGGAGTAATGAAGCTGAAAATTCAGCTTTGAATCACAGAAATAAATTACATTTTAAAAAATATTCATATAGAAAAAAGGTCTTTCACATTGTAATAATACTTTTCATCAAATAAATGCAGAGACCTCTTTCAAAACATTTTAAAATCTTATTATGCCAAACCTTTGACAGGTAGTGGAGTTACTTATGTTCTGCTATATGGGGCAAAGTTGACATTTTGTTGAAATCTTTGTCGACAACGCTAACTCTTTCAGTCTGATCTCCAACTCCAGCACAGAGAACAACACGGGTCCCTTCAGCATGGATTGTGGCACTTTTGAACAGCTGGAATACTGGCCAAACAATTTTGATGATTTCGCTGTAAGTTGCACAGAAGTCTCAGCCTCCCATGACATTCACATTACAATAGATTCATGACAAATAGGTTTTTAAGTTCGCAGAATTCTACAATGAGCACTTATGAGGAAGAACTAGTCAATTTGACCAAATTTCCTTGGTTTATGTTGAAATATCTTGTGGCTGAGCCTCGTAACGGCACTGGATCCTCAAACTGTCTGTAAAACCTCATAAGTCCACCATGCCTCAATCTCGAACGGACTGCCGTCTCTCTTTTAGCTTAACTTGGGTAAAATGTTAGTAATATAAAGACACGTGCAAGTGTCTGACCACATATAAAGCCACAATATCAACTTTGACAAAACGGTGTTTAATTATTTAAAAAATATATATATTTTTTCATTACCTGAAAAGTTTTTAGAGATGGGGTTTCTGCTGACAGCGACAATGTATTTCTGATATATTTTAGTTTGAAGCTCACATAAAATTTGTCAAAAATGAATGTAAATGATTGAACTCTTGATGAAAAATATATGTAACTCTATTTTCTTCCTGTTACATTTTTCCAGTCCTCTCTGGTCCTGCTCTATAACATCATGGTGGTGAATAACTGGCATGTTTTCACAGACGCATACACCAGATACACTACAGAGTAAGATCCACACACACATGTAAACACATATACTGTATATATATATATATTGACTCAATTTTGTTTCTTATTCAATTGGAGTGAGATCCCCCCCCCCCCCCCCCTTCAAAGCACACACACACACACACACACACACACAGCACACCAATATTACTAACAGGGGACAGTCATTGTACACTGACCAAGAGTGGACCAGTGTTTCTGGTCATTTTCAAGAAACAAAAATGACGTACCTACAATCTTTCTTCATAATGTAACTTTTTATTTAAATGTCTCTAAAGTTTACACATCTCACCAGTGCACAGCTATTCGAAAAGTAGCTTCAAACATTAAATAAAGTGTGTTAAAGTCACCATTGCTCTGCTGAATCCATACCTCAAGAGTTCCAAATTTCCTCTGGCATTATCAGCACAAAAAACTGTGCGGCGGGAGCTTCGTGGAATGGGTTTCCATGGCTGAGCAGCTGCATTCAAGCCTCACGTCATCAAGTACAATAGCAGGTGTCGGATGGAGTTTTTAACGCATTTTTAATGCATTTTTAACGCACTTGCCCCACCTCAACAACTATGTAGTTCATCTGACATTTCATGCAGTTGATTGATGACGAATGTGACGCAGGGCAACATCTTACTGTGCGATGAATAGCCTATAGAATACAGTCAGAAAGTCCCTAAAATTAAGGATATGAGGGCAAAAATGCCCATGTTTGAGCTTTTGTCTCATATTAAGATGAGTTAAGCAATATCACACGATGACAAGTGCAATATTGCACGAGTGCTGTTTTTGTCCCATATTATATAAAACGAGTGCAAACGCGATACTGATTTTAGACAACCGTTCAGTAAATAAGAAGTTAATATCATGTTATTTTAGACAAAATATTGTCTATTTTGTTCAATTTTGCCAATGAAAATGTCAAGACAAAGCAGAACAGTTTGTCCACACGCAATGCAGAAGTGCTCCATTTCTGAATCTGTGTTTTGAACGAACCGAGTGAACTCAATGATTCAGCGGACCATTCATAAAAGACTTGTTGGGTTTGAAGCGGCACTACACAAACGGATCAGTGTCGCATATCAAACTACAGCTAGAGCGATTCAAAAGCATACTCTAATCGCGTTCAAGATGCCTGAAGAGAGCCATTTATTTGACTCCTGAACCAATCCAGCCCTTTGAATGAATCGAATGAAGGAATGGCTTATTCATCAAGACATTTACCGCAGTTTTAGTTTAATTTTATTTATTTATTTATTTTTTAAATTTCATATATTAATTAAAATATTCCATGTTAATTAAAAAAAAAAACAATAAAGGTATAGTTCACCCAGAAATGAAAATTCAGTCATCATTTACTGGTCCAAAAGTTTTTATGTTGAATCGAAGTAAATAATTCTTTCTGAAGCTCCTTTTTTTTTTTTTCTAATGTCTATTTGATGCTTTAAAATATTGACTTCAAATGATCTTTTGGGGGTAATTACTCAGCCAAAATTGATGTGCGATTAAATTGCGATTAATTAGATGAATCGATTTCCACATTGTGTAAAAAAAAATTTGAATCGCTTGACAGCCCTAGTAATTATATACAGTCAGGTCCTTAAATATTGGGACATCGACACAATTCTAATCTTTTTGGCTCTATACACCACCACAATGAATTTGAAATGAAATGAACAAGATGAAACACTTGAAATGAACTCTGAACCTTTTATCTGCTCCTTTTAAATGGGATAATGAGGGAATAACACACACCTGGCCATGGAACAGCTGAGCAGCCAATTGTCCCATTACTTTTGGTCCCTTAAAAAGTGGGAGACACATATACAAACTGTTGTAATTCCTACACCGTTCACCTGATTTGGATGTAAATACCCTCAAATTAAAGCTAAAAGTCTGCTGTTAAAGCACATCTTGTTCGTTTCATTTCAAATCCATTGTGGTGGTATATAGAGCCAAAAAGATTAGAATTGTGTCGATGTCCCAATATTTATGGACCTGACTGTATATCAGCATACCAAGATATTTTGAACCGTGCTATACTTCATGGGAAGAGTTTGGGGAAGGCCCTTTTCTGTCCCAGGATGGTTTCAGTTTAGTGTGGAAGAACTTGAAAGGTCCTCACAGAGCTCTGACCTCAACCTGACGAACTCCTTTGGGATTGAACTGGAACGGAGATTGCTCACAAATGCTCTGCTGAATAAATATGCAAAAATTGTAGAATAATATTAGTAGAAATATCACTAAATGTAAAAGCATCTCTCATAAAAATCTCTCATTTGGTTGCTTCGACTGGGCAGGAATTTGTAAATTTGTACCCATAATTCTTCTACGTCAGGTGGTCTTTGGTGTACTTTGTGGCCTGGTGGTTGATATCTTCAGTCATGTGGGTCAACCTGTTTGTGGCTCTCATTTTGGAGGTATGTTTAAATAATTCAAGATTGCCCATATATTTTTGTGGTGTTATTGTGATGATTCATCAGTGCACATTATTCCAAAGAAGAAAAAACATTGTTGTCCTATTTTTATGACAATATTATCAATAGCTCGATTTGTTTTTGTTAAGTGACCGCCCTACCCCGGGGCCGATTGTAAAGACTTCACTGGTCATGTCAGTCACAGTGCTGATTGCCTACTCAACGCTGAAACGAATATTAACCCCTAACCTTAACCTTAATATAGTGTTGGCAACACACCCTTTTACATAGCATTACTGTCCTGAACTTGATCAATAAA
This sequence comes from Opsariichthys bidens, assembly GCA_037194245.1. Taxonomy (NCBI): domain Eukaryota; kingdom Metazoa; phylum Chordata; class Actinopteri; order Cypriniformes; family Xenocyprididae; genus Opsariichthys; species Opsariichthys bidens. Next base: position 8,646,643 of record CM074307.1, on the reverse strand, counting down.
GTCTGACCTTTTCTTGACAGGTTAATAAATCTATTTCTAAGTATGTTAGTTAACCTTGTGTCCCCCCCCCCCCCCCCCCTGCGTTCAGAACTTCACCCATAAGTGGGACCGCAGTAATACTCTGACTGTTGAGGATGTGGAGAGAATCGCCTATCAAAGCACTGTGCAATTTATGTTCAGGTAAGCAATAAAGCCATCGATAAGATCCCAGGAACACTTTATTTTAAGGTGACGTAGTTGCACTTTACATGGTACTATAGCAATAACGGTAAATATGCATAATTACAAGATTTAAACCTGGTAACACTTTAGTGTCATTGTTACATATATTTACTGTAGTAACAACTAGAAATTATGCATTATTACATGCAATTAACCCTAAACCAAACCCTCATCCTAACCCTATAGTAAGTACATGTAGTTAATTGTTATTACTCAGTACTTAAATGTATTATTACAGTCTAATACCCTTGGTAACACTTTATTTCACAGTGTAACATATTACATGTATTTACTTTATTCCGTCGTTAATTATAGTATTACTATTCATTTTTGGGTGGAGTAACCCTTACATTTCATGCAGTTATATATAATTTACTCTCGTTTCAAACACATAAGACATATTTGGAACATGATATTTTTGATGAAATCGGACTCCTCCAAAGACTAATTCAGCGACTTAATTTTATGAAGTGACGAGAATCATTTTTGTGCACAAAAACAAAACAAAAATTGCTTTATTCTGCCTTTCTGCCACCGCTCTGACGGAGAAGCTGGAAGCGCTGAACTAGGAGAATGACACGCAAGAGAGAAGATATTGTTGAATAAAGTCGTTTTTGCACGCGATGTCTTTAGTACCTTTCTGGTCCTTGAAAGTGTTGATTATATTACTGTCTATGGATGAGTCATAAACCATTTTTTTCATAACCCTTCAACTCTAAACCAAACCCTCATCCTAACACTAAACCTGTGTAAGTACATGTAGTTAATAGTTATTACTCAGTACTTAAACGTATAATTACACTGTAATACTGACACCTTAAAATAAAGTGTAACCCAAGCTTGTGACAACTTTTTTGTTCTATTTTTTAATGTTATATTTGGCGTTAGGCCTATTAATCAGCATGTTAAGAGCATTTCATAATAAACAACGTGTATATATGTATGTATATATATATATATATATATATATTCCAAAAAAAACAGTATTATCCAGACCTCGGCTGGGGCGGAAATACTGAGACTGGACCTCTTGGAACTTCAATTGAATGCCCCTAATTAATGTGGTGGAAAGTTACTTTTAAAAGTAATGTATTACAACATTGCGTTACTCCCGAAAAAAAGTAACTAATTTCATTATTTAGTTACTTTTTTGTAACTTTTGCTTATACGTATGGTTTAATTATATAAATAATATATATATATATATATATATATATATATATATATATATATATATATATATATATATATATATATATGTATATATATATATATATATATATATATATATATATATATATATATATATATATATATATATGTATGTGTGTGTGTGTGTGTGTGTGTGTGTGTATATATATATATATATATATATATATATATATATATATATATATGTGTGTGTGTGTATATATATATATATGTATATATATATATATATATATGTGTGTGTGTGTATATATATATATATATATATATGTGTGTGTGTGTATATATATATATATATATATGTGTGTGTGTGTGTGTGTATATATATATATATATATATATATATATATATATGTGTGTGTGTGTGTGTGTGTATATATATATATATATATATATATATATATAGTGAGATTAAATACATAAAGTATATTTGTGTAATTTAATATAGTTAATTATTACAAGATTATGTAAAATTCTGAGATTTTATTCATTTTGAGGAACACTGAATGATTTCGTGCAGGTGAGATGAGTAAATGCAAGCTCACATTAGTCCAGTACTAAAATAACAATCATGTTTACAACGCGCTCTGACCTTTATTTCTCTCAGTATGCGGACAGGAGAGCTGTCAGTCAATAAATGTGAAAAAGTAACTTGGATATGTTGTTGTAAATTGAAAAAGTAATGTGTTACTTTACTAGTTCTTTGTAAAAGTAATCTGATTACTTAACTCGAGTTACTTGTAATGCGTTACCCCCAACTCTGCCCCTAATATACTGATAATATAGCAAAATCTCTATCGATACACACCACGATACCAGACCTACGGCAAACTCTTTCACTAACTATAACTAGTGAAAGTGAGAGAAAAATGATAATTAGTAAGATTGTCGTTCAAATATCTGTATTTGTTTTCAGAGAGCAAGTCCAAGAACCGACAGAAGAAGAATTAGTAGCGCAACTACAACAACATCCTCATCTCCACCTCTCCTGGTGACCCTAAACCCACCCCACCTCACCTCCACCTCCAAAACAGACCCAGAATCCTCCAGGACTCCAGCACTAGTCTCATGTTTACATATCCATCCATTTTGGAGGGCCTGTTTCCAATAATAGGGTCTGTGTTGCTTCAGGTCGGCCTGGGAAAGGATGTATGTGTTTTCTAACAGAGTGTCACACGATTAATGTTCGGAGGAACTTCAATTTAAAAAGAAACTTTAGTTCAAGTCACTCCTGCTGCGGGAGTCCCAGAGTTCTTGTCTTACAACCTGTAAATTACAGTAGTATCAGTACCACCGTTTTTGATTTACCCTCGTGGAAGGAAGGAATTTGAAAGTCTTTGAGAAACCAAACACATTTTCATCTCGCATTTGATGGATAACCATCTTTTGTTATTTATTTCTGTAAGCCTGTTACAATTCAACAACAAAATAAGAATATATAGATTTTTGTTTATATGTGTGTGTGTATATAATAATAATAATAATATATATATATATATATATGTATTAGGAAACAAAGGGATGAGACTCATAGCTGTAATTTTTTTTTTTATTAATTCCATAATTTTGACTGTGCCATTATTTTTGTTCAATGCTTTTATTTATGTTAGATTTTTACAGAAATGTTTATGGCTGAATTTCTCCACAATTGTCAAGTAATGTCCAGATCATATTTCACTCGCAAAAATTCAAAAAAGAAAAGGAAATTGATACAGTAAATATATTGTGTAAATATAAAATGTAGACAATAAATCATTATTTTTTTCAATCTCATCAACAGATGGTGTTTTACTGTAATCAGTGCAATCTGAAAATTGGTGTAAACGGTTAAATAACACCCCTGCTCTTTCTGTTCTGAGAGCAGTTTGTTGATTAACACACACACAAAAAGCGATATTTACTTGTTAAATAAAGCATGTTTTTAAAACACTGAGTGTGACGTCATATTGCGACCGTTAGAAAAGAGCTCACCTTTGGTGTAGAGTACGGAAGGCAATTTTTGTGCAGAATATTTTACTGTATATAACACTAAACTAAATGGCTCAATAACCCATTGATTCAAAGGCTTAATATATGTCCTCGTACACTGTTAAAAATTGTCCCTTTAAAAAACAGTAAAGAACTGGCAGCACGGTTGCCAGCAAGATACTGTAAAATAACAGTATCTTACTGTTGGTGAAATTTACAGTTGGCTACTGTTTATCAAAACACAGCCAAGAACTGGCAGCACGGTTTCCAGCAAGTTACTGTTAAATTAACGGTGTCTTCCTGTTGGTGAGATTTACAATTGGCTACTGGGTATTAAAAAACTGTAAAGAACTGGCAGCACGGTTTCCAGCAAGATACTGTAAAATAACATTATCTTACTGTTGGTGAAATTTACAGTTGGCTACTGTTTATCAAAACACAGCCAAGAACTGGCAGCACGGTTTCCAGCAAGTTACTGTTAAATTAACGGTGTCTTCCTGTTGGTGAGATTTACAATTGGCTACTGGGTATTAAAAAACTGTAAAGAACTGGCAGCACGGTTGCCAGCAAGATACTGTAAAATAACAGTATCTTACTGTTGGTGAAATTTACAGTTGGCTACTGTTTATTAAAACACAGTCAAGAACTGGCAGCACGGTTTCCAGCAAGATACTGTAAAATAACAGTATCTTACTGTTGGTGAAATTTACAGTTGGCTACTGTTTATTAAAACACAGCCAAGAACTGGCAGCACGGTTTCCAGCAAGTTACTGTTAAATTAACGGTGTCTTCCTGTTGGTGAGATTTACAATTGGCTACTGGGTATTAAAAAACAGTAAAGAACTGGCAGCACGGTTGCCAGCAAGATACTGTAAAATAAATGGTAAAATGGTTTCTACATTTTACAGTAAGATTCTGAGAAACGCATTTATAGTTTGTGGATGTTTATTTTCAGCTCTTCACAAAAGGGCGTATTTACAGGATTTTAGTGTAAATAATACAATACAATAATACTACATGGTATTGTATAAGCTATTGAGTCGTGCACTGCTAGCAAAAAGGATTCAGTGTTTAAATGTACCCAATGTTAAGAAAAATATCAGAAGAAAAACAAAATCCATGCGTGCTAACTGCAGTCTTCTGTGCTGAAAATACTGTAAAGTACTGATTTATTTCCTTCGAGCAGTAAATACGGTAAAATGCTGTTATATTTTGTCTGCGTCATTTCACAAAAAAAAAACAAAACAAAACGGTAAAGTACTGCTTTTCAACAGAACAGGATTACACTGTTGAAAATTTGCTGTAAATTAACAGCAATTTCTAGACCCGTCCCGTTTGCAAGCAGTGTAAATAATTTCAGAAATGTGATGTGCAGTCAAATGTCCCGTATGCTGTTCAAACGAGTGTTCTCACCGACACGCTCGTTGTACTTTGTGGGATTTTGGCGTGTTTTATAGACTCAATATTGTTTCTTATTCAAATTGGGTGAACACACACACACACACACACACACACACACTTCACTGATTTAGGGGGCTAAACGTACAAACTTACACAACCTGATCTACTCACTAGGTGGCCATATTTGCAACAGGCTGTTTCGAGCATCCAAGTCTTATCTATTTCAAAGGGGGAATCCTGAAATCTCAAACTGTTTTCCAAAGTCACAATTAAATAACATATTTCAAATCGGCAACAACATTTTACATGAGCTGTCCCATAAATGTTATTTCTTATACTCAAACAGCATTAAAAAGCTTATTTTTCAAGCTAGACTAGTCAATGCGCATCTCTAAAGACAGCTGCAGTGATGCAATGACTTTATCGGACAGCGATTGGCCCTTTTTACGTAGAAGGCGGGACGTGTTCCGCCATATTCCTCAATGCAGTTTCTTCCATTCATCCTTTCTATATCTATAGTCTTTGGCATGACTGTTTTGAACATACATCACGCAATCATCTTCCGAACACTTACACAGAATTCTCTTCCACTGTTTGTTTTCTTTTCCATGTGCTTTCGCCTCAGTGAGGGTTTTCAGAAATCCTTTCAAAATCATTATATTACAATTTGCTGCTCAATAAACATTTCTTATTTTTACTAATGTTGAAAACAGTTTTGCTGAATACTTCAACCACTGGCAAAATGGACTTTCAATAAAACTTGGCTGCCTATACAGTGAGTAGAGAAAACTGTCTTCGCTTTTGCCAAATAGATGGGTAAACTTCAACACCCATAATGCACTGGGCATGTTGCCGTCCAAGGCCACTCCCACCAGTCTGCTATAGAAACACTTATCAGAATCAAATGCCGCCTTTGTTTAGTAGGAAATACTTCTTTGCAAACTTTTAGTCATAATGGTGTCGACTAGGGATGGGCATTTCAAGCAAAATAATATTTGATGATCGCTGGGAATTATTCGATTATTATTCGAAAATCTCCCTCCCCCCTCATACACACAAACGGAGATGGATCATTCATGCTTTTAATCTTTTTTTCACGGCCATTCATAACGGTGCGGTATGAAAGCCTGTTTTCACCACTGAAAAAAAAAAATGAAAATAAGATTATTGCGATTTTTTTTTTTTTTTAATCTCACAATTCTGACTTTTTTTCACATAATTGTCACAATTGCGAGTTATAAAGTCAGAATCGTGAGATATAAATTCAGAATTGCGAGATATAAAGTCACAATTGCGAGATGCAACGTCAGAATTGCGAGAAAAAAAGTCAGAATTCAGAATTCTCAATTATCAACAAATTATAACAAACTTTTGACCGGTATTGAACTGTACATGTCATATGTTGGTCAACTGATGAAAAAACAAGAACAAGTGACAAATGTCTTGGAACAAGAGAGAAATGTAGGCCAGGATTTGATTTGTCCATGGGAAATTGACGGATGGCTGTGGTTTTCTATTGGTTGATCTGATGTGAGTGACAGGTTGCCCCGCCCTCTTGCCCAGGAAACACGTCATCAGAGAAGAGTGATGTCACTTCAAGAGATAGGGGGAAGTTATTTTTTTAATTAAAGATAATAAGAGCACATGTGTTTTAAATAATGATGTGTATGGATATTACAATATTCCATAAAAAAAAAAAGGATTTCATGGCGACTTTAACCCGTTTACACCATACTAATCATCCACCTATTTCAGAGAGGTTGTCAAACATAAATCAGGACAGTTAGGTCAATACTGCTAAGAGAGCGGTGCTTTCATAAATTTCCTTAAACATTCAAAACAAGATTATTGATCCTTTTAAAGCGTAGTTTACACAGCCTGATTGTGAAGGCTTTAAATAATAAACAAGCTGTTCTTCCGAGGAACGCCTTTGTCAGCTGTGAGGAGATCCATATTGCTCTGGAATGTGTGGAGTTGCCAAAGAGATGTTCAGCTTGGTTGTCAAACAACAACTCTTGTGTACTAAATTCATTATTTTAAATGAACCCCTACAGAAATAAAAGTACTTCTATCAAACATACTTAAATAATGCAAGATAAAGACTCATCAGTGGCTTTCCCATTTGGATGACAAATAGAGTGGATTATCTTACTTTTAAAAAATTAAAACAACCCTTGCTAAGAGATACAAATTCCTGAAGGTGAAAACGGGGCATATCCAAGTGAATGCTTCAGTGGGAATTATCGTGAACGAAAGGTATGCAAGTGTGCATTTCGGTCCATTTGTAAATTATTTCAATTTTCTTTCATTCGTTTTCCACATGAAAACAAAAACGAACCAGATAGGCTTCAAGTCTTTGAATAAAAAAACGTCATGAATTACCCTACAGTTGTGAAACTTAAACTACAAATTGTGGTATTTTAACTAAAAACGTTACATGAAATAATATTTATAGCACTACATCGCTTTCTAACAGAGCTCCAGATTTGTTGGCATGACTGTTTTGCATTAAAAAGTGCCGTTACTAATAATATTACACATTTATTTATCGAACAGTAAAGCATTTGGCTTGAACTGAGATGAAATGAACAAATTTTTTTGGCAACAGTATCATGCAAAACCCACATTTTAATAGGGAAAAATGTTCATATTCTACTCTTATTACTTGTACCTGAACTCAGAGATTATAAATTGAGTTCTATTTACTTGCTTTCTATCAGTCACAATTTGAAGAAAAGTGTTTGTTTTTCATGAGACTCTTCGTCCTATTTGTTAGCGAGTGGAAATGGCTAATAAGCCAATAAGTGCCCCTCTGCCGCCATCTACTGGTTATACTGGTAACTTCAAGTCTTTTTTAACAAAAGTTTGTTTCACATGAAGTATTCCTTCATCTTCAAACTGTTAGTTTTACAAATCATCACATTGAAACTGTCATTAAAATTGGATCATATTTAGAGATTTAAGTGCTGAAAAAATCCTTGAAAAGTGCTTGAATTTCACTCCCAAAAGTTTGAATGAACCATGTGACCATGGTTACAGTTGAGCCTTATATAACTTGTTCATTCATGGCACAATATTTCTCCTGGTTTCCACGTCAGCACTGTTCTGATACCTGTAGTTTATAACGGAGGATACTTTGCCGAATTTAAATGCTAACTAGATCTCTCTGTGATGTTATTAATTCCAGGCAGGGCTCACTGCAGCCTGTGGTGGACATCCAACTCCGCCCATATCCAAGTGACATCCACGTTGACTCCCCACTAAACCGCTTAACCAGAAATCCCGTCCTGCAGGTAATTTCATTGGTTACAGTAACAGGTAGGTTTAGGGATCAGTGTTGATCTGTGATTGACATGATCAATAAAATCTTAAGAATTGACCCTACGCAAAGACCCGCCCCCTTTAGTTACTGTTGCTATGTCCGATAAGCTCTCACGCCACACATCATGTTCTCATGCAGTAAAAATACATCGTGGAGCAAAGAGGACACTGACAACATGTCGACAGACATATGAGACAGTTTCATATTTTTCAAAGTTTATTTTAAACAATAAATAGCTGTTTAATGTGTCGTGACAGATCGCTGTAGCTCCTCGATCATCTCTTCATACTAGTTCATTTATAGCATCAAATAAACATGAATGAACATCAGAAGGAATGTTGTTTCAAGACATGAGTACACACAATTTTTCAAGTTCAAGTTCACCAACATTAATCTACTGTCTCGAAGGGTCAATTGGCTGCAGGGTGATAACGACTTCAAAAAAGTATGTTTATTGTGGAAAAAAAGCTGCTTCACATGTTTCTTTCAGTGATCCATCAAAACTTAAACCACTTCGTATTCATTTATTATCATTTAATCATATATCTAATTGTTATATTTTAATATAATAAAAACAAAATACAGTTTTTGTTTGGTTATCAGACAAAATTCTGCTGAAAGTTTTAGATTCCAGACAAAACTGATTTCTTCTGATGGGACTGGTGAGAGGCTGGATCCAATATTTTTGGCATGGAAACATTTTTTGGTTAGCATGACCTAACACGATCACTAGCATTCATTACATTTTAAAAATGAAATATTACATGATTTTCCATCCAGTATAAACTGCCTTTATTTCACAAGCTAAACATTCACGGGAGCTTCCCAGACCACTGAAGACCAAATATATAGCCAAGCTTCTCTCAAGCACAGATTAACAGGTGGGAGTATTTTATTCAGGTGGTATTACTGTCTTTTTTTTTTTTTTTTCTAATGTGGGTAATATTCTGTAAAAGAGGTCGCATTTCTTCCGGTTCAGGTCTTTTGTACATGCTGCATTAAATATAGAAATATTTTACTCAAGATGCCTTCAAAGGAGCTACCAAAGATGAGCATAACCGATTTACATCAAATAAGCGGGTTGACATTGTGACGAGCAGAGGCCGGTGACGTGATTGATAATGAGCGTCAGCTGCGCGCTACACCGGTCTCGTGTCTCTCACGGAGGAGCTCCGGTAGCGTAAACAAGGAGCGACGATGGTGAAGGAAAATAGAGGACCAGGTCTAGAATTTATGTTGTGTTGTATTATGTTTGTGTGTATTCTCCGTAAGAAACTGCCGCCATTTAACTTTCATTTTTGTTGTTTATTTATTTTGGATATTAAAAGTTGAACGTTTGCCGGTTCCGCCTCCTTCTTCCCATATTTACGAACTGTGTTACAGACATTTAAGAGCCAGATTTACTAAACAGGGCAAATTAATGTGAGAGCGCAAATACACGAATGTGCCGATTGGTTTTGCACGTGATCTATTACTGACGGAGTCAAATCATTTAAATAATGAGCGGTGCAAATAAGCAGAGCTGATGCTCATCAGGTGCGGGTCGACTCAGGCGCAACTTGTTTCATGTAATCTGACAAACACGTACACATATATATATATATATATATATTTATAAGCCATCATGGCTTTGCAAACGATATGTTCGGATAACATCTCTCTCTGGCATTCCGAAGAAATAAATACGAGTGGACATGCTTTTTTTGGGCATTAAATAATGGGAGTAAATTGACTAGCGCAAACAATACTCTCCTCCCATAAAATTTGCGTCTGAAAGGAAAACGCCAACATATGCAATAGGACAACTCAGTCCATGCCTTTTCAGAGCTAATTTTGCACTGCGTGTCTTTTTTAACGGCAAAAGAGGGTTTTTCGGATATTAAAACCAAATAAAACGGCAACAATTAACAAACTAGGTTAGTTGATCACCTTAAAAATCCATAGCTATTGCTGCTGTTAACACTTTCTCTGACAGCCGGATGCGACGAAACCAGTTTTCCCGTCTGTTCGGCTTCTTCAGTCCATTATCATACCTCTCAAACAAAGTTAGAGGGTTGGGTTCCGCATCATAAACCCATACAGGTTTGAACAATGTTGACAGCTGTAAAAATTGATGTCAGGCACAGTGGTATGTGAGCAATGCCACTTTCTGTTAGTTCTCCCATGCTTATCTTGTCTCGGCAACCTGCTTGTTTGATGACTGAGATTTTTCCCATTACTAGTTCTTTTGAGGGTTTTGCATGTGGAATTTGCAGCTTGTAAGTCCTTGCCTCCCACCGCATTCTTTACTTGCTCACACACAGAGTTCTCATTACACAGCGCTGTATTTTAAGTGTCCTACCCCGTTTCTGTCAGCTACAGCAGTCTTTCAGAAATTCTGTTCTCACCGTGGCTGGGAATCGGTGTTCGGAGGAAGCAAACATGTCTAAAGGAAGGTTATAACTGCATAGAAGTACTACAAGTCTGGAGTGAGCACAAAACCATTCAGCTGATCATAAATCCTTATCTTTGAAGCGGGGCTTGGGCATGTGTTGATCTCATAAGGTTGAAGGCTTTAAACTTTCAGCTGTCAGGTTAGCTTTAACTTCCCCATGCGGCTGCTGATGTTAGCTAGGTCAACAGATCTATATTGGGCCTTCAGCAGGAACATCTCACCTGCTTCTGAGTGCCGTGAAGGGTCATCAACAGTTTTCTTTTTTCTTTTTTAGGTGCATAGCTTAGGCTCAATTCTCTCCTATCACAGTTTGTGCAAAGACAACTATAAAAGCCATTTGTTGGTGTTTCATTGCTCTGTTTGTTTGAGGAGTCCAACATAACAATATTGGCTCATCCGATAGCACTAGATTGGGATGGGATTATCTGTTTGATTGAAAAAAGTCCTTACTTTTGCCGACACTAAATTTACACATATCAGCATTAAATTGTCTTAAATACTTTTGCGCTCCATTAGATGCATTGATCATACTTTAATAAGTGTGCATGATGAAAATTTCCTCAATAGCAGTTCGCTTTCGCCATTTAGGGCAAATCGCATTCTTAGTAACTGGAAACTATTTCACATCCTTCTCAACCTCACATCAAGCAAATGAACAAAACTCTGACATCAAGCAGATTCCGGGTTGGGTTGCACCAGCTGTTTGTAAATTCCTCCTTAATATGGAATGTAAAGTCCACACTAGAGGCTTAATAACTACTAGCTAGTTTGGACTTTATTTGGTTGCACCAGTTGTTCTTAAGGCAGAACACAGCTAGTAGGTCTTAAGCTCTCCGTAAAGTAATGCATAGTCACATAATATGACGTTTGCTCTCTATGATCCTATAGCAGCCTTCAAATACGTGAGCAGAAGTTGAATTTTAGAATTTTAGTTTGTCTTTCATTCATTCCGCGGCTCATTAAAAAATTAAGGCCTTAAATGGCGTTAAAAAGCATTACATTTTATTCCTACAGGCATTATTTTTTTTAGACAGTTATTACCAGTTTATTTGAATATATCCTTCATAATTAGTAGCTTTGATTTGCTGACGCAAAGCATGTACATTGGTGTGATACACACGTGGAACCAGTTTGGTAATTGCCTCCGGCCGGTGCAACATTGACCCAACGCCGTTGGGCTGGACCTAGAGACGGTAGGCTGCGTCAGTGTTGCCAATTCAGCAATTTTTTTCCAAGAAAGCGCATTGTGACAAATATAGAGATTTGTTGAAACCTTATTTAGCTTCCGATCTAGGTGGATTTTTTGAGGGGGCAAGTGAAAGAAAACGTTACTCTTTAAAGTTCTGATTAAAACGGCAATACAAAAAAACAAAACAAAAAAAAACCCAACAACAACTTGGGAAACACAAGAATGACTGATTTTATTACATTTAGTGTAAGTCGTGATTGATAGTGGATAATAAGAGGCTGTAAAATGTACTGACGGTAACGAGGGCTGTTGAGGGTCGCTCAGCCTCTCGAGGAAAAATGGGAACATGAGCGAAGCACACACAAAAAAACTCACAGCGGTAACAATTCAAAATCTTTTTAAAGTTTTTATAATTTGATATAGTTAAGCAAAATCACTCGGCCAAGAATGCCGTTTTCCTAAATACCATCGTAAATAAAAAATAAAAACGTAAGCAATGACGTCACCATGGAAACAGTAAAGCGACACGTTCTAAATAACGGTCGGCTTGAAAATCTCACGCTGGGCGCTCAGCCATGATATTTTAAACTTATATGCGAAAGGGTTGAAGAGCACATCAACGCATGTCCTTCAAACTCGCTTGGTAGCTCTCTGGCTAAATTTAGCGGAACTAGGCGGTACACGTTCGGTGTAGATGCTGGTGTAGAACCCATTGTTTTGGGGAAATTTGACAGTTCTGTTGTCTTGGGCGGGAAGTTCTGCTAAACACCTCTTTAAGCACTAATGATGCCCCTCATTCTCCCCTCCCTCTATTTCTGCTCGCTCCGATCACCCGCCCAGCACCTGGACCCCATCCCCGAATCCCTCTCCTGAAAACCCGGCCTCGCCGTCTTTTTTTCAAGCTGTAATTAAGGAGATGGCTAGACAGGCTCGGCTGAAATAGGAGTGAAAGAAATGTCCAACCTCACCCTCTGGCAGGGCACGGTGAAGAAAAGGAGAGGGTGTCACTGCACCTACACAATGCAGTTGGATCAAGGAGGGTCCTCGATTTGACACGTAGAGACTGGACCATCCACTCCTCCTGCTCCTCCTCTATTCTCCTTAACTGCTGCAATTCACCGCCTTCTCCGTTCACCTCCCTCACTGTAATTAGGTGGCTGTCCCTGCCGCGCGGGGCCCTTTTGACGTTCGTGTGCGCGGCAGACCGAGCAGATGCACCTGCCCCCGTCTTCCTCCGCTCAGGTGAGCGAGGGCAGTTAATCTCCCGCGACCCCTGGCAGACTCTCCCAAACACCTGTCTGCCAGGTGCCGCTTTATCACCTGGCCGCTCCCTGTTCTGGCCTGGTCGAGGACAAGGAGGGCGGGAAATAGCCAGGGACAATGAGAGAGAAAGTTCAGCACTCTTCAGCTCCGGCTCAGCCCACACCTTTCTCCCGCTGCCTGGTCTTTTGTGGCCGGCAGCTGCTTAGGTGTGTGCGCTTCTTTGTGTGATCAAAATGTGATCAGAATAGTTTGGAATTGTTCTTCTTACCGAGGCTTTGGAAAGTTGTTGTCAGTAGTAGGACGTGTGAGAGGCTGCACTCTTTTGAGAATAAAGTTATGGCTTAATAGTGTTGATAAAGAGTTTACACAACTGACCTCGAACACTTTCAAAATCATCTAAAAATGCCTGCTCCCCTAATACTTGCCTAATGAAAACAGTATGTGTAAAGAATACTATATCTGACTATATCTGGTATTCATAACCAGGGTTGGGGAGTAACGAAATACAAGTAACTTGGTTACGTATTTAAAATACAAACTGTATTTCATTACAGTTCCATTTTAAATGGGTGGTAATCAGATTACAGTTACATCATACATACAATTACAAGTGATTATTTTGAATTTTAATGTCATTTCAACAGCAATTGGTGATTCTCTGACTCTGACAGTCTGAAAAAGCGGAGTTAAGTTTCATGTTTTCTGATAGTTGTTTGTGAGTCATTTTATAATTCACTCGTCACTGCAACTTTTTCTCGCAATTTGTTTTTTCCCTCACAATTGTGAGTTTGCGTTTCATAATTATGAATTGTTTTTCTCAGAATTGCGAGATTTAAACTCACAATTGCAAGTTATAAAGTCAGAATTGGGAGATAAAAACTTGCAATGACCTTTTTTGTGTTTGTTTCACACTTATTAGTATTCCAAAGTATTCTAAAGTATTTAGATGAAGTTACTAAACTTGAGTAATGTAACGAAATATGTTACAAATGACTTTTTAAAGCATGTATTTTGTAATCTGTAGTGAAATACATTTTAAAAGTAACCCAGCCAGCCCTGTTCATAAATCAGAAGGCAAAAAGTACCCGGGTGACCAGGTTCTGAAGTGCAAATCTGATGGACACTTTCTATCCCATGAGGCGACGGAAAAGGAGTTGTTAATGCAAGTGAAGTGATGTAAGTCACATTGGGGATGTAGTATGTCCGAATTTCATTCGTACACTTTATAGAACATTCTTTTTTAACCGTCGCAAAGTTATTCATCAAATGTTGTACCTACTCAGCATGCAACAAAGTAGAACAATCTCAGATTTTGGATTTCCATATTTGTCTTCCATTTCTATTGCCTTATTTTCCCAAGTTTTTAAAAGGAACTTTGTAGTGTTTGCATATAGTGGAGCCACCGATTAGTAGAGTCAATTCACGTGAATGTTCACGTGGCTAGAAAATTCTTCAATTTGTGTACTGTCTGTTCACATTTTCATGTACATCACAAAACTTTCACTCCATTTTCCACACAAAACTCCTCTCCCGTGGCCTCGAGGTATGGTAAAGTGTCCATTGGGAGCGAAAATTTTAATCTCCAAGGAATCAGTATGTTTTTCTGGATAAATTTTGGATGCATAACAAGTCCCTGACATGACAGAACATTGCCGTGCAACAAATATCTGCGATGATTGCGGATTTCAACATGCCTGTTGAACAATCAGAAGGCAGTTTTTAGAATGACTTTCTTTGGAATGCTTCATTTTAATTGGTCAGTGGTGGGCTGAAAATTATGGCTGTAATATTCACTAAACTTTATAAGTGAACTTGTTCTCTCGTGTCATTCTGTAGTCTTTCAGCCACGTCATAACTGGGATAATGTGCAGCCCATTGGTCATTACTCCAAAATAAACACCCTTCAGGGTAATACAAGACCCCTCCGCCTGGCGTCGCCCTAATAACCCTTTGTGTAAAATACAGCGTTCTTTCTTTCTTTCTTTCTTTCTTTCTTTCTTTCTTTCTTTACGCTCCATCTATGTCTCTCTCCCTCTTTCTCAAGAACTGCCCCTTCGCTTCGTTCCTCAGGTTGCCTGCGCTCTCTGAATGGGCACTCTTTAGGGGGAATAGCTGGGGTTCAAAGCGCTGTGCTCTGGCCGACTGAATGGAGTGAAAAGGATCTTTAACAAACATCCCCTGTGTGCCAGGCGCTCCAAACCCTCCAGTAATAAATTAACTTGTGGCCAAAGTGCAGCGAACATTCTGCAGCAGCGGAAGCAATCTGCTGCTATCTCACCCTACCTCTCCCAGATTAATGAAACAGAATGCTGGCCAATTTGCATACAGGTGAGAAGAAGAAAAAGCCAAAAGAAGCAGGTCCAGATAAAGGAAGCGAATGGGGTGATGAGCTTTGAATGGCAAAAGAGGGATACTTTCATGCACGGGGACGAGTGAGAAAGAGAAAATAAGAAAGAGAGTTTTTTTCCCCTTCATCCTCAAAGGCCGGGGTCAGTGCTGGCATTTGAAGAGACTGCGCAGCAGCTGTCTACATAGCTCCATCATTAGCTGCAAAGGGGGCCATTAGTCCTTGTCAACACCGTTCTGGCTCACACGAGCGCAGTGCGCTGACTCTGGCCACCACTAGAGGTCAGTGTGCACCCTGTCAGGAGCAACAAGTGTGCGCCAATCAGCCCGTGCTCTCTTTGTTCTAAATCAGCGTAGAAGTTTAGGCGGCAGTTGATTAATTGAGCAAGAGCTGCATGTCAAAAGACTGGGAAAACTCCTTTTGACTTCTCTCTGCTTTGTTTTGCAAGCCTGTTACGTAACGGCCCTTCGCGTTTGACTCTTGCGTCCTGGCTAAACGAGCCATTTAGCCATACCGTGTCGCAAATACAGTCTGCTTGAGAGATAAAGATGCACAGCTGTACAATCTCCCTTATGGAATAAGATAAGAGTGACCTTTTGCCGTCGCATCTTCTCATCTTTCACCCTATCAGAGCGAGCGACTTATCTGCCTCCCTGCTGAGAAGCGACAGGTCGCGTCCGTAGGCCGCACTGAGAAAACGGATGTTCACACCTAAGCCAAGTGATAAAGCGCAGTTAGTCTTCATCGTTTGTTTTTTTTGTGCGTGTGTGTATGTGTGTAGATATGAGGGGCAGATTTCTGTGTTCTCGCGGCAAATGTGAGAAGCGTCATTGATACAGCGTCTTAGGTTTCCTGGTAATCGCCCTTGAAGGAAGTAATGTGGCTTTCCCACAGAGACGGGACAATAAGGCCAGTCTTGAGCGGTGAAACTCAGCTACTCAGCTCTCTCCACTCGCGTGGTCCATCCATGTCGACTCAAATTCAACTACCTGTGCTTGTATCCAGAGTGAGTTTGTTGAAGTGTGCTCTGGAAAAGTATTACGCAATTTTGTAATTTCTCAAACTCCCTAAAATGAGTGAAATGCATTGCATATATTATCATATTAGCATTTTCAATCACCCCCTGCAGCGTCATTGTTGAGTAGGTGCTAAAGGACGTGTAGCTAAAATCTAGCTTATGCTTAAAACGTGCTGTCTGGGCTGGTATTGGTTGTTGTAGTTAATCCAACTGTATCCTGTTAAGAGATTGCTCAGTGTAAAGCTAATATCCGAACCGTTTAAGGCTGTTAGTGGTTTAGT
Organism: Opsariichthys bidens; assembly: GCA_037194245.1. Taxonomy (NCBI): domain Eukaryota; kingdom Metazoa; phylum Chordata; class Actinopteri; order Cypriniformes; family Xenocyprididae; genus Opsariichthys; species Opsariichthys bidens. The sequence goes on along the minus strand of CM074307.1, from coordinate 8,629,989 downwards.
TGCGCTCTAGTAAACTCCACCAGGAGTGTCAGGTCAGTCTAAGCTCATTACAGTATTTTGAGGCACTCTGTGGTGGCTAGCCTAGTGACCCTAAAGGGTCAGAGGGGTTAGAGGAAGACTTTGCTGCTATGATGACCATGAGGCAAGAGATGGTTGTCAGTTCGCACAGGAAATGTACTTTGCTGATTTCACATCAGGTGTGGATCGATCAAACAAATGGGATTAAGCTTTCCGATTAGTGCTGTCAATCATTTAAAAATAATTAAACACGAGTAATCTCTCTTAACATTAAAGTTTATGATATTTCTATATCAGTAAAATGATATCATTTTTATTTTAATTGGAGTCAGCTGTCAACCAAACCCAGATCCAAACACAAGGTCAAAATGCAAGAGCAACTGAACGTAAACTCCTTAACGCGAGAAGGTTTGAGAAGATTTGCTTTGGCTTTGTTTTAAAAGGAGACTCAGACTCATGTGTTATGTCACTGCTCTGTCTCGTGCATAAGAACGTTTAGCTTTAAACACCCTTGCGTGCCCAAAAGATGGTATGATGCGAGATATTTAGGGTTCAAACGTGTGTGGTCAGCAGTTTTCAGATTGTTCCCACTCGAGTCAGCCATCATTTATCAATTCTTTTGGCCATTCACGCCGTATCTTTATCATCCTGTCATTCACCGGGAGACACAGTAAGTCTAGCTGTCCGTGACATCAGCCTGTCTTCTGAGAACTTTGACACAGTTTAACCCCCCCTGTTCCGAGGCCATCGCATCCTTGTATTGGGAATGAGTAGTTTTTGGAGTAAAGTCTTTGTTGAAGGAGAAACAAATAAGTAAATAGAGAGAAGAAAGACAAATAATCTCATAGGAATAGGAACCCCTCAGACTGGACGGGGCGAGAATGAGGCCGCGCTATTTCCCGCTTGCCTGCTCCATTAGCATGACCCCCCCCCCCCCCTCGACACGACACATGCATACCTCACACAGTTGCCGTCGTTAGTGACCGCAGCCTGTCAGCCGCTGCCGTGTTGTACCGGGCCGTGCTGGGCTGCGCTGGGCCAGGCAGGGCCCCCTTTGTGCCGGAGCAGAGAGGAGGGGGCGAGCGGGCCTGACGGCAGGGCCTTGCAGCTGTCGCGAGGGTCGAGCCATGGACGCCTGTGATCAGCCAGCCGTGAAATCTGCCCTGAACAGAACTGCATTCAGAGCCTGACCCTCTCACACACACTCCCAAACACACACACACTCGCTGCGACACTCCGCTCTCTTTGGTGCTAAATCTTCCCCAGGCTTGTGGAGCTCGTCTGGCGCCAGCTATTCGTTGCGCCCTGCCTGTCGATAACCCTTGCTTCCCCAAAACCCCCACTCACGCCTCCTTGCTCTCCTCTCGCACAAACAAACCCTTTCCCCCACCTTTTTCTGTGCCAATCTCTCCAGCAGATTTAAACGAATCGATCAGCGAGCATTAAGAAATAATGATTCGCCTTCAAAATGAGTACAAAGAGTGTGAGATGAAGTGATGTTCAGAAGGGACCAAAAACCTTTCTCAGAAAGAGAAATGTGCTTTTTCATGATTGTGTACAACTTTGAGGAGTGTATAGTTAACTTTTCTTCATTAAAGTCCCTACGAAAAAACTTTGGAGAAAATATGTTTAAAATGATCTACACTCATATTAGAAGAGTCCAGCCAGGGAGTGGGTTGCCTCATGGGGGCGGACATGTTGAGATCACATGACTTGCTGAATATTAATTTATTCATAGGTGTACAAAGTAACTAATTACAAATACTTTCGGTAACACTTCAGTTTGAGGGACAATTATCACTTTTAACTATTTGCATAATGGCTGTTTATTAGAACCTCTTAACGCCTTATTCTACATGGCCGTATTCTACATCTCTAATCTTACCAATAGCTAAACTTAAACGTCACAACAACGACCTCGCTAACGATCAATAAGCAGTAAATTAAGAGTATTTTAAGGCAAAAGCCGTAGTTAATAGAGAATATGTCCTGCACGTTAAAGTGTTGTCAATGTTTTCTACTTTCTTGAGTATAATTGAATTGTGGTACTCTCACTTACCCTTCTTTGCTTTTGCCCTTCTTAAAAACATTCAAATGATCTTACGTGGACTTACTTTTCATAATTGGTAATAAAACAATTACTCTTGGTGACAGGAATAGCTTGGCATATCTTCAAACTTGACAATGTATGAGTTTAATATCTAGTTTTGCTCCAAAATCACTATATAGCGTTTGGAATGACTTCGTAACAAAGAGCGAGACAGACAATATATTGTTGTAAAATGTCGATTAGCGTTGCAATATAGATATACTTAATTCTTATGAAAATGGCTTGAAGAACACAGATAAACAAATATATCCTGGCAACTGTTTGCCTTCATATTACATTAAAACGTCTCTATCTGCATGTTATTCAGCTGTAGCGGTATCTGATGTCCAGATAAGGGATTGCCCTGGAACGTCATTAGTTTAATACTTCTATGAATCTAACTTGTGGAGTTTCTGCGTGAGGGCGCCCTCTGGCTTCCCGTATGAATGAAGCAGAAAAATTACACGTATTGCTAACATCGCGTCATTTTGTGAAGTACTTTGTAACGTAGTGACTTAAGTAGTTTTTCAGCAAACTACTTACTTGAGTCATGTTATTTTTCAGTACTTCTACTTAAGTAGCAATACGTTTGTCACGATTATCAGTCAAAATACCCGAATCAACCACTAGAGGGCACTTCACAATGGACACTCACTCACTCACACTCACATTCAGTCACACGGACTACATTTCCCAGAAGCCCCTCATCCAGTCACTGATCACTCCGCCAGCTGTAGCACATCACCTGAGGACTGATTACTATCACACCTGATTCACATCACTCCACTATAAAAACACCACTCACACATCCAGCCTTTGCGAAGTGTTGTTTTGCAAACCCCAGACAATTCCGAGCGTTATTCCCCGTGTTTGTTTTCTTGTTCTTGATCCTGTCCGTTTTACCCGGTGTTTGATACTTGCTGCCTCCCTCAACTACTGCCTGTACCTCTGACCACGATCCTGTTTGCTGATCTGTGACCATTGCCTGTTTGACCGCATCAAAACTGCATTTGGATCTCTACCCGCTGACTCTTCATTACAACGTTTACTTAAGTAAGTACAATTTTTTTTAGTACTCTTTTTTTTTTTATATAACCACCCAGTTATTGGACACTTTCACTCGTTGAATATATCATGGCTGACTGCAAATAAAGCATTTCTGCTGTGGAATTGACCTAAATCTTAGGTGTATATCCAAAATGATTACTATATCGACCGAATATGAAAAAAAAATCTGTGCAAGTCCTTCCTCCCATCTGCCCTTAGTTGTTCAAACAGACCCATCTAAAGTGAGATCATTGGTTGAACTAATTATGCTTGGTATATCAATGTGGCCAGATGTTTTTCCGGAAAATCAACATACAGGTTGCTTATTTTTAGTTTTCTACACTTATTAAGCTAAGAAAAGAGAAAGGATCAACATTCAAAATTGATAAACTTACACACTTTACCTTTAATCCTGATCATTTATTTATCCTCAGATGGGTATTGCGTACTCTGGGGAATTTTTATACAGTAACTCCTGTATCAAAGTGTCTACACCTCACTGCTTCCGAAGAACTCTTTCAAACACAGCGGTGATTTGCATAAAGCAACGGCGGGCAATAATGATTGATAAATACATACTCTTATTCCTCTCACTGCGGGGGAATACCACAGCCTTTTATTGAAAATAAACTGTAAAAAAAAAAGAAAAGTCCCCTTTTCAAGATACTTTATTTATAAAGTTAAAAAACAATGTTTGTCATGGTTGTTTGATGAACCGTAAACAACTATTGCACATGCACCTGTGGAACAAGCCTTATGACACTAAGAGTTTACAGGCAACAGACAACGTCACAGTTCCAAGACATTAACGCGACCTTTCTACTGCCCAGGGTCTCTGATCAGCTGCATGAACACGCCATAGACCTGCTGACCTGGACGGAGCAATAAACTACTGTGAGACACCTAAGCAGGGCTGGCAGGTTATTTTTAAAATGTATTTCATTACAGATTACAAAATACATACTTTAAAAAGGAATTTGTAACATATTTCGTTACATTACTCAAGTTTAGTAACTTAATCTAAATACTTTGGAATACTAATAAGTGTGGAACAAACACAAAAAAGGTCATTGCGAGTTTTTATTGAGTGATATAAAGTTGCAATTGCGAGTTATAAAGTCAGAATTATGAGATATAAACTCGCAATATTGAGAAAAATCCAAATTATGAGATATAAACTCACATACTGAATTCACAATTGCAAGAAAAAAAGTCAGTATTGTAAGTTTATATCTCCCAATTCTGACTTTATAACTTGCGATTGTGAGTTTAAATCTCGCAGTTCTGAGAAAAAGAAGTCCGAATTGTGAAATGCAAACTCAATTGTGAGGGAAAAAACAAATTGTGAGAAAAAGTTGCAGTGACGAGTGAATTATACAATGACTCACAAAACATGAAAACAGTGGAAAACATGAAACTTAACTCCGCTTTTTCAGACGGTCAGAGAATCACCAATCGCTGTTTAAATGACATTAAAACTCAAAGTAATCACTTTGGTAATCTAAAACACTTTTCAGATGTAACTGTAATCTGATTACCACCCATTTAAAATGGAACTGTAATGAAATAGTTACTCAAATTTTGTATTTTAAATACGTATTGTATTTCGTTACTCCCCAACCATGCGCCTAAGACAGTGCTACAGGGAGACGGGAAGGACAACTGATCGTTCAAACAACGTGTAAACAAGTCTGTACCCCCAGACTTGTTTGAGAACTTACAAGCGCCTTAGGGGAAGAGTGGAGTAACATCTCACAGCAAGAACTGGCGAATCTGGTGCAGTCCATGAGGAGATGCTTAAAGCAGCTGGTGGACACTGCTTTTGATATTGATCATATTGGTTTTGATATTTGGTTTATGGTTTTGAAAAAAGCTGAAGACTTTTTTCACATTTTTATTTAACAAGCAAAACACAACAATGGTAAATGCATGCACACATGCCATTGTTTACCGTAAATAATCACATTTTATTGGAATTCAATCAGTTTTTACTTGATCTTTTGTCTTTTTTTTTTGTGGTGGTGGGGGGTGGGGGTTCTTAATGTCTGATGTGTAGCTTCTAGTTAATTTGGAACTGTACCTGTACTGACTAGACTGGCATGAAACTAATGCCTTTAGAATGTGAGATATGAGAGGCTCTTGAACTGACAGTAAACTTCCTTGTCAACTGAGCTGTGCATTAGCGCGCCACTTGCCTTGTAATTTGGCTCAGTTATTCCTCTGTTTAAAAACACGCACTGAGATTAGCGCAAAAGAGTAGCATCTGGCTGCTGAATCGCCTGGCCATGAGAAAGTAGCATGGTGTGTATTGCCAGGAAAGCAGTTCAATGGGATAAATTTCAGCAAGTTAGCTCTTCATGGATTGGATTACAAGGAATTTATTCCTGACTGGAACCCAAGGTTGCTCTCTAGTGAAAAATGACTAAGAGTAAATGCATTTAAGTATATACTTCAAATCCACTAACATTTTAATTGACATATCACTTAAGACTTATTGATTTAAAATTAAGCTGTATTTGGAGTATTTCTTTATTGCACAATGCACATTTCAATATTATGCCTAAAAAGTGTTTTAATATCACTATTAATATAATATCAGACTTTAAATGCAAGATATTTAAAGTGTACCTTAAGTGTAGTTGGACCTCAGCACTGCTTCCACACAATTAAAGTGCATTAATACAAAATTAGTTGTTCCAAATTAGCAAACTTTAAGTATACCAGTTTAGTATACCAAAAGTAGGGTATTTTTATTTAGCACATAAATATGTAAATGTATTTGTTGTGTACTTAGCACAAACAAATGTATTTCATATACATTTTAGTATTTTTTTTTTTTTTTTTAGGGTGGGTAAGCAAACTACGCAGTGTGTACTTATTCATCCAAGCGGATAATCGCAGCAGTAAAATGAGTAAATTCTTTTTAATTCCTCAGAGTTCAGAGAAGTTGTTCGTTTTGAAGATTCTTTCCAATAATCACAATTCATATCCGTATCTAATTGGCATCAGTAATGTAACAATCAGGGCTGGGTAGGTTACTTTTAAAATGTATTTCACTACAGATTACAAAATGCATGCTTTATAAAGTAATTTGTAACGTATTTTGTTACATTACTCAAGTTTAGTAACTTAATCTAAATACTTTAGAATACTTTGGAATACTAATAAGTGTGGAACAAACACAAAAAAGGTCATTGCAAGTTTTTATCTCACAATTCTGACTTTTTCCCTCAAAATTGCGTGATATAAAGTTGCAATTGCGAGTTATAAAGTCCGAATTATGAGATATAAACTCGCATACTAAATTCACAATTGCAAAAAAAGTCAGTATTGCAAGTTTATATCTCCCAATTCTGACTTTATAACTTGCAATTGTGAGTTTAAATCTTGCAATTCTGAGAAGAAGTCAAATGCATTGAATTGTGAAATGCAAACTCACAATTGTGAGGGGAAAAAACAAATTGTGAGAAAGTTGCAGTGACGAGTGAATTATAAAATGACTCACAAACAACTATCAGAAAACATGAAAACAGTCGAAAACATGAAACTGAACTCCACTTTTTCAGACTGTCAGAGAATCACCAATCGCTGTTTAAATGACATTAAAACTCAAAGTAATCACTTTGGTAATCTAAAACACTTTTCAGATGTAACTGTAATCTGATTACCACCCATTTAAAATGTAACTGTAATGAAATACAGTTACTCAAATTTTGTATTTTAAATGCGTATCTAAGTTACTGGTATTTTGTTACTCCCCAACCCTGGTAACAATAACAAACTGACATGTTTAATTTAAAAAAGTGCTAACTTGTAATAAGGCAGTGGAGGTTAAGTGGGAATAGATCAGGATAGCCATTCCCTGATGCCCATTTTTCCACAGGGGGCCAAGGCATATGGAGAGGCAGGGTCAGCCCACCCACGCTGCTGAGTCAGCCCTCATCCTGGGTCCTGTGCCCTCATTTCTTGGCACTTGTGCATGGCTTGGAAAGGAACCAAGATGGCTGCCGCATGTAGAGCCACAGTGGGCCTTTGCTGGCAAGTTCTGCCAGTCAAACTCAGGTTTTTGTGTTCCACTTCCTCTTCTATTTCCTGTCAGACTAAATTCTGTCTCACCCTGCCCCCACGTCTGCATTTATTGAGCTGTGATATGAATTTAATACAAACATGATCTTTTTATGTGGTCACTTGGCAAATAAAGTTTGTGGGTGTGTGATGACTGAAGATCACATCCGAAATATAGCTGCCATTTAAGAAACGGGGGAAAGCCTCTCTGGATTACTCTTTGTTTATGCAGATTCTCAGCGCCGGTTAGAGTAAAGTGTATATTGTATTATGGGAAGATGTGGAGGAGGATATGGAGCTTTTGAATAGGTTGGGTGTGTGAAGATCTGAGACTGATAGTAGAACAAGCCACTGCAGGCAAACTCACCCTGCTTTGTGCTTCACCTGGAAACCGACTACACTTCAGGAATGCAGTATTATTTAATTTGACTACTGGTAAATACCTCAGGGGGCTAAAGTTATAATATTTAAAATTCATCTGGTTGCAGCCAACAACAAGGCTAAACCTGACACTCTAGTTGTATGAAAAAACATTTAGGCTTCTAAGTATGTGAAAAGCAAACGACTGAAGAACTGAAAGCAAGATTTTTTTTTTTTTCCCATGCAGCCAAACAGTTGGGATACCTTTTAACTGGCACCTAAAAAAGACACTTCATTAACAATCACAAATTTTACAGTGACTGATGAACATTGAATTTCATTTACTAACACCTAAGCTTCCCTATTATATTTTTTGGTAACACTTTAGAATGGGGAACAATTCTCAGTTTTTACTAGTTGCTTATGTAACGGAGGCTCCTTGTTGGAAGACCAGGGTTTGAGGCCTGCTCAGAGCGGGTCGAGTAGGACCCGGGTAGAGGGGTTACATTGGTGCCGTGACCCGGATGGGAGTGGGGTTTAGGGGGGTGAGTGTAACGGAGGCCAGCTAGTAGTTGCTGTGTGAGTAAACCTCATTCCACTAACCTTAAGAGATTCTCTAGTGACAGACGCTAGGGGTTGAAGCCTTTAGCCTCCTTGTTGGAGTGTCCGACTCCCATGCCCGAAGCCCCGGGTTTGAGGCCCGCTCGGAGCGGATAGAGAATGACCCGGGTAGAGGTGTTACATTGGTGCCGTGACCTGGATGGGAGTGGGGTTTAGGGGGGTGAGTGTAACGGAGGCCAGCTAGTAGTTGCCGTGTGAGTAAACCTCATTCCACTAACCTTAAGAGATTCTCTAGTGACAGACGCTAGGGGTTGAAGCCTTTAGCCTCCTTGTTGGAGTGTCCGACTCCCATGCCCGAAGCCCCGGGTTTGAGGCCCGCTCGGAGCGGATAGAGAATGACCCGGGTAGAGGTGTTACATTGGTGCCGTGACCTGCATGGGAGTGGGGTTTAGGGGGGTGAGTGTAACGGAGGCCAGCTAGTAGTTGCCGTGTGAGTAAACCTCATTCCACTAACCTTAAGAGATTCTCTAGTGACAGACGCTAGGGGTTGAAGCCTTTAGCCTCCTTGTTGGAGCATCCGACTCCCATGCTGTATGACCAGGGTTCAAGGCCCGTTCAGAGCGGGTCGAGTAGGACCTGGGTAGTGGGACCTGGGTAGTGCAAGCTAATGAGTACTTATAAAGCACATATTAATGCCTTATTCTGCATGACCGTATTCTAAATTTCTAAATCCTACCATACCTAAACTTAAACGATACAACAACTATCTTACTAACTATTAATAAGCAGTAAATTAAGAGTTTATTGAGGCAAAAGTCATAGTTAAAATCCTCCTGTAGTCAATAATTTTATCCCTTAAAACTCACCAAAATGACATATTTAAATGTTTTTTCCTGTGAAAAAATTTCTTCACGCCTTAAAATGCTTGAATGTAACTCTATACGCTTGCCTCATTTAATATGCGCAGATCGATGAATATGCAAATTAGCCCCCGCCTCCACTCACTCATGCCAGCTCAGAGATCCACATGGTCAACTTACTGAGGTGAACGCTGCACTATGGTATGACTCGTAACAACATCGGACACATAACAGAAATGAATATGATTAGGCTTTCGCTTGACTGTTATCAAACAGGTAGTTTGTGACGTCGAAGACTGCGCGTTGTTTTTTCACTGCAGTTTTAAGGAGAAAATTCTCAGCAATGGTGTTGACTGATTCATTTGCACATGGTTTGTCTTAAAGCATATTAAAAACACCTCATAGACATATACACATTCAATATGAAAATCAGGTTTTTAATGTTGTTTGTTCCCCATACCAAAATGTTACCTAATTTTCCTACAGCAAATGCAAATCTAATAGTGATATGCACTGTTTTCTCTCTCTTGCTCTCTCGAACATGAGCTGTTAGGCCTTGTTGAGTGATTTAACACAGTATATATAGCACAAATGTGCCCTTGTGCCACTCTGAGTTTGTACTTCCTGCCCCGAAGTCACACAGGGGGTCCTGTTTCTCAACCCATCACACCTTAACCTGCTCCTGTTGTAGCCATAAGATCTGAAAAAGTTCATTTGAATGTGCGTTCTTGAAGACGTTTGAGGTGGGGCATCAATAATGCACTGTTTATTTACCCCACACACATGTCTGGCTTTCTCAAAAGATGTGATGTATCAGTGTTTGCCACACAGGATCGCCCTCAGGCCTTTCAAAACAGCACCCAAGTTACAGCATGTGAAAACGGAGAAATACACCCTGTGTGCCCTTCAACTGACTGAAGTTATGATGCATTTACCATTGTCAGTGTCCAAGGGCTTAGTTACACCTGAGATTGTAATGGATTCAGACCATATGTGTTCCGTCTTTGCCTTTGGCTCTCGGGTTGAGCTTTGTTTGTGCATTGCCAATACCGTAATTATAATAACTGCTGTCAGGACTTTTTTGATGTCGTTCTTGTGCACTGAATTCCTGTTCATTGTGCAAATCTCCAAACTGAGGATTTTCATTTTGCCCTCGACCCAGACGCCGGAGGCTCTTCAAAAAGGATACAGAGGTAGATGGCAAAAGAGATTTGAAGTGATAGCCCATTTTAGTGGAGAAAAAGGCTCTGATTGTCTCCGCTCCCCATCCACCCTCCCCGTGACAGCCTCGCATGCCACTGGAGAAAGAAAGAAAATAAAGCAGCTGAGAGAAAGACAGAGAAAGTGAGGGAGAGAGTTAGAGAGGACAGTGTCGCTGTGCAGCTGCTCCTCTGGATGTTTTTGGATTACATCAGTGCTGCGGAAAGAAAGGAGCGAAGGACGGATAGAAAGGGATCAGAGGGAGAAGGGAGCGGGGCACACTCCACAAATCAGGGCTCTTATTTTGGGAGGGGGCCGGGGCTCGCTCTGGAGTTCTCTAGGACAGAGCTGTCATTGTTAGCAGGTTGAAGTGGGTAAAGCCAGGGCTCAATAGTGTGGCGGGACCCCCCCGAAACTGTACCCCCTACTACCACATCCTGACAACACAGTAACAGCAACCCAACCTGGCCCTGTCAGCTGCCCGCGCCTGTGGATGGCATGCAGCTGAGATCACATTGCTTCGGGTACCCACTCCTGCCCCCCTTCGGAATTAATACTCCTACATCTTTGTTTGGCTGGCAAGCGCTGGCATTGAAATGGGCAGAGAGAGGGAACAAGCACAGAAGATCAAGGAAAACTTGGGGGAAAGGGGAAGTTGGCATTTTAAAGCCAAATTACTCAGCACCTTATAGTTTTCAGAATGTTTTCTGGTGTTCTTTTTGTCATTTTACGATAATTTTACTGCTGTGTCACAGGATCAAATGGTATATGTAGGTTTTTTTGTTGAAGGAAACCCAAGGTCAATAGAAAATTATGATGATTACTTAATAGAAACATTATATAATCCATTTTCAACCCTACTTGGGTTGGTTTTAACCCAGCATTTTAGAGTGTAATATCTTAAGAATCAAATATAGTGGCTTTTCATGTCATAGTCAATGCAACACAGTTTGTAAGAACGGGAAGGAGGCGGGAACCGGCAAACATTGAACGTAACTTTAATATTAAAATAAACAAACAATAAAACGAAAGTAAAATAGCGGCAGTTCCTCACGGTGACTGCCGCCCACACAAACATAATAAAAACACGAAATAAAATCCAGGCCTGGTCCTCTCTCGTCCTTCACTGTCGTCGCTCCTCTTTTATCCTTCCGGAGCTCCTCCATGAGAGGTACGAGACCGGTGCAGCGCGCAGCTGACACTCATTAGGTGATCACGTCACCGGCCTCGCGCCGTTCCCTCACGGCTCTCGCCCGCCCTGCTCTTCAGTCACCCTGTCTTGATCATGTAATTTAAATCATTTCTCATGTGGTTTTCAGGTAATCTCGAAAACTTCATTGAAACTGCAGTTTCCCTCTTTCAAAAATAGAATTGGAAAAACATGCAATCATCAAGCTTCTTTATGCAATCATTTCTTTCAAAGAAACTATATGGTGCACAATACAGATATGACCATTAGCATCATTATGAAAACTACTATTGTAATCTGTACTGAATCAGCAGTTACCATTTCACCATCAAGATGAAGAGAAAGTTCTGGAGGAAATGTATTGAGGGCACTTTGATAAGGACACTGACTGCAAATATGTGGTTTGTAAGGTGTTGTTTGCAGTGGACTGATACAGTTGTCTTTGTATGGTTATAGCTCACATTGTACATGGATTGTGGGCTTAGCCATGGGAGAGTATTCCATGGAATGTGCTCCTTTGCATTGGCTCTGACCTTTCTCACTGATTGATTGCTGTGCTGTCCATGCTCCAGTGGACATTGAAAGGTGAGAGACCTTAATCAGCACACAATTCTACTTCCACTCTAGAAGGACTAAACTTCAGCTTCCTATTCCTTTTCATGAATTTATAGGTTAAAGCATTAAAACGCTCTCATTTGGTGTTGATAGATATTGGCAATTGTTCAGATCCCATGAAGCAAGAGCAGGATTTGATTGACTAAAGAGTATGGCGCTATAATTCACACAAAGAGAATCAGAATTTACGAGGGGATGTCAAGGCAAGAATGCTCTCTTTTTTTTTTCTTGGGATGTTTTTCTTCAAATGGCTTTTGAGTGCATTTATACCTCAATTGAGTAAAGAATAGAGGCATTGTAAGACTGTTTCTTCACCCTGCTTCTTTTTTTTTTTTTGTTGTCTTGTGACTTATATGATGAAACTGCCCCCAAGTTGTTCAACAAAGCTCCAAGTGATCAGCACAAGTGCACCCTGCATTGTGACACTGGTGGATGTGACCTCTTCCCCTCCTTCAGATTCTTAGTGATAGCTTTTAGTGTCTTTTTATTGTTTTATTGGCTTCCAAAGTCAAGGGCTCGTCCTTTGAAATGCCCCACCTTTATCTCTTCTCGTCCAGACCAAACTATAACATAATGTCAACAGAGGACCTATTTGGAAGTCAACATAATGGACAGATAGATGTCTTTAAACCTGCAAAGTGATGAAGATGTGGGAACATATTACCTTGCATATTACTGCTGGAAGATTAACATAGTAGGTGGTTTGACATGGTTACACGGCAGGGTGGTTTAGGTCAGAGGCCGTCAACTGCTTCACTGTCCTGGAGAGTTTAGCTCCAACCCTAATCAAATACAACTAAACCAGCTAATCTAGCTCTTCAGGACCATTTGAAAATTACTATGGCGTGAAATTCAGGTGTGCTATAAACTTTACAGGACAGTGGGTCTCCAGGAGCCGGATCGCAGGGATCTAACAGAATCTTGGACTAACACCGATCCAGCTATTGTCACAGTCAATTAGATCTTCTGCCAAATGCCTGTTGCTGTGATACTTGTTGAGTAGAATTTCTCTTAATAAAGGGTACATTTTCATGGAAATGGTGACAAACCTACATCCAGTCTTGGGGAGTTCCAATCTCTTAATGTGACCTTTGCTCCATTCTTCCCTTTTCTACCCTTCTCTGAGTATTTACCTCGCCGGAAGTGCATGGATAGGGTGGAGAGGCTGTCATAACTGTAGTATAAACGGGGTTGTTCCGAGTTCAGAAGCTGGAATATTAAGAGACCCTGCTGGGCAAACCATTGAACATCAGCAGAAGACTGTAAGGTTCACACTTTTAACAGTTCATTCTGTACAAGAATGCGATATAACATTCTTACTTGTCCTACAGACCCTTCAGCATTCATTATAAATGCTCTGTTAGAGAATAGTGTGGATTAAGAGACAGGGTTGAGAATGCTTCTCATCCTTTTCCTGCCCTCCAGGTAGGATTTCTCGACCTCCTAATTCAACATACATACAAATTACTCCAGATAAATGGTACAGGCCAGAGGTTCTTTCAGATGTGTAGTGGGTACAAACACAAGATTTGGTTAGAGTAAGTTTAGATAAATGCAGCTTCATTATAGCCTTAACAATTCACACGTACTCCACTTGTTTCAGAGGACTTGACTGTAGAGGCCATTGTTTAAGTTTAAACATTAATTGCAAATTCGATATTATCTAGGCAACTGAAAAAGTGTTATACCTTTGTGACTTTCTCAGTGTTTGTAATCAATCATTATCAATTATAGGACACAAAGAAGTACTTGACCGTGTGGAGACCAATGATCTGTGGTAATCCTTTTACCTTCTGTCGTCCGGTCACTCTCACTTCCTCAAGATCTTTCTTGATGTCTTTGTCACCTTTTTGAGCTATAAACAAACCTAAAAGGAATTCCAGAGATCCCACTGTGTCCAAAAGGCAACTCCTCGGCGCTTTGATGATACTGGGGATGTAAGCGTCTCCTGCCATATTTATTGGAGTGGTCAGTGATGGTGGATGTTCAGACTGTATTTAAGCTTCAGGTCAACTTGGATGCCAAGACCTTAAAAATTGTCAATAAAACTAATGGCCCCTAACGGGACCACCATGGATAGTTGTTGCCCGTAGCAAAGTCAGCTGGCACACCGCTCTAGCTTTCACATACACCAGGAACACATGACCAATCCAGACAATGCTAATGTGAAAGGAATGAGTTTATGAATGGAGTTGAGGCCTCTTTTATTGGACATAAAGCTGTACACTTCTCAAAGCGGTCTGTTACTTTAACAGCTTCTCTGACCTACTCCAGAAACCATGAGCAGATGTAGGCCTATCCCTAAAAGCAGTTTAGGGGTAAACAATATGTCGCCTGCTTTTTGGAGATATTTCATTGTTTGTTTAGTTTATCTTTCGGTTTGCTTATCTGCTTGAAAGAGGTCAGGTCCCACCTTGCTTTTCTGCAGGTGATCTTTATCAAAATGACCCAGACTGTGTAGACTCTTGGTAATTTCAACCCCAAGAGCAGCTGTTCTGGCCAGACACACTCTAAGAAAACAACTCAAACCGCGGAGAGCGGCTGCAATTCTGAGTCATCTTGTAAGTCCCCAGTTCAGATGACCTAATGGCCAATGGGTAATGGTCTCCAAAGTGTCTGGAAGCTAAAGAGTGAGTTATCTATCTACGAGATACCAATGTTTGTAAGTGATCGTGTGAGATGGATGAATGGGTGTGAGGAGATCGTCATTGTGGAGGTGCTGGAACATTTTCACAGCTTGATCATTCAGATTATTCAGTCCAGTGTGACATCCCCAGGACAAATCAAGAATTTCTGAGCTTGATAGCGGATAACAAAGTTTAGTGCACTGGTATTCTGTCAAATATCTTAGTGACCTATATGCAAAATGGCCTGTTTAAACATTTCATTATACTTTTGTTTACTTGTTCTATCAGTATCAGAATATCTACTGGCTGTCAGAGCAAACAGTTTGATGACAGTCATTTATTGGTCCATTGGGCAAGTTTGTTCAAGAGAACTGCGAAGAAAAAAAGTTTATGTGAATTTGCTCCGAGGATGTTACCATATCACTCTGGCACTATCTGAAATCATCTCTTACAGCTTTATAATTCCGGTGCGCGCGCGTGCGTGTGCATGTGTGTTCGGCCACATTTTTCTACATTGAGTTTTTTTTTTTTTTTTTGTAAATCAACAAAATGATCTGGAATCACTTGATAAACATGATAAATTTAGCAAGAAGTGCTAATTGCTATCTGAAAGCGTTATCAGATTAGCCAACATATTTGAAGAGCCTATAAAATAGTCCAACAAGTGCAGTTTTCTTTATTGATGTATTTCCTGTTGATATAAGAAGTTTGGGTGAGATGTATCAAAAGGTTTGGTCTTTTTTTCGAAACAGAAAATAGTCTTTAGTTACATCGCAACTGTGAACCATGTTGTTGTTGTTGTTGTTTATTAGAGATTATAATTTGGTTCGCTTGGTTCGACCAAAATAAAAAAACGAAAAAAAAAAAAACATTTAGTCCTGGTCCGTTTAGCGTTCAGATTGGCATTTTTTTCGCCAAACCAATTAAAAATGAACCTAAAGGCCCAGGGACACGTTCACAATCTGATTGGTCAGCGTTAATGACGTATTGTCTATTTTGTGACTTCCCGAACATCCACAACACTGCGGTGGGCTGGGATAAATGCGCTCGTTGAATGTGTGTAGCCTGTATATGATGGTATTTTGACCAGCTGAGAATTATAAAATGTGTTAAGGAGTCAAAACAGTGGCAGGAAGGTTCTGACGTCTGTACCGAACTGTGATGGGGAACATCACGACTATTATTCTTTATGCATGAGCATTATGTCCATTTTAGGGTCTCGTCTTCCTGTTTTTGATTCGTTTACAGGTCCGTGTTGCGTTCATATATCATTCAAACTGCACCAGAGTTAGTTTAGACCCATCTCGGTTCGCTTGTTTGGTGCACGACAGGGTTCGGATGGCAGCGTTCACACAAGGTTCGTTTTAATCGCACCAAACATGCCAAGTGTGAACGCAACCTTAATTTGTTTTTCGTCCCGGCACACAGCTAGTAAGCTCAGTTCTTGAATTACAGAGTTGCCTCATCAGCCTTCGAAACATGAGAGGAATGGCCCTTGTTTTACAACATTTCATCTTTTTGTGAATGGGAATTCCATCCAGAAGGTGAAAAAAAGGAATCTTCCGGTCCATTTAAGCTGTGTCTGGGAGACCTCTGTGTGAGCGCTGCAAGTCGAGAGAAATGTTTATGTAACTTTGACCACTTCCTGCTGCAGTTTAAGGCTGCAGGGTAGTGCTTGTGTTGAGGCCTAGATATGTTTTTTTTTTTTTTAAATCCATAATTATACTAATTTTCATTTTGAAAAGTCACCAATTGACACTTACCAAAGCATTTTAGCATTTTCACAAGCATAATTTATTTAGCTATAATCTTGTCACTTAGTTCAAGAGCGCAGAGTTTTCTAGCCAACCAGAAGCACACGCTCTATTCTTTTTCGTTTTCAAGGGAACACCCTGCCCCCCTTTTGCCACACTGCCCTGAAAGTCTTCATACATCGGTGCTAAATGCACATTTTTCCCATTCTCTTCCCCTCCACCGATTTCTCTGTCTCCGGGTGAGAGGCCTTGATGCCGTAGAACCGACTCTAACCCAAAGAGATCCATTTATTTTCATGTGGGCCGCTCCCCCACCCAAGCCCTGGCCAGGCCTGAACCCCGTGGGTTCCAGCAGTTGAGCTCTCAGTGTGACGCTATTTAAAGCCACATCTGCCAGCGGCCTCCATTTGCATCTCTGAACATATACACCAAAAGGGCTACTCCCTCACAGCTTAGCATAGCAGAACACCCATCTGTTAAGAAAATATAGACCCTCTACAGCTTTCATTCTTTGACTGTAACCTGTCCTTTATTGACAAAAGTAAGCTACTTTTTGAAAAGCATTAGTTATTATGGCATTAGGAGCATTGACATTATAATGTCATGTAATGTGCTTTACAGTCACAAAGAGGCACGATTATTTAGGTTAACTTGGTCCTAGCTTAATAACTAACTAGGATAATTTGTAGCCTGTAAAGTAGCCATTCTTTCCAAAGGAGCTATTAGTACAAATTCCCAGAGTCCTAGGAAATCTAAAACCTCTGTTATTTGAATGTTTGATCCTACTTAATACGGTTTACAGCACTGATTTTCTTCGAGGTGCTTCTATTTAGTCTTTTATTTGCATGTACACATGTCTATTTAACAGGCTATAACTTATCCTTTCACTTACTTTGCCTCTTTCCTTCTTCAGCCGGTGAAAGGAAAGCACTTCTTTTAAAAGCGTACAATGTCTAACCACCCACATTACACAGCCCGTGGTAAACTTCTGGGCCTCTTTGAATTCGTCGTGCTGACCTTTGGGATGTAAGAGGCACCGAATCAGTTTATTTATCTGAACTCTGTATCATGCCTAACTTTCCGCTATTCACCGAACACACTGGGCCCAGTTTGCTATTGGGGGCTGAGGGTAGATCGCTTACTTTCGCGTTTGTGTGTGCCTGTTTTTGCTTCTCCAAGCCTATAGTTCTCCAACACCTACATTTAAGATGCTTGCATTTTGTGAATAAGTAATTACAGTGCATTGTGCACACTAACTATAGCATGGAGGTTGCCTGTCCACTTGCATTAGAGTAATTTGATTGTGAGAGAAATACAAGATGGCCTTCTTTTTCGCCCATCTTCTCAAGCCTGTCGTACGATCTTGTGTTTTTCTCGAGGTGGTGGCGGGGGTCCCGAGGTTGTTTCTGCTTTTGTTGTTACACGATTGGCCTCTGAATTGAAGCTCTATCAAAAAGAGCACGGCGGATTTACGCGTTCAGCAACTCCCTCTCGTGAAAGCGTGTTTGTCTGGTTTTGCTGTTGCCTTCATTCAGTCTCTGATGAGACCTCAGTTTCTTTAAATGTGTCTCAGAGGGAAGAAAGCTTTGTGTGCTGATGCTGGGAATAGTATGGGATAAAGCTCAGAAGTGATGTCCCTATTAATTTGTGTGTCCTTTGGAAATTGAATCATGCTCAGTGCCTTTATTTACCAATGGATGGCGCTCACTCACAGAAGAACTGCTGATTCTAATTGTGGAAATGTGTCTACTTTTATATCTGTTTATATGTGCTCATATGTTAGGTTACTTTCTGGGGTTTTTTTTTCTTGGTCTTTTCTAAATTATTGCTGATGTATCACATGTAAATCTTCTGTATGTATGACTTTTGAAATATTTAACCTATTCATGAGTGTTTATGAAAATGCATCTAATTTCTTTCCATGTTAATTCTTTATACCTCCAAACATCAACAAGGTGTCCGTCGGGTTTGACGTGGGAAAATTACAACCCAGTTTCTTTTTCCCCAAACAACATGCAGGGCTGATCAAAGTTATTGCATGGTAATTGGTCTCTATTTACACTCCAAAACAAATAGGCATTCTGCTGAGGCGGCTCCGCACTGACTGCACCCTCTAACCTGTGATCACGGCGTGGGCGGCAGAACGCAGCGCAGCGCATGTACCTGAGTCTGCTGTGGAGCATGCTGACCTGTGTTCGGCCTTATCAGCTGACGCACTCTGCCACTTTGTTACCAAACAGCCGACTTTGTCGATTGAAAAAGCCGACAGACTGCGATCCGTTTTAGCACTTTATGGTTACATCGCTTTTCTTTCACCCACTCACTTTTTACAGGTTCCTTTGAAGCGCTGCATGACAGGGCTGCCCGTTTAAGACATCCTGATATCTGATGATATAATACTGTGAATTAGATTATTCTCACACCATTTGCTCCAACCGGTATCGCTATGTAAAGGAGCGCTCCGCATGATAATCGTGAGCAAGATTAAGGAGGAATGCTCAAACACCCTTGCGGGGGATTGAAAACATTTAGGCTGTAAAAATCGGGTGTGGTTTTGATTTTACATCAGCTTGAAAGAAAAGTTATGGTGATCTAATTGCATTCTTCACAGATGTTCAGCTTGATTTATGCATTCAATCTCGTGTAGTACATCCAGAGGACTTCGTGTCGGGTTTTTACCCTTGGCCTCCTCCGGCTATGTGTGGACATTCATAGCATGCTTTAACCCAGAAAGTTATTTTACTGGAAGGTATAAGCGAGTTTGCACAGATCGCTCATGTTCATAAGCATGAAGATTAAGGTCCTTCATCGATTAGCGAGTACTAAGGGTGCGTTCACACTTGTAGTTCGGTTCGTTTGGTCAAGACAAAAAAACAAAAACAAAACATATAGTCCTGGTCCGCTTAGCGTTCACACTGGCATTTTTAACAGCGAACTTTAAGTTACCGAATCAAAGGCATAGGGATACGGTCACAACCTGATTGGTCGGCTTTTATGACGTATATTTCGCGAATAGGACGGAGCTCGCTTACCGAACATTCAAAACAATGCTGTGTGCTGGATTAAACATAATTATTTTTACCAGCTGAGAACTCATGAAGTGCTTATAAAATGTTCAAAACAGCAGCAGGATTTCCTCTGTCGTTTACAGAAACAAATATTGATGAGGCACTTCACCTCCTCGTCGCTCCACATTTGCCCTCGACTCATTTTGGATACACCGATCTTTCCGCGTCGTCAAATCAGCTGACTAGTAGCATCGCATCTTGTGACGTCACGTCCTGTTTTTGGTTGGTTTACGTGTCTTTGGTCCGTGTCGCGTTCATATATCAATGGAACCGCACCAGAGTTCGTTTGGAAGCGGACCGAGACCCATCTTTTTAGCGGTCTCGGTCCACACCAGGGTTCGGATGGCAGCGTTCACATATGTTCAAACGAACCGCACTAACTGAGCAATCGCACCAGGGTTCGTTTTAATCGAACTAAACATGACAAGTGTGAACACAGCCTTAGAGAGAGTGTTTGAAACTAAAGCATTAGAGCCGAAGACAGATGTGCAACAAGTGTCTGACATAACTTCCTTTGCCAAATCCTGCGCCATATGTCCTTTGGTCCATGCTGGCCTTTTTGGCAGCAGCCTGAGAAAATGACACCTGCACCTGCATGTGACGGTTCTGGGCCTGGGCACAATGAGCAGGGCCATGGACAGATTGGCCACTTGTACAGTAAAAGCTCTCATAATGCATCCTTTATTGCTTGTTATAGATGGAGGACGTGCGCATGTGTTCTGCACTCCCTGCTGTGTCCATGGCCCAGGGGGACCTGTTTTCCTGGAGTGGAGACAGTAGAGCTGATATGAAGCCACATACTGTACGCTCTAAGCCAATAGTATGACCCTGGGGTGTACCGTGCTAAACTCAGTCCCCTGGGGTTTCCTGGAAATGAGGAACGGGGTGGTTGGGTTAACAAGAGGGCCTTGTGTCAGGCGCATGGCTGGCCAGTGCAGGGGGGCGATACTCATGCTCGCTGATGGGTCATCAGAGAACTAATCTGACAGGTGCTTCTTTTGTTTCAAGGGAATTGATTGCAGACAATGGGCCTGACCCTGTCGCTGTCCTCACTGGTGTGTCATTTGTGGAGGCCTTGGGCAGACTGGACACAGAAGGGTTTAGAACTGATGTAATCTCATATAGGTGATGCCAGAATCAAGTGGATTATGAATGAAAAGGAAAGAGTATCAATGGGTTTTTGTGCGACTATAGTAGCCTCAAAAAGCGTTAAAGGGATAATGTACCCAAAACTAAACATTATTTTCTCACCCTCACATTGTTCCAACCTTATATGAATTTCTGTCTTCTGAAGAACACAAAAGATGTTTTGAAATGTCTGTTTTTTTTTTTTTTTTGTCCATACAATGGAAGTCAGTGGTCACTAAAACAGTATTCAAATATTTCATTTTGTGTCCCATAATAGAAAGAATGTCATACAAGTTTGAAACGACAAACGATTCTATCAAATAAATGACGACAGAATTTTCATTTTGGGGGGGAACTTTTAAAAGACACTTTAGCCGCACTTCAAGAAACTAATAAATGTGTTGGCGTTAAAGGCGCAATGTTTCATTTTTACCTCTAGAGGTCGCTTATTCGCTATATGACAATGATTCGTTTTCTGTTGATAAATGTATGCAAACAGTTTCTCACCTGCCTAATAAAACACATAATATATTAAAGCGTATTTGGTGTTTCCATGGTTTCTTTGAAAGTAAAACTGGAAATCGAGGGTAACACACATATGACGTCATCGACAGGCGATAAGGTTTGTGTCCTGGAAATTGCGGATTTCTCTGGATTTAATTTTTTGGAAATGTTTGGAAGTACACAAGGTAACAAAATATATAACATTGTTCTAGTTTTTACATTTAGTCATTTAGCAGATTAACAAGTTTGAAACGACAAACGATTCTATCATATAAATGATGGCAGAATTTTCATTTTGGGGGGAACTTTTAGAAGACACTTTAGCCGCACTTCAAGAAACTAATGAATGTGTTGGCGTTAAAGGCGCAATGTTTCATTTTTACCTCTAGAGGTCGCTTATTCAAAACAAAAGCGTAGCTTAATGACACTGTGAATGAGCGTGGAATCATGGGAGGCGTCATCTTTAGATGGAAAGCAGTCCAAAATCGTTTTCATGGATCTTATTCATAGTTCCAAAATATCCAAAGTTTTTGGATACTTTAATCTAAAAATCTTACACATTGTGCCTTTTAAATAACAAAATCTCAAAAGTTAGAAACTGGTTTCTAACAAGAATCTTAAAAGGAGTTTTAACATGTTTGCATATAAAAGAATATATTGTTCAACATGAACAAACCACATTTGCACACGTTTGCAGTTAAAATATTAAATGAAACGATTTCATAGTTACGCGGTTACTCTGACAGAACACATGTATGAACTTGAGAGCAATTAAAAGGTCTGTAGCTGCAAAATAGCTCCGAAAAGAACGTTTAGTTCAAATAATAACATCATTTGTTTGCAGTATAGTATGCATATAAGTTTGCTATTTATATGACATATTGCTTACCTTATTATTGCTTGTCTTATTAACTTTCATTGTAACCTACAGAGCTCTAAAAAGCAAGAAAGGCACATTATGTACACAGGCATTGCTGCACACATGACAGCATCCTACCTTGGGTCTTATTGCTTTATGTAATCTCGCACCTGGCTAGATTTATCACTTCCATCAGGCAGGTGATACTCAAACGGTCTGTCCACAGATTGTCAAGCTTGTTAAAGGAAGGAAAACGAGTAAAACAAGTACAAGTCTCTCTCGCTGGTAATCCCCCCTTATACTTTCATAATCATACCGACTCTCTCAGCCCCAATATGCCACTTGATGAGTTTCCTCTCCAACAGATTTGACAGAGCCCAGTGGGGGATCGCGGCCAATGCTCAGTCCAAGACAGTGGCCTGTCAGAACTCCTTAATAGTGAATCATTCTACCCCAGCCTGTTGTCCTCATTCCTTGTGCCCCCTTGCCCTTCTAAACACTTATCAGTCATCTCCCCGAGACCCGAGTCCCTTACGCCAGCTGTAGAAAAATAAAAGTTTAAAGGGAAAGAAAGCAAGAAGGGGTAGGGGAGGCGGTTGCATCAGCTGCACTTGTTTTGCGCCTTCTGAGCGGGACTCTTAAATCCTTTATGGACGCGAAGACTGTTTGGGTTGACCACCCGTAGTCATTTTGAAGTGTCCACTTGTCATATGTAATATTTGTCAGTTTGTCAGAACGACTATTATAGCCTACTGCACTTAATTTCCAAAGACACTTTTTTTTGAATGTTACACTTTCACAATTGCTGGTTTAAAACCACCCAAGTTGGGTTCAAATGGACAAACCCAACATGATGGGCGGTTTTATTTAACACAAAAAAATTACTATATGTCTGGCTTAAAATGAGAAAAAAAACAAAGAAACAAACAAAAAAAGAGATCAGACACTAGGGCAACAATAATAATCAAAAGGTGAACATTAAACTTAAGAAAGGTTCTTTTATTAATCATGTTCATAAATTTTAATTTCCAACATTTATGATTGTAAGCAAGAAATACTACAGTCATTTTTAAACGATAGTTGAGTTAAATAAAACTACCCAGCAGTTTGGGCAAACGTTTAACCCAACCGCTGAGTTAAAACAACCCAATTGCTGGGTTAGTTCATTTTCAACCCAACTTGTGTTGTTTTTAACCCATTTTTTAGAGTATATCATTGACAGTTTATTGAAGCAGCCATTCCGAGATGGTGAACGTGATTTCACCAAGTACAGCATGTCCTGGAACAACATTCCATTAAACAGTCAGAAGTTTACAGTTTATATCAAGTATAAGATTACAACCAGGCTCAGCATATTTTGGATCAACAAAATATGTATTGGCAAAATCATCCATCGCGGATACTATTTACTGTGCAAGTTATTACTTGTAGTAATACAAAGTAAAACGGTAACACTTCAAAATGGGGAACAATTCTCACTTTTAAGTAGTTTCTTATTCGCTTGTGTATTGGCTGTTATAGTATATAAACCACATATTAATGCTTTAGTCTACATGAACATATTCTACACCCCTACCAAATACCAAAACTACAAGTAACACTTTATTTTACAGTGTCATTATTACATATGTTTCATGTATTTACTCTTGTAACAAATAGAAATTATGCATAATTACATGCAATTAACTCTAAACCAATCCCTCATCCTAACCCTATAGTAACTACATGTAGTTAATTGTTATTACTCAGTACTTAAATGTATAATTACACTGTAATACTGACACCTTAAAATAAAGTGTAACCCAACTACCTTACTAACTATTAATAAGCAGTAATTTAGGAGTTTATTGAGGCAAAAATCATAGTTAATAGCGAATGTGTTCTCCATACTAGCCAATTTTTACAGCTAAATGCCTGTGAAAAATTACTCCTCTTACCAGGGAGTTGCTATGCAGTTGCAAAAGAGTTCTGAACAGTTTAATCATGTTGCAATATAGTTGCTATAGGTGTTCTGGGTGGTTGCTAGGGTGTTGCTATGTCATTGTAAAAGAGTTCTGGTAGTTGCTTCAGTGGTTGGAGTTATGTAATTGCAAAGGAATTACAAGGCATTTTAGTATGTTTCAATGTAGTTGCTAGATGGTCTGCGTGGTTGCTAGGGTGTTGCTATGCAGTTGAATTCTGAATGGTTTTAGAGTGCTACCAAAGAATTCTAAGTGGTTTTATCACGTTACAATGTAGTTGCTATAGGTGTTCTGGGTGGTTGCTAGGGTGTTGCTATGTCATTGCAAAAGAGTTCTGGTAGTTGCTTCAGTGGTTATGTAATTGCAAAGGAATTACAAGGCGTTTTAGCATGTTTCAATGTAGTTGCTAGGTGGTCTGCGTGGTTGCTAGGGTGTTGCTATGCAGTTGCAAATTAGTTCTGAATGGTTTTAGAATGTTACCAAAGAATTCTGAGTGGTTTTAGCATGTTTCAATGTAGTTGCTAGGTGGTCTGGGTGGTTGATAGGGTGTAGCCTACTGGTCCCTCTATCAAAAGAAATACGTTACGTTAGGTTTTATCGTCCATGTGAAATCAGAATAGCAATTTCTCACTTCTCCTCAACAACCATAGAACGAATGTCACAGTTATGCAGCAAATTTAGTTCAAAACCCAAGCCTTAGATAAAAGGGATGGCATACCCTAAAAATAAATTAAAAAATACCAGTTCAGTATACCAAAAGTACAATTGCAGGGTATTTTTATGACGCACATAAATATGGAAATGTATTTGTAGTATACTTATAGGACAAACTAAATGTATTTCAAATGCATTTTAGTATATATTTTTGATGCTTGCTTTAGCAAACAAAAACCCCCAAAAATATCATATTGGATTGTTGTCCGCAAGTACCACGCATAGCTTATGTGCATGAAGTCTTTATTATTTGTCTACCAAGTTTGTATCCATTCAGTGTTTGCCTGACCACGTGGAAAACAAACAACCCTTCTGCCACCTTTTGTGTGCTAATGGTCATTATAGTCAGCGATAAATGGTTCAAAACACAAGTTATCTAGTCATCTTGTCCGCCAGCCTTGTTTACGGTGATGGCAGCCTTTGAACTGTGCCTGAATAGAATAATTGCTGAAGTGCATCTCTGGTTGAGAGGGCATTGCCAGAACGATACAGAGACACTAGCTGTAAGTGTCGGCTGGGGGGGATGCACACTAGTCTGAAGTGCTGGTAAACAAACGTAAAACAAACACAAGTCCAGTGTCTCACTCCCTCTGCTGCACCCTGGCCCCACCCTTGAGTAAAGATACAAGGACCTCTTTTATTCCAGAACAAATGTCAGCCCCTCAGTACAGTTAGGAGCAACAAAGGGAATCAAAGCTGGTGTGTGTGAATGGCCGTGAGGTTCTGGCACGGTTGGCGGGCTGCTGGAGCGTGCGGCCGCAGTCCGAAACAGATGGCAGATGAGGAGAAGGTGGAACAGACACCAGACCGGCCAAGCACCCCCTGTTGGTGGAGGGTCCAGTTTGGTTTGGTCACAGGAGGTGGCAACTCTTCAGGGCGGGCAGTGGCCAGAGTCATCTCATGTTATGGAGCTCGGAGTTTGGACCGAGCAGATGCTTGGCAGGGTTCACGAAGTTAATGAGGGACACGCGCTGGCCTCACATCATGTCAGGGAACTTTCAAACAAAAACAACATCAGAGAAGTTTGAAGGTGCTCAATTAGTTGGAACTAAGGTCCTTCTGTCCATTGAATGGTTTTCCAGATTGGACCCTAATTGGACCTCCATAATATTGGGTGGAAAACAACTAGCAGGCTGATCCATGGTGGATGTAATGGATGGGAATTGGGTTTTATATGTATTTTAAAAAGTTCTTTGGGCCAATATGATGAAAAGAGTTGTGATCACAAGCTGTGAAGCTCCAAAAAAAGAGAGAAAAGAGATCAACTAAATAATGAGAAATGAATATAAAAATATCAATACTTGCAAGATTTTAATGAATTTTGTTAAGGAATGCGTGTTTTAAGACTTCCACGTTTTGTGGCAAGAATATTATTCAATCATCAGTTATTTGGGGAATGCCGAACCCCTATTGTAATTGTTAAAATTTCCAAGGATCAGCATTCTCTTCTATAAGAGATCAGGCAGACCAAACCGTAAGTCATAGAGATTTAAAACTTTTAGGGCTGGTAGTCCACGCACTATCCACAATATATCCAAGACTCGGCCTGACACGGCAAAAAGTATGAAATTGCTCGTAACTCCTAAACTGTTAGACGTAGGCTCAAGCGTCTTATCAGACAAAATCCATGCCTCGGATGCGATCTTCGCAAAATTTTGGATTTTTTTTCTGAAACTAGTTTTCCGAGCTAGTCCAAGGTTTTTAGCCCGATTTGAACCAGGCCAGTGCAGCAAGACTCTCTGGAGTCTGATTGTCAATTATTATCAAAAAAAATTTCGATTCACGGTTGTGACGAGCAGGGCGGGCGAGAGCCGTGAGGGAACGGTGCGAGGCCAGTGACGCAAGTGAAAATGAGCGTCAGCTGCACGCTACACCGGTCTCATATCTCTCACGGAGGAGCTCCGGAAGCATAAAAGAGGAGCGACGACAGTGAAGGACGAGAGAGGACCAGGCCTGGACTTTATGTTGTGTTTTATTATGTTTGTGTGGGCATCACTGTGAGGAACTGCCACCATTTTACTTTTGTTTGTTTATTTATTTGATTAAAGTTTTGGTTGAACGTTCGCCGGTTCCCGCCTCCTCCTTCCCATATTTACGAACTGCGTTACAACGGTCTTTAAGAGCCACCAAAACATTCAAAATGAAATGTAAAAGCAGTACGGAGGTGATGTTTTTATTATTCAACAGGTGAGTAAGGTATTTTATTAAATAGATTATAGCTCTCTAACAGAGTTCAAAGCACAGCCACAACAATGTTCTTCTGCAAAATTCATGCAGTTTTGTTTTTTAACCACTAGAGGGCCAAAATTACATACTGCAAAACCCCCATGCAGTTTCCTCATGGATCCCTGTTTGGGACATCCTACCTAGAGATTCTTAAATGCTTAATGTTTATCCCCAACAAATGACAATTTTGTAAACCTGGCTGGTCAGCATCGGTCTGTGCTCCTTTTGCCCCCGAGTGCTCTTTTGAAGCGGAACCGATCAGACAATAGAGGTATCTGAGCTGCAAATCAGGGCTGAATTGAATCGGGCAGCTTCAGTTGACTGCCTCTTCAGGTTCAGAGGCTGTGGATGCTTTCAGTTATGGAGAGAGACATTCCTTGCGGATCGAGTTTCCAGGAAAGGAATGATTCCCACCCCACCTCCGCTACCTTCCACTGAAGACAGAGCAGGGATCCGTTGCCCCGTCCTAACCCCCATTCCAATAGCATGTGGACGATTATGCAATGTTTGCGTGTCAGATCACCTTTTTACCTTTCAGGAACGATCTTGCCAAGCTCACAGGCCCGAGGCTCACCTCAAGAGCCTGAATGCTGTGCCGTAAATGCTGTCCTGGAAGCGAGCCCACGGCAGGAGTTTGATTTATTCAGGACCTTGTACAGTACAGGTTGATGTGGCGGTACACGATGAGCCGGGCTTTTGTGCTAAGGACAGCTGTGTTAGCAAGGCTGCCTGCATTATGGCAGTTTTATTAATTCTTTTGTAAGAGATTGACATGAATGTGCGACAGTTGTATAGAATGCTGCTTGAAGACGTACAAGTATATGTTGAATATGTAATTCAATTTCAGTTTGAAAATGAGGGCAACATTTCATTATTCTCAACCTTGTCCATTGACAAAAACAAAGGCTTGTCTGACCGTGGGGTTTGTTTGAATAATTTTGACAGCTCCTTTTTATGGGTGCGTTGTCTCGGGGCTACCAAACAGATGACCATTGTTCACCAATATCTGTCCTGGCCCTCGCATTGTCCCCTGACATATGAGTGGCATGCGGCCCCCAATTGCCGACTCTATCACACTCACAGATGCAGCAGGGGTACAGCTGGCCAGAAATGGCGCACTCCGCGGGACTCCTCTCTGTGGGGATTGCTGACATCACGTGTGTGCGACTGTCCTTTTCGGGACATGCCACCTATGAGCCACCGCAACCTGTTGATCACAGCCACTGAGCTAGAAGTAATCCGCCATATAGCGCGGTTCTGGAAATTAAAATGACAATTTGAATTGTGTTGGAGAACGCGGGAAACTTTGCCCTGTGAATCATTCTTTCTGTCTCTCACAGTGTGTGGTTGAGGTGGCTGAAAGTAAATGAATGTATATTCAGGGTTGGGGAGTAACGAAGTACAAGTAACTTAGTAACATGTTTAAAATACAAAGTTTGAGTCACTGTATTTCATTACAGTTACATTTTAAATGGGTGGTAATCAGATTACAGTTACATCTGAAAAGTATTTTAGATTACCAAAGTGATTACTTTGAGTTTTAATGTCATTTAAACAGCGATTGGTGATTCTCTGACTCTGACTGTCTGAAAAAGCGGAGTTAAGTTTCATGTTTTCGACTCTTTTCATGTTTTGTGATTGTTGTTTGTGAGTCATTTTATAATTCACTCGTCACTGCAACTTTTTCTCACAATTTGTTTTTCCCCTCACAATTGTGAGTTTGCATTTCTCAATTCTGACTACTTTTTCTCAGAATTGCGAGATTTAAACTCCCAATTACAAGTTATAAAGTCAGAATTAGGAGATATAAACTAAAAATACTACATAATAAATTCAAAATTGCAAACACCTTTTTTTAGTATTTTAGAGTTTATATCTCATATTTCTGACTTTTCTAAATATTGTGAGTTTATCATAATTTTGACTTTCCTCAATATTGTGAGCTTATATCCCATAATTCTGACTTCATAACTCGCAATTGCAACTTTATATCACACAATTCTGAGGGAAAAAGTCAGAATTGTGAGATAAAAACTTGCAATGACCTTTTTTTGTGTTTGTTCCACACTTATTAGTATTCTGAAGTATTTAGATTAAGTTACTAAACTTGAGTAATGTAACAAAATACGTTACAAATTACTTTTTAAAGCATGTATTTTGTAATCTGTAGTGAAATACATTTTAAAAGTAAAAATGAAAAGACCAGCACAGTTCAGCATCAGTGATAGATATTTTTTTTAATGAAAGTTTTAAGAAACTGTCTTGGAGTACCCTGTGTCTTGGGACACATTTTTTGCAAATAACAAGGCAGATATATCTGTATATTAATGGAAGATGTTTTATTATATTAATAGTTGATGTGGCTTTTATTTTTATTGGATTTTTTTTGCGGCTCAATTCCATTTGTTTTATTTATGCAGATTCAATAAAATATTGATAAAAATTGGCTCATTATAAAAACAATAACAATAGTTACGTAACAAGTTGATTTACTAAGAATAGTTTTAGGGGTGGGTGTTATGACCAAAATCTTAGATCATAAAATATATCAAAAAAGGAGTGCTAGCCTAAAAATATCCTCAGGCTTACTGAAGATAAGTAAACCGTGATAAACAATGAGCAAATGGGAAAAAAAAAAACTACTATAGAAAAAAGACACAAATGAAATAGACCTGTATAAATAGAGATGTATAAAGTAGTTTATTTTAGTGTCATTGTTACATATGTTACATGTATTCACTGTAGTAATAACTATAAATTATGCATAATTAACATCCTAACTCTATAGTAAGTACATGTTGTTAGTTGTTATTATTAGATACTTAGATGCCCGCTAGTCAGCCGGGGTACGGCGACGGGCACACGCTTCCTTCCATTTCATTTGATGTTGAGCGACTTGAGTCCAGTGGCCGCCAGGTGGATTTAGAGTCTTCATCGAATCGCTCCAACGTGTTGCGGGACGTCCTGGTGTTCTTTTGACGTCCCTTGGGTACCAGAAAGTTGTGCGGTAAGACCATCGATCGTCCGTTCTTCTAACGACGTGGCCTGCCCATCGGTGTTTCACTGTTCTAATATGTTCTGCCACGTCTCGTATGCCTGATTGTTGCCGAAGATCGGCACTTCTCAGCCCTCGTTCGTGTTGTTCGTGGCGGTTTGTCCCTAGAAGCGATCTTTCCAGTGCTCTCTGCGTCGTGGTGATGAGTTTGGTTGAGGTTTTGTTGTCAGCCCAAGTTTCAGCTCCGTAGCAGAGTGCAGGAAGAACGGTGGAGTCGAAGAGTTGCGCTCTGATCTTCTTGTCACTGACGAGTTGTGCGGCTTCCTTGATGTTCTTCATGGCAGCCCATGCAGCTCGCTTTCTCCGACTGATTTCTAATTTGAGGTCGTTGTCCATCGTGATCACTCGTCCGAGGTAGACATATTGATCGACGTCTGGTAGTATGGTTCCTTGTGCTGCGATTGGTGTCCGGTCTGCCCACTGATTTCTCATGACTTCCGTCTTGCTTCGGTTCATTGTCAGTCCGATTGATCTGCCGACAGCGTCCAGTTCGTCCACCATCTGTTGGAGTTCTTGTGAGGTATTGCTGATCAGGGCGATGTCGTCAGCAAAGCGGAGATTGTTAATTTTCTTGCCGTCGATGGAGATTCCTTTGTCGTTCCAATCCAGTTTCAGCATGGCGTTGTTCAATGCTGACGTGAATAGCTTCGGAGAGATGGTGTCTCCTTGACGTACTCCCTTGCATATTGGAACAATGAGATCCTTATGGAACAGTCGAATCTTGGTGGACGTGTCCAAATTACATTGTTCCAACAGGTTGATGTACTTGTTGTCCACTCCGGCACGAGCGAGCGAGTTCCATACTGCGTTCAGTTCCACACTGTCGAACGCCTTGGTGTAGTCGACGAAGCAGAAGAGGAGCGGGGTCTTGTACTCCCTCGTCTTCTCGATGATTTGTGTGATGGTGTGGATGTGGTCCATGCAGCAAAATCCTTTTCGAAAGCCCGCTTGTTCCACTGGTTGAAACTCGTCCATCAACTTCTCCAGTCTGTTCAGGATGATCTTGGTGAACAGTTTGTACGGTTGGGAGAGCAGAGCGATGGGGCGATAGTTCTTGATGTCATCTTTGTCGCCTTTCTTGAACAGTAAAACTGTCTTCGAAGTCTTCCACTGGTCCGGGATTCTTCCTTCTTTCAAGTACCGGTTGAATCGGGCCGTCAGTTTCTGGAGGATGGTGGCTGATCCGGTCTTAAGTAGATCACCAGAGATGTTATCTGGTCCAGAGGCTGTTTTCCTTTTCAGTTGGCTGACTGCCTTTCGGACTTCTGATGGTATGATGTCCGGGACGACTTCTTGGGTTGGTGTTGGTATTCTTGCAACAGGCGTGGAAGATCGGTATAGTTCCGTGTAGTAGTCCACGACGATGCTCTCAATTTTTTTGCGTGTTGTCTGCTGCTTCCCTTGAGCGTCCTTCATGACTGTCATGACCGGTCTAGTTTCAGTCAAATCCATGCGGTTATTATTACTAGTACATAAATGTGTAATTACACTGTAATAATGACACCTTAAAATAAAGTGTAGCCAAATATACATAGTCTTTACTGTGCAAATGTAATTTACATTTATTCTTATTAAAGTTACGAAAGCAAGCAGGGAGAGATTTTCTCTCTTTTTTTATTGTTTGATAAGCATTAATGACAGCAAGTAAATTTGGATGCTGTCACTTTAAGACTGAGAGCATCAATACATTATACTCATGCCTCGTCTTTCCCAACTCTCTCAACCATTTGTTTTTATACCGCAATGCTTAAAAACACGTGCAAATGATAAACTTTCGTGACTGCGCAGTACAGAAACCTCACACGAGTGTAACTGTGTTGGAGGCAATAGCCCAAAATCTCTGCTGGGTGTCAAATTTCTACCGGTTAATCGTGTCTACCGATCCGCCGCACTGTGTTTTTCCATTCCACTGCTCTACTTTTCCATTGTTCTTCAATGAAAACGTGTGCTATATAAAAACCGTTTCACCCTGTGCCTTGCGTTTAAAACACAAAAACCCTCTTTTGCCGCTAAAAAAAACTACTGTCGGGATTTACTAAAGACACGCAGTGCAAAATTAGCCCTGAAAAGGCGTGGACTGAGTTGTTTTTGTGGCTGACCTTAGTGCATATGCATTTGTTGGGGTTTCCCTTTCAGACGCTAAATTTATGGGAGGAGAGTATTTAAATGAATGACACAACACGATTTACTAATGTTTGCGCTAGTCAATTTACTGGTATTTGCGCCATTATTTAACGCCCTCCAAAAAGCATGTCTTAACCCATTTTGTGACATGAAAAGAGCTCATGGTAGAAGGCAGAAAATATCTTCCATTCATATTAATTTCTTTGGAATGACAAATGAAGAATATTACATCTTTCCAGATGTTATAACATGAGCATGATGCTTATTTGCGACCCAGCGCTAATCTGCGCTGATCTTGGTAGTTTGTGTTGGTCGTTGTGTAAATGATTTGACCGCGTCTTTGTTCTTTAATTTGCACGTCAGCAAGTAATGTCTTACTTATTCGTTAAATATACATGTTAAATAAGTTATGTTGGCATTTGCTATGATGTCTGTTGATTTTAACTGTGATGGATTAAATAAATTTTCTTTTTGAGTAATCAACTTAAAAAAAAATTTGTTTATGCTACAAATTATTAAGTTCCTCTAACTAAATTTTATATTTTTATAATTTTTTATATTTTATAATAACTAGAGCTTTTTGGTTGAATGTAAATTCACTCAAAGTTGTCGTAACTCAAAAAAATTGATGCAAACTGTTGCGTTCCTTTTTTTTTGTTGAGCCAACACATCACTTTTTTTAGTGTGAATGAATGAATGAATGAATGAATGAATGAATGAATGAATGAATGAATGAATGAATGAATGAATGAAACGAATCAATGAATGAATTAATCTACGAATGAAGGAATGAATTAATCTACGAATGAAGGAATGAATCAATGATCAATTAATCATCAATGAATGAATGAATGAATCAATCAATCAATCAATGATCAATTAATCATAAATGAATGAATGAATCAATCAATTAATCAATCATATCAAATTGTTGAACCCATTGGAGGTAAAATGTTTGTAAAAAGGATCATTAAGATAAACGCAAACTTTTTTAAAATAAATATTTGATCATGTTGACGAGACATGCAAACAAATGTGAAACCCTGTAAATTTGAATTATATTTAAAAACAATTATAAGAAATATTTCTTTAAAAGATATTTATATTTATAAAGTGTTCAGTTACACCACACCATCCTGAGTGTTAAATGTCAACTTTGATAAAGAGGAAACAAAATATTACATTTGTGATCACACTAACGATTCATTTCATGGAGGAAATGTTACTGTTTCCATAACAAATTGCAGGTAAAATTTTTAAGACGTGTTTTATCTCACATCTGGAGAATCGGTGTTTTGTCAATAAAGGCGGTTCCTCACAGTTTGCCACACGCGCTCATTAAGAATTACCTCCAGCTTATGAATCCAAATGCTGATGCGTAAATCAAGATAAGTACATTTCCAACGGAAAGCGAGACCATGAGTTTAAAATATAAATGTCAAACTCTTCTCTTAACAACTTCATAATTCTGCCAATAAGCGCTTGCCATCTGTCCTTTAGTGCCTCCTGAACAGCGGAAGTTTTTTAAGACATGCTTGCTGGACAAATAAAGGCTGGGAAGGGGATAAACTTTTTAAACAGTCAGAAGGATATTCAGTAACATGTGCAGATAGAGAAAAAAAGTCTAAATATTGAGGATAATTTGGTGCTGATAAATTACTGTAACTCAAAATGTGTTCAAATGATTATAAATTTTTGGTAACACTTTACACATATAAATTGCATTGTATGATCTCTTGAATAATTGTAACTATACTTTTTAATAATTAGCTATTAATTGTACACTTAGAAAGTATAATGAAACACATGACAGACAACCAATTTTATCTTTGCTTACAATTAATTATGAAAATATATAATGCATTATTACGTACATTATGAATACCTTTAAAATCTATTACACTTAAAGGCGTGAAGTAAGTGAAGTGTTGCCAAATATCTTTTATAATGTGTATAAAAACAATACTCATTATTTGCAGTATTTTAAATGTCAGTGGTTTAATGACAACTCTTCTCTGAGGATGAAGGTTATTTGCAGTGAGGGGAGGAAAAAAAAACTGAATTGGAAAAAATATTTCTTAGAGGTTATACATGGCATTACGCTGTTATGTAATCAAAAAATGTTTGGTAAATATCTGATATAGAGATAAATGATAGCATTCGTTGAAAGATTTCTTACGTTTAATGCGGTGTAACACCTACACAAAGCAAATGGTGAATTAAATGTAGTGATAAAACCCTAAATTTTGTAGTATGACCATAATAATATTTTAATATTATTAATAATAATTATTAAAAAATACTATTAAAGTGAATAATGGAATGGGATAGAATAATATGGCTAATTGTAATCATTAAAAAGCCTCATTTGTTGAATTCACATGTTTTCTTACAGGACAAGAGAAGTTCATCTGTACATCCGGACACATCGTCAGTCTGAGCCGCCTAGGGACCTTCTCGCTGTGTCTACATGCTGTGGGTGAGTTTAGGTCAGGACCTTTAACCTGCAGTCTTTCCGGCTCGGGGTCACTGGTCCTCAGGACGGTCCTCTTTCAGACACTGGGACACATTTCTCTCATTCACTCATGCACTGCTGCTTTTTCTCAGTGAGCCAGCAGGAGGTCATCCTAGATCCCATCCTGCTTATTCCATGGGTCATTGCATGAGATAAGAAAACGGTTGTTTATTTATTTGATTGTACAATGTTGCTTTTCACCTTTCTGTGGTATTAAGATGCGTTTATTCAAGACACTTTCCAGTTTACGCCTGGTGATTTAATACACTTTAAACCGCTTCTATCCTGATTTTTTTCGAGGGGTGGGTAAATGAATGGGCTTTTTCAGATCTTTCAATCTAATGGACGAAGTAAACGCACGCAAGAACACGATGACGAAACATTATATTTATAGGCAGGGTTGGGGAGTAACGAAATACAAGGAACTTAGTTATTACAGTTACATTTTAAATGGGTGGTAATCAGATTACAGTTACATCTGAAAAGTGTTTTATCAAAGTGATTACTTTGAGTTTTAATGTCATTTTAACAGCGATTGGTGATTCTCTGACTCTGACAGTCTGAAAAAGTGGAGTTAAGCTTCATGTTTTCGACTGTTTTCATGTTTTCTGATAGTTGTTTGTGAGTCATTTTATAATTCACTCGTCACTGCATCTTTTTCTCACAATTAGTTTTTTCCCCTCACAATTGTGAGTTTGCATTTCACAATTCTGACTTTTTCTCAGAATTGCAAGATTTAAATTCATAATTGCAAGTTATAAAGTCAGAATTGGGTGATAGAAACTTGCAATTCTGACTTTTTTTCTTGCAATTGTGAATTTAGTATGTGAGTTTATATCTCATAATTCTGACTTTTCTCAATATTGCGAGTTCATTTCTCATAATTCTCACAGTTGCAACTTTTTATCACACAATTCTGAGGGAAAAAGTCATAATTGTGAGATAAAAACTTGCAATGACCTTTTTTGTGTTTGTTCCACACTTATTAGTATTCCAAAGTATTTAGATTAAGTTACTAAACTTGAGTGATGTAACGAAATACGTTACAAATGACTTTTTAAAGCATGTATTTTGTAATCTGTAGTGAAATACATTTTAAAAGTAACCCACCCAGCCCTGATTATATTGCGCTTTTCTCAAACCCAAAGCTCTACACAAAGCAGTTAAACATTTCCGAAATACAATAAAGACTATTTTTATCAAAGATGACGATGGAAAAACATACGGAGGGCAGAAGCTTTCGTTTCTGCTACGATAGCCGCACAAGGAATGGTGAGAGAACATTGTGCTTGGTACATTTTTCGCCTTCAAACCAAACTTGGGTCTCCGGCCAACAAAGTTTAAATCCCATGTGGCTAGCGCACTTCCCATAATGTTTACGCATTGGGTCAGCAGGCGCACAGCAGGCGGTCTTTTGTGGCTGTTTTAACGCATTCGACCACACAAACGTCTGTGTTTTCGACTACCTCTGAAAGTGGTTGAAAACGAACTAGCCCAAAATGTTTTACACCCCGTTTATAGCTGTATTTAACGTTGTCTGCTTGTGATCTGATCGACCAAAACACATCTTAAAACCTCGGTGGGCATTGGTGACATAGTAAGCGCTCACAATCAGCCTCCTCTTCACATCAACTCTTTTCCGATCTAATATAAAAACAACATATTACTGCTGGATTGTTACATTTTAATTTTCTTTTTCACTCTACAAATATACAAGAATAATGTGATTAATTACATCGTGCATGAATATTTACCTCTGATGTTCTGTTTGGAATGACTTTGCCATTTTTATAAATTAATCATTGTAATTTATGGTCATTGAAATAATTTATAAATAATCTCTTGTTTTAAAGTTTGTGCCTATTTAAGAGATATAGAACAAATGTACAATACGTTGAAAGAAATCAGCAAAAAACAGAACATTTTATATAGTTTTCTATACGCAGGGTTGGGGAATAACGAAGTACAAGTAACTTAGTTACGTATTTAAAATACAAAATTTGAGTAACTGTATTTCATTAGCTACATTTTAAATGGGTGGTAATCAGATTACAGCAATTGGTGATTGTCTGACTCTGACAGTCTGAAAAAGTGGAGTTAAGTTTCATGTTTTCGACTGTTTTCATGTTTTGTAAAAAAGGTCACTGCATCTTTTTCTCACAATTAGTTTTTTCCCTCACAATTGTGAGTTTGCATATCACAATTATGACTTCTTTTTCTCATAATTGCGAGATTTAAACTCACAATTGCAAGTTATAAAGTCAGAATTGGGAGCTATAAACTTGCAATACCGACTTTTTTTTCTTGCAATCGTGAATTTAGTATGTGAGTATATATCTCATATTTTTGACTTTTCTCAATATTGTGAGTTTACCATAATTTTGACTTTTCTCAATATTGAGAGTTTATATCTCATAATTTTTGGACACACACACGAGGGACTAAATGGTTTTTATACTGTACAAACTGTATATTCTGCCCCCCTACACTAACGCTACCCTAAACCTACCCATCACAGAAAATGTTCTGCTATTTTAGATTTTCAAAAAATATAATTCTGTATGATTTATAAGCTTGTTAACTTGTGGCGACCAACAAAAGGTCCCCACAATGTCAAGATTTACTGGTTTTTCTTATGTTGTGAGGACATTTGGTCCCCACAATGTAGGGAAAACAAATACACACACATATATACATATATATATGTATATGTATATATGTGTGTGTGTGTGTGTATGTTTGTGTATGTATATATATGGATGTATATATATATATGTGTATGTATATATAACGCCGTAAAGCCTAACATAAAATAAAAGACAGAAAGTATATGCATATACATATATACTTATACTTTCTGTCTTTTATTTTATGTTAGGCTTCACGGCGTTAAGTATATTGAAAAGGGCTCGGTCTCTTAGAGTCAGGATTAATCCTCCTGTAACAGAAGGCCAGCAACTTCACTGCCTTTTGCTGGCTTGCCCACGGACGCCTTTTCTTTCTTTCTTTCTTTCTTTCATGCCGCCAACGGACAGCTGATGCATTTTAGATGATAAGGTGTATATCACACAGTTGCATTGTGAAGCTTGAAGTTCTCCACCTACGCCTTTCATCTGGGATCACGGGGCTTGTCTCTGGTATCTCTGGCCCTGCCCCGGCTCAGAAGAGGGGGTGGTCCATGATTATCAGGTTCTACACATGAACAGCTGGCCATGTGGACCACTTAACTCTGAACATGAGAGGGGTGGGATCTCGCCTCCCTCTCAATTAGCCTCCTTTCATTTCCCTGTTACTTTTATGATTGGTCAGTGGGAAGAACATAATGTAGAAATGGGTAGGTATTACATAAAACAATACGGCAGGAGTCAAACAGTGCTCAAAGGATTCCCACAGATGGCCATCATGCATTTGTCTGTCTGTCTTGTAATAGGGTTTGACCTCTAGTTGTACAAGAACCTTTATCTTGGGAGGTTAACCCAACTCTTATTATATGTTAGATGGGAGTTTTGGATCTTTTGCCGTTTGTCCACCATTGTGTTTCGTACGTGCCGCTTAAAATCGGGTCAGCTAATGACCACTGCCGCAAAAGCCCGTGGAATCTACTAATGCTGAGGCACTCACTCACAAAGCATTGCTCCCCCCCCCCCCCCACCACCACCACAAGAGACCTTAAGTAAACAGCAGCTGACAGAAAGCCTTTCTCTCCAAAACAAAGCTTGACTTTGCCCATTTGTCAGTCAGGTTCTTGTCTGGTTATTAGGAGGTTAATGTTCAAACTCGGGAAAAATAAGGCAAAACAAGGTTACTTGCTGCCGTATCTATAAAATGTGATCAAAAGAGTTGTGCACATTAACCCTCAGCCTGAGCGAGCCCGGTGGGAAACGGGGGGATGAAATCTGCAGGCTCGGGTGAAGCCAGTGCGGCCCATGTGAGGAGTTGCGAAGCCACGAAAGCCGTCGGTCTTTCAATCATTCACTACAGGAATGTCTTTCTTACAGCCGCCGCGTGGTTGTCAGAGCTGTGTATTTCTCACCTGGCCAGTGAATTCTTGGCTGAACAAACACGGGTCGAACCTTTCTCTCTCTGCGCTGCGGAAGCCCTTTGTACTTTAATCGGCCGTCTCTGAGTTACTCCCTCTCTCACACTTCAATGCCTTAACATGAGAACCAAAAATCAACTGAAAATTCATCATATACCGGTCAAACTTTGCTTCTCATGATCGGTACAGACTTTTGATCTAATGATTTATGCTTAAAAGCTGTGAATTTTGTTACAAAACTCATTTATTTTGCTTTAATTATTCATTTGTTTTTAATTTAATGGTCACATAGTAGCTGTGTCGAGTATACAAAGGAGATTTAAAGTGCATTTTAAAGGTTCCTAATTTTGTTTTGAAGGTCTCCTACAATAGGTCTGCATGTATCCAAGGCCAAAACTCTTTTTTTGCACATCACCTCATTCCTCAAAGAGCCTGAAAACGATTCAGTGTCTCTAAAGCCCTCCTTTCTGAGAGCCTGATTGGTCAGATGGCCTAGTCTGTTGTGATTGGTCAGTCGCATGTCAGAAACAGAATGCCTGATCTTCTTCAGCACTTGATACACAGTGATACGAACAGTAACGTTCACGTCAGTTTTACCGTTTCAGTCCTTTTGTTGACGGCGTCTTCTCAACATGTCGACAACATGAACCAAACTCTTCCAGTCTCAGCTACAACTACAGTGAGGGCTGATCAAAGTTGACATGATTCGTGGACAGCCAATGAAGACTATAGGCTGGCATTATGCAAATTTGTTACATTGTTACAGGCTTGTAAGACTGAAGTTGCACTTTATTTGAACTTTATTTGTCGTGCACTTTGATCTTTATATTATATATACAGCTATATTTCGCTGCATGAAAGGTAATATTTGAAAAGGCACTTTAATACTGTTTAATAGCATCCCAGGAAGTTGGTGTTGTGAATATAGAGAAGAATAAATATCAGATATTGATGGTAACACTTTCTGTTTCTTTACAACATAATATAACATTAGTTAAAGCAATAGACGGGTTGGGTGGGTTACTTTTAAAATGTATTTCACTACAGATTACAAAATACATGCTTTAAAAAGTCATTTGTTACGCATTTCGTTACATTACTCAAGTTTAGTAACTTAATCTAAATACTTTAGAATACTTTGGAATACTGATAAGTGTGGAACAAACACAAAAAAGGTCATTGCAAGGTTTTATCTAAAAATTCTGACTTTTTTCCTCAGAATTGTGTGATATAAAGTTGCAATTGCGAGTTATAAAGTCAGAATTATGAGATATAACTTCACATACTAAATTCACAATTGCAAGAAAAAAAGTTCATATCTCCCAATTCTGACTTTATAACTTGCAATTGTGAGTTTAAATCTCGCAATTCTGAGAAAAACAAGTCAGAATTGTGAAATGCAAACTCACAATTGTGAGGGGAAAAAAAACAAATTGTGAGAAAAAGTTGCAGTGACGAGTGAATTATAAAATGACTCACAAACAACTATCAGAAAACATGAAACTTAACTCACTTTTTCAGACTGTCAGAGAATCATTAATTGCTGTTTACATTTATTCACAGTTTACATTCAAAGTAATCACTTTGGTAATCTAAACCCATTTAAAATGTAACTGTAATGAAATACAGTTACTCGAATTTTGTATTTTAAATACGTAACTAAGTTACTTGTATTTCGTTACTCGCCAACCCTGGCAATAGCAAACATAACAATGAGCAAACTTTTAAAGCGTTTATAATCTTGGATAGTGTTAATTTCTACATATACCAATATATTTTTAAGTTTCAAGTTGTAGTTTATACTAGATTAAGGAATGCTGTTCCTTTTTATTTCATCATACATTACCTAATGTATCACCTAAACAACCTAAGCTTGTTTCCACTACTGAATAAAAAATAAAATAGATAATAGCAACTTTTTGTCTCACAGTTCTGACGTCAATTGCCAGTTATAAAGTCCAATTCTGAGGAAATAAAGACCGACTTCTTTCTCAGGATTGCGAGTTTATATCTCACAATTCTGACTTG
This sequence comes from Opsariichthys bidens, assembly GCA_037194245.1. Classification (NCBI taxonomy): domain Eukaryota; kingdom Metazoa; phylum Chordata; class Actinopteri; order Cypriniformes; family Xenocyprididae; genus Opsariichthys; species Opsariichthys bidens. The sequence continues at coordinate 8,589,383 of CM074307.1, read as the reverse complement.
ATGATAGTATAATGTCAGAATTGCGAAACATAATTCTGAGATATAAACACAAAGTCATATGAACTCACAATTCTGAATTTATCACACGGAATTGCGAGGAAAAAAAAAGTCTGAATTGTAAGATAAAAAGTCGCAGTTACCTTAATTTTTGGAATTACATTTTAAAGTGTTGGCCTTTTAGTACATAATTCCAGAAATTCTTTTTCATAGTTTTGAAGACTTTAGACATAAGTAGGTGTGTCACAACGTTTCACTGTGCAGCTTTATTTTCTAGGAATCATGTTTGGAAACATTCTTGAGGCCGTCAGCTGATGGAACTACAATTCTGAATTTTTATCGTATGATTATACATCAGGGAAAGAAACCTCATGCGGTCACTTTAGATTCACCTCTTTAGCGCACCTTCCTGCCTTTGATCATAACCCTCCGCTCTGGGGCGATGAATGAAGTGTTTTGGATTCCTGGTTTGCTGACTCACAGCTCCCCTTCAGAATGCTGTCAGACAGAACCGCTGTGTCAGCCTGACGGTCATTCCCCTGTGATCGATCCGGCCTGACCGCAGCGCCTCTGATGCATTACCGCAAGACTCTTTGTAGCCCTTCCACTTGAAACGTAAAAACGACAAGCAGAAAGAATCAGATTCAGCTTGAGCAAACACTCCAAAATACAACATTGGATCGGCAGCTTTTTAAAATAGTTTGACCTTTTTAAGTTTGAATGTCTCGGAGCATTGTTTTGCAGGGAATGTGTTCCATTGTTAATCTTCCTGTGCGGCCTATAAAGGAAAGTGTGAATGAGTCACTCTGTTAAAGCATGAATCACACACCATACTTTTGATTCGTTTCAACATCTAAAGTTACTAAGTAAACTCACTTGTTTTTTCAGTCAACAAACATCCTCAAAGGTCATTCTTCTATTCATATTTCTGTTAAAGTCAGGGCATATTAGTCCAACTAAGCGGACTTTATGTTCATTTTGGCTGTGGAATTGTTGTATAATCACGTTAAAGGCGAAGATGACTAAATACTTATGGTCTGTTTTACTTTTAGTATGCTTTCTGGAGAAGTAAAGACTGCTGCTTTTAACTACCCTTTGACCTAAAATTGATCCAATTTAACCTATTTAACTTGTCAGAAGGTAAAAATATATTCCAAACACACTTTTTTTGTGTGTGGAAAATTGATCCATCAGCAATTACGCCAGTCTTCAAAGAATAATAGAAGATACTTGTACTATGATCATGTTAAATTTGATCAATCTTGAGGGGCGTTTACAGCTCTTATAAATTTAATAAGCAAAACTGACCGAAAGCATAAACAAGGAGGGAGGAGGATAGATGCATTTCTTCTCTGTAGAAATTCTAACATCCATTTATCATTGTCAGTCCATTTGTCGTGTTCTTCTTCTGGGTCTTTTATTTGCAAATTGTGAGGAAGGAAGATATGACTTGTTTGTTTTATGAAGCACAAGTTCAAGCAGCGTTTGTGAGATTTGCCAAGTAACCACTGCACAAACAAATACAGTTAGATATTCATTTACACTATCAACAACTGTCTTCAGCTCCAGAATTTTGCAACACCCAGCACCTTGTGATATGTTTAGTTTCGTTATTGCAGATTTCACTCTTTTCTCACCGAATGATCGACCTGTTCTCATGATATCTGAGCCGCTCACCCTCAACTGTGATCATTAACTAACCTTTATAAAAGTCTTTGGAGATATTTCTATTATGCGGAAGCTGAAGCTGAAGTGTAAATGACTGACTGAGCTGCTGTGTAAATGTCATAGATTGACGAGTCATGAGTTTGAGCATGTGCTGAGAGGTTGATTGGCCCTGACTTTAGCATAGCAGTGCATGTTTTAAAGGGCCGGCGTTTTTTTGTAGAACTGGTGGGAGACTGTTCTGTTAGCGGACTGCAGGAAAAATGCAAATAATACAATGCAACTAACCATATAATCGTGCATAGGTAGTATAATTAAAGAAATATGCTCCTCATCTATTAAGAGATAAGAGATAACGCTTCCATGTCTTTTGGTTTTGACATCAAATGCCACATCTTCAATCAAACTTTATGGTATTTTTGGCTAATTATGGCTAATATTTGGCCTAGTGTTAGTAAATCACACTTCTGTTGTCATTTTAATCATTCTGCATATTGTTTGTCCTGTTCAGTTGGTAAAAATTGGTAGCAGGGATCTCGATCTCGAGGATTGGTGTTGGGGCCGATTAAGCATTTTTTAACCGATTGGAATCAGCTATTATTCATTTGCAGACATTTTGTTTGGTAAACAGTTTTTATAGTAGGTTGGCTCGCCACTAATCTGGGTCGTGAAGTTGGTTTAGAATGTATAACAATCACGTATTTGAATATAAAACAAATCGAAGGTACATGTTGTGTGGTAATCCAACACACACAAATCCTAAGTAGTCTTTAATAAACAAAGTAAATCTCATAGGAGAGATACAGGAACACATAGTCGCACTAATCCAAGACAATAACCGATCAAGACAACTGAAAACTACCGATATAAACCAAGACAAACAAGACACAGGTGAAAATAATAGATAACCATAGTAACAAACAAGGACCGAATAAGTTAACAAGGAAACCGAATTAAACTGCAATGAAGCAGACATGAAAAAACAATTGAGGTTATGTTTAAAAACCCAAGATGTTTCCCATTCACACTGATTCGCAAAAACAACTAAAAATGTTGTATTATTCATGCCGGGCTTGTAGTTGGCGAAGTTGCTTTGTAAAGACATACAACACGCTTATAGACTTAACACGCAATATGCATGTGCATGACTCCACTGTTCTTTTTACGCAGAGAAAATAACGGTATTGTTTTCAAAAACATGCACTTTGAAAGCCGTTATCAAAAGTTTCCCTTTTCCGGCCACCAAATGTAAATGAACTGCCAAAACGCATAAAAACTTTTCCGTTTTAGTTGAAAAACATAACCCTGACACACACTGTATGTTTTTAAAATGATAAGAGATCTTTATTCACACCAAATTGATATTTAGGCACTAGGGAACATGACAAATCATTTTATATTCTGATAAGAAGCCAACTCGCTTTGATATCACCTCTTTATTGATAAGACAATTATGTAATTTGTCCTACATTGTCAATGTTGTCTTGTATAGCATGCAAATGCTAGATTTTACATTTACTGAACAATATGTAAGTGTTTTGAGTGATGCATTTCTGTTCTAGAGTGTCTTGTCAAAGTTTTTTTTGCCTCTTTTTATCAGGTGAAAATCATACTTTTATGTATGGTTACTGGTTACAGCACATGAACAAACCCCTAATCCTCAGAATAATCAATAGTAATATCGATGCATGTTTCATTGGACGTTATAGTTTCAAAATCGAATCATAGACACTATAATCTAATCATAAACACCACATAGTGTGAACATCTTTTCCATTCATTTTAAAAGCAGAAAAAAGCTATAGTTTTGCACAACCATCTTCTCACCACTTCTTGGAATGGGGTCAGTTTCGATTTTCTGTGACACACACTGATCCTCTTTACACTTGCAGCTAATCTGCATGGGCCTTGACTTGAAACGCAACCGTGTTGTCCTCTGATAACATTAATCTTAAGCCTGGCATCATTGATTATTTACTTGACAAATGATCATTTACTGCTGCTAATTTGTCAATGCTGTATTGTTCTGTTGAGATACCGGCCCCTGCCTGCTTGATTAGCGCAGAGCCCACCTCTGATGGTTTGTTTCCCGGCTTGTCACTTTGAAGGAAACCTTCCACTCTGTGCCGCTGACCGTTTGTGTATTTTTTTTTTTTTTTTTTTTTTTTTTACTAAGGCGGACCTTTGTCAGGTGACTGCTTGTGTTGCAATGTGTGTTGTGTTATATTTTCTTTTTAGCTGAATTGAGCTGCCCTTAGCTCAGGCCTGCCTGATAGGGACGAGCCTTTCATCCTCCCACATAGCGATAGAGCGGCGATGGCCTTTGTTCTCTGAGGTCCTTCCCAGTCTGAGGCTTAAGTGACTTGGCAAAATGTCTCCTCCCACAGATCCTGTAATCCCCGAAGTGACTCATTTACTTGTAATTATCTAATGGAAAGTGAATAATATCAGTGCGGATCTTCTCACTCCAGGTGAAATTATGAGCTCCTATTTAAGTGGGTAGATTAAATGCTTTGATAGACGAAATGCATGCTTTTATAAATTCTAGATGTTCTACTGGAGAACAAATAGCTGGTGAAAAGTTGAGACTAATGATGATTATGATTATCAGAAAATGTCTGCAGGTGTGAAATGATAATTGGATGATTGTGGAGGTGTCTGAATGGTAGTTCCTCTAAACGGTCATGGTGGCAGGGGGTTTACCCGCGGGGGGTAGCCGAGAAGATCAAGGGTAACCCGGGACATATCGGAGGTCAACGCTCTAACACCCAATCTTGCCAGGCAACCGCTCCTGGAATGTTCTCACGGGCTGCACAGGGGAAGTCAGGAGCCCCCCACAATTGGCCAAGAGTTAATATTGGCCTTCCGGGCCAAAGGTTAAATTTGGAGAGGTCAGGCAGGAGTGCAGGAATGAGCTGGTTTGTTGAGACGGTGCCCCAGTTTTTATAAACTGCTCCTCAGAAGTGCTGGCTGAAGGGGGCCAGTGTGAAGAGTAATGTTCTCCTGACATCAGAACACCCATTGAGCAACAGCTGGCTGTGGAGTTGGGTTACCTCCTTCATACTGTACAATAGACAAGCCAGCGCTGTCAAGCATGTGCAGACAGATGTTCATGCCATAAACACACTCATTTGTGGGTCCTAGACAGGAAGAGCCTCAAACATTTATTTATTGCGGAACTGACAAAGTTTGACATCTTCTCTCTTTACGCGATTGATTCGTTTTTGAATTATTCATTTTAATTTTTGTTAGTTTTGTTCGGTTCATCTGAATTGTTTGACCGCTCATTCACTCCATTACATTCCGTTCGTTCATTCATTCATTGCCTGACTCATTCATCTGAACTGTTTAATCAGACGTTCCTTCATCTTTTGATTAAGCAACATTCATTCACTCATTTACTCACTCACTCACTGTCTAGGTGAATGAATGAATGTCTGACCATTCATTCATTCATTCATTTGGTTCACCTAGATTGACAAGTCATTTATTCAGTCATCCATCCATTTATTCATTTACTCATTGAATGTCTATTCATTTACCAATTATTCACTCATTCAATAAATTGTAATTCATTCAGTTCACATACTTTCCCCTACATTCATTCACTTTATTTTCTGTTAATTCATTAAATAATTAAATCATTGACTGCATTTATTCATTCAGTATTTTGGTAAAGCCTGTCATTCATTCATTCATTCATCTGGGCTGTTTGGCTATTCATTCATTCATATGTTCATTCATTCATCTGGGCATTTTGTATATTCATTCATTCATCTGGGCTGTTTGGCTACTCATTCCTTCATTATGTTCATTCATTCATCTGGGCTGTTTGGCTATTCATTCATTCATTACGTTCATTCATTTGGACTATGTGAATTCATTCATTCGGACTTTGAATTCATTCATTCATTCATTCATTTAGACTGTTTGAATTCATTCAGTCACTCCCTTATCCATTTCGTTAATTCCATTCATTCATTTATTTATTTATGCTTTCACTCATTTCCTGACTGGAAAAAAAATATTTTAATTGAATGCCTGTTCACTCACTCGCTAATTTATTAAATCACATTCGTTTATTTCTGTTATTGCTCGACTGTTCATTCATTGATTAATTATTATCTCATTTATGAATTTAAAATATATTCATTCAGTCACTTACTCACTGTCTAGGTGAATGAATGAATGTCTGACCATTCATTCATTCATTTGGTTCACCTAGATTGACAAGTCATTTATTCAGTCATCCATCCATTTATTCATTTACTCATTGAATGTCTATTCATTTACCAATTATTCACTCATTCAATAAATTGTAATTCATTCAGTTCACATACTTTCCCCTACATTCATTCACTTACTATTCATTCACTTTATTTTCTGTTAATTCATTAAATAATTAAATCATTGACTGCATTTATTCATTCAGTATTTTGGTAAAGCCTGTCATTCATTCATTCATTCATCTGGGCTGTTTGGCTATTCATTCATTCATATGTTCATTCATTCATCCGGGCATTTTGTATATTCATTCATTCATCTGGGCTGTTTGGCTACTCATTCCTTCATTATGTTCATTCATTCATCTGGGCTGTTTGGCTATTCATTCATTCATTACGTTCATTCATTTGGACTATGTGAATTCATTCATTCATTCATTTAGACTGTTTGAATTCATTCAGTCACTCCCTTATCCATTTCGTTAATTCCATTCATTCATTTATTTATTTATGCTTTCACTCATTTCCTGACTGGAAAAAAAATATTTTAATTGAATGCCTGTTCACTCACTCGCTAATTTATTAAATCACATTCGTTTATTTCTGTTATTGCTCGACTGTTCATTCATTGATTAATTATTATCTCATTTATGAATTTAAAATATATTCATTCAGTCACTTACTCATGCATTATTGATTTGATTGATTGATTGATTCATTCGTTCATTCATTATCAGCTCTTAATTTTAGCCGTTGCCCATGTGATCTTCCGTGTGGATAATAGCCTTGTGCCTGTACAGCAGGATCCTGATCCCTCCCTCTGCCCTTGGCTCATGTTTCCCTAAGAGGCTGGAATGCATGAATGGAGGCCGCTTCATATCAGCAGCCCACTCTTTCATTCACAAATGTTTATACCGTCAGTCCTCTGACCTATACTGTTCAAACAGGGGTGGATGCCAACATAGAGGAACTTAAATGTTCAGTGGTATCATTAATATTTACCTATGGCTCATTTCCCACTGGGTGTACCTGATTAGCGAAAAGAACTATGTAAACAGCTCATCATTTCCTCCTACACACTCCTGAGGAGGTCTAGGAGGAAACCGAGAGGCAGTTCAAGTGATATAGGGCAACATGTCACAGCCACAGCTTTGAACAAAGGCATTGCATATATCTCTTTAACAAAAGCCAAGCATCAGCTGTTGCTTGTGTTCATCCTTGAAAGACTAGCCACATGAACTTGAATCGAATTGTAAGGATAGCACCGCGTGGAGCTTTTACAAACGCGTATAGCCTTATTATGAACAAAGTTTCTGTTTTCTTGGAGGAATGTTTTACTTTGGGGTGTGTTCGCACAGAGCCATTTAATTGTGTATGTGCATGTCGGTCTTGAGAGAAAAGAAAATCCCTGTCATATTTACACAAAGCATTAATGATGAAGGGGTCTCTCATCACCTCCTCTTGTATTCTTTCTCGAGTTGAATGATGATATGCATGATTAACTCGGCTACAGTAAACGGAAGGGCAGAGCAGCCTAAACAGAACCGGCGGCTTTGTCCATCAAAAATGATTCAGGTTCTTGGTCATGCAAACAAGGGCCTGATCCCAGGTCAGCCCTGAGACCTTCGCCATGACAGATTGCACCTGGTTTTTAGGAGTAAGGTATACCCACTTCACTGGTGGCTGTTCATAATTGTGAGCAGCTGCTTTTTCCACTGTTGTGTGTCCAGAGGCCCACAGGGTGCTGGCCTGAGGTAAGCCATAACAATCGTTGCAGACACGTCACCCCTCCCTATCTGGTCTCATACATCTTCTCAAGGTCATGCAGAGGTTTCAACTGTCCCATTGCGCAAACAGCTGACTCCGAACCAGCGGCTGGCTCACACTTCCTGGATGAGCAGGTCGTGCGTTGAGCTGCAAAAAGCGAAACAGAATTTCATGACCTGCCATTCATATTTTAACTTGAAACACTAGCCTCCTCTTTCTCAAAGAGATGAGCGCCATAAATCTGACCACACGGACTAAATGAACCTCACCATGTGTTCAGCACAAGTATTCGACACAAAAAACAGCCCTGTGAATTCCCTTCCTCTCTCCTAGACCAACAAGTGGTTGTTGGGGCTCGGGCTTAAACGGCACCCGCTATCTTTTCTTGAATTCGGGGGACCGAAAGACAATGGCCTCCACGTCTTGAGTCTGGGACCTGTCACTTTAAATCATCTCTGATGTAGATTTGATGTGACATCTTGGAAACCATGATAATGAAGAAAGCTTCAGACACCGCTATCAATACCGCGATTCTCACAGCGCCCACTCCTCCTCGCGCTGAACGCGGACCCCCTCGACGGAGGACATAACATCAGGACATCATTAGTGCAATGTCATTGTGGACCGTGAACACACCCTCTGAAAAAAATGGGTGTGTGTTGGTTTGTGCTTATCAGGGAATGGCAGAGCTGAACCCCCTTTTTTATGGTTTGCAAGAAATTGGTTTTCTTGTAACATCTCAAGACACAAACGTCTCGGATAACAATGAGACGATGTATGACGGCAATTTCTGAATGATGGACTGATGCCTTTTCATATTTTTCTCCACAACGGGTTTCACCTGCATCATTAGGGTTAAACGGCATCTTACATTGGCTAATATAATACGGGGTTATTTCAGAGAATAAACTAACATAAACCGACACTGACTTTTTACTGACCGTCTTATCTCAGGACCTTGAGTTTTATAGTTTGATAATGAAAGTGAAATTGTTTACATTGTTTTCAGAAAGAAAGTGATAAACCACGATAATAACTTCATTGAACTCTGCGAAAGACGTTCAGGTCAACTCTGCGTAACTTTTCAAGGCTAAAAGCATACGATGATCCCTCAGAAGTTCATTTGTGCCCGTTACAGACAACCATAACTTGCTCAAATATCCTCACTTAAAGAAAAAAAGTGATTTGCTTAAACACTTTTGAACTTGCTTGGCAAAGTTGAGTTTGCACATTGGGCTTCTCCAAGTTCCAGGTATCATGAAAAGCGTGTAGTTCTACACAAGATCCTCTAGGTGGTGCTTGGAATCCAGTTGCTCCTGTGGGACTTGTGGATGGCTGTATTAGAAGGACTTGGACACACATTGAAATTGTACACTCAGTGACATCTCGGAGAGTTGAAGTTGGGTGCATTTCGGTGAGTTATATCAAAGATATACCATGTCACTTATTACACGTGACAGTGCTAATGTGGACATTTTGAGGGGTCACTTTATTTCCATTAAGGAAATGTGTACTTTCCCCAAAGAGAAAAGGAGTAAGAAGCACACAAAGCCATGACCTCAAACACACTTTTCAAACAGTATATCCACAACACTGACATATAGCGCAATAAGGCCGCACTCCAGCGATCTCAAGAAGATCATCAGTCAGTGTTCCTCAAACAGACTACGGAATTTAGTTTTCATGAACTCCAAGCTTTAGCCAAACCCAGCTTCATATAAATAGACTTTCCCTCCATCTCTACCTTAAGAAGCTCCAAATCCGATAGCATTCCAAGCATTGATATTTCATCAGACGGGAATATCTGCCAAGGAACTCAAGGAACCGTGTGTTTACCTCAGCGCTGAGCTTGCCTTATTGTCTTATTGACTGCTTTATACACACACGTCCCAGCCCAGCTGTTGTTCAGTAAAGGGGAATCTCCTTATGCAGTTTTCTCATCAGTTTTGTTTACTTTATGCTCAAATGTGCCTTTTGCCGAGAGGCCACAGTGTGTGTGTGTGTGTGTGTGTGTGTACATCTTCCCATTTTTCTGTGCGTGTACGTGTAAATGTGTGCGTGGTGGTGGTGGTGGGGTTCGACGGCATTCCTTGCTTGATGCATGCCTGTCTCCATATACCCCCCCTGCTTCCCCCGCCTGGTTGTTGCTCCAGGTTCTCATGGGACGGTAATCTACAACAAAGGCTTCCCAGCCCACACACTAGGCAGGGTAATGCTCCCACGTAAGCTCTCCTCTGAGCAATGTGCTCTTAAACCGGCGTACAGCATACAAACTCATTCGCTTTCTAGATTTTCACACTTGCCTAAGGATCAGGTACAATCTACAACGCGAGTAAATCTGTCACATTTATGACTAAATCTTCCATCTGGATGACTAAATCATGTTTATCGTTAGCCATTGGCTAATAAATTGTTAGATTTTTTTCGCCAGTGTGTGTTAGAGGCCAAATAAGTTTAGCATAGATATATTTTCACTCGCTGAACACTTGAGAGTTTCGCTCTCCGTCAAGCGATCTGTACTTTTTTAAGTCGGCTCAATGGATGCGCAGCGTACCTGGATTTGTCGTACCGCAAACTCTAGTGTGAAGGTGCACGACTAGCCTTCGCTTTGTTGAGAGCTTGTGTTTCTCACACAGAGAGAGAGAGAGAGAGACGTCTTGCATACCATGAAGAATCGACGTGCGACACGTAGACGATATACTTTGTGTATTTTCCTGTCAAAATAACATTTGGAATTATTCGGCTTTTAAGACCAAGCAGAAGGGATTCCAGTTTCTACGATAGTGGGAGGAACTAATACGCAAACGGCAACCTTATTGGCTGGCGCTCATCTATTACCGTCCCTGTTTTGATTTCAGCCAATCAGTTCAAGCGAACGCTGACAACGTGATTAATATTCATCAACTCATCAATCCTTATTGCATCCTGTATTGTTGTTAGTAGTAGAATTAGCAGTCGTATTATTATCTTTTAATAATAATTACTTTTTTTTTTTTTTTACAGAAACACCGAATGACCAACAATATCTTAAGCACCACCAGTCCTCAGTTAAAATGACAGATACGCATTCATACAAGTTTTAGTTCTAATTTCTAAAGTTCTGTCATTAAGTAGTGATTGATTATCATAATGTAATGCTTGATTGACTCATGTCAATCTACTGCCAAGGTTTGCGTAGAGGATTGAGGTAATGATCACGTGTTGTAAGCGTCTGGTTAAATGTATTATGGAGATGGTTAGCAGTTAGCCGTTAGCGCTTCACATTGCTACATTTGGTAGCCATCTAACAAACTAGCCCAGTTTTGTGTGTGAGAAGCTCTCCGTGCTTGATTTTGTTTATCTTTTTCCCCCTTTACAACCCCCTTTCCTATGTCTTCCTCCCGGCTGGAAGTTTTTCGTTGATGTGAGGAGATATAGTATTTCTCCGCTTTCCACCACAGTGCACAGCAGCAATTCTTTAAGACCATCAGTTTTCACTCAACAGAACGATTATCGTCAAATCTGTCCGTTTTCAAGTGTGTGCCTGCAGAAAGTGCAAAACCGTATGTCTTTGTTATCGTTCCCCCACAAAGATTGTTCTGGTGTTTTAAGCCTCCGCCCATATGAGCCCTATAGATTGTCTCGTCTTATGACAGTCCCATAAGTCCCACAAGTTAGTCCCCCACACACTTTTTTGTTGGGTGGCAGGTGGGAGGTTACGTGTTGCATAAGACGGCTAGCCAGTGTTGAGGGAGAGGGCTCCTGTTCTGCTGAGGCCAAACGGAGAGGTCAGATCCTGTTAAGACTATTTGAACCCCCACACTGCTGTCAGAATCCCACATGCATGCAATTTCTTGTGCGCCACCGAGTTCATTTCTACGAAACCTTCCCATTTTATGTTTTCTGCAGTGTTTTTCCTCTGAAGGAAAACTGAATTAATCTACTCACGCACATGTCGTTCCAAATCCTTTATTTTCTGTTCTCCATGGAAAATAAAAGGAGAACATTTACAGATTGTCCAAGCTGCTCTTTTCCATGCAGTAGAAATGGATGCAAATTCACACTATAAAAGTATTGGTAACACTTTACAGTAAGGTTGCATTAGTTAATGTTGCATTAACTAACAATGAACAACACATTTATTATTAATCTTTGTTAATGTTATTTAATAAAATTTGGTCAATAATATAAGCAGATACATCTTTTGACTTTAATAATGTATTAGTAAATGCTCAAATCAATATTAACTAAGATTAATAAATGCTTTAAAAGTATTTTTTTATTGTTAGTTAACTGAAACCTTATTGTACGGTGGCCGAGAGAGCTCAACGCGCTGCAAATAAGAAAATGCATGCAAATAAAATGAAAATGTTTAATAAAAACAAATAAAAAATGCAAATTAAAAAGATTTTGTGTTTGCTTGTGTTGTCAAACTGATGATCACGTTTTGTTTTTATTTGCATGCGTTTTTTTTATTTGCATGAATTATTTTTTGCATGCATTTATTTATTTGCATGCGGTTTTTTTATTTACATACGGTTTTTTTTGGGGGGGGTGGGGGGTGGGGGGGGTTTGCATGCGTTTTCTTATTTGCAGCGCGTTGAGCTCTCTCGGCCACCGTATTATTGTTACCAAAGTATCATATGATTCGTGCACCTTATTTTCCAAAGCTATATGATAACACTGTGTGTGGAAAAGATTGAAAAAGTCATTATTTTCAAATAATAATGGCTCATGCTTGTGCATATTGAAACATGACTCTCATATAATTTCAGCACAAGATTTTACCACCAGAAACAATTCAGAAACACTAATTATTGACACAACTTTACCCTAATACAAAATGTTGTATTCCTCCTATTATATTTTAAACATTGTCAGTTCTGAAGTAATCAGTTTTGAAACAAAAAAAAAATGGGTGAAAATGTAAAAAAGTGCTGAGTTTGATTGCTTGCGCAGCTTTTGCTTTTTCAGTTCCTGATTCTCTTAAAGGGGTTACACAATAGTTTCAATGAAGAACAAATGGCACATGTGAACCGACCCTACAGCATTTTGTGAATGGGGCTGAGGATGAGGAACTGCTGGGAAGGAGATCCAGGAAGTTGATTGGCTGCTCTTGCACACTCATGCAGTCTTTGATTGGATGAAGTATCTGGCCTCGGCCGAACAGAGGTCGAACTGTTGCTGTGAGTGTTTATGTGTGTTGTCAGTCTTCTGGACTCATGCTACAACCATCATGGGAAATGCTCGCTTTAGTACTTTCACCCACTAGACTCAGAGGTTCGCCATTTAGAGAAAAGAAAACCACTGTGCATTTCTGCTGCTTTAGATTCTGTACATTGAGAAAATAGAAAGAGGAAGTTCGTTTTTAATGCTTCCTCTGTCTGGCCGCATTCATGAGAAGGGTTAATTCCCCAATACACTTCTATGCAATGCTCATATGTGCGCTTTTTACCGTTGTTCTTTGTTGTATGTACATTGCAAGCAACTGACAAAATGTCCTGTTGCTCAATGCTTGTTGAAGTCACAGCTGGTTAGAACATACTTGGAGATTTATTACCTCATCAGATGTATTGGTAGCACTTTTACAGTCCTGTTTCCCATGGACATACTTACTATTACAATAACTGGGTACCAACCATGATCCTAACCTTAACCCATCTAGTTACCTTAGGTAAGTACATACAAGTGCAAATACTGTAAAATAAAGTGTAACCGATGTATTATATATTAATAGACAATTTTAAACTAGGTCTTAATTTTTCTACTAGCCATAAGAAGATGTGTTGTGAATGAATATACAGCCAGAAGGATACAGCATTCCTCCCCGACACTCATTCAAGTCAGATCCATCATGAATGCAACTCATTTCACAACGATTGCCAAACTATTCATGTGCATCCAAAACTTCACTTCCAGAGTTTCTCACAGTTCTCAAGCTCTCTTTGCACTTCTGGCTGAAGAACCTCCAAATCAAAATCAGAGCTGTGACATTTATTCTTCATGACATGCCTTTTCAACACCTTTTCAAGTAGAATATGATTTTTTTTTTTTTGCACTTTAAGAATTGATTATGGAGTAAAAACATGGCAAAATGTGTTAACGAAACTACATTCACTAAAAAAAAAATTTGCACTACCAGATTTTAAGTAAGTTTTACTTCTACTACTCTGTACAACTTAAATGTTATTATCAAGTAAAATATACTTAACATTGAAGTTGACATTCATAAAGTATCTTTAATTAATTCATTTCACATATAGAATTAAGTAAAGTAAATTGAACAAAATTATATTTTTACTCAAATAAAATAATAACCTTAAACCTATAACCTTAAAATCTATCTAAAATTGAAAATTCCATCATAATTTACCCACCCATAATTCCTTTCACTTATACGCTGGTCCTCTTTAGACATTCTAATAACAATAAGTTCCTGGCAACTACATTTCTATTAAGGAACTCTCATTAGATATGGAGTTTCTTTTGTGCCAAAAAAAAAAAAAAACGAACGTAAGTTTTTAAGAAACTAACGGAAAAATGAATTGAAACTGAATAAAATGTCTTTGAAACTGAAAAAAAAAAAAAAATAAATAAATTGCAAGCAAAATGTTTGACTTCGCTTTTAATGCACTGCATGTTTTGCTGATTTGTACTTACAGATGCGTCTCCAGAGTTTTCATTTACGCATCTGAAGCTGCCAATCAGAAACTCAGTAGCCAATAAGAATGCACCACTGCTAGCCCCGCCCCTGTGAGAGGTTTGTGCCAGAATGACAAACGAAAACTCTGGGATCATAAACAAAAACTTCAGAAGCGTAAATGAAAACTCTGGAAAAGCATCTGTAAGTTAAAATCAGCGAATGAAAGGGGAGAAAACAATTACCAAAACATGCAGTGTATTAAAAGCGAAGTCAAACATGTTGGTTGAAGTTTACTTTTTTCAGTTTCAAAGATATTTTATTCAGTTTCAATTTATTTTTTCGTTAGTTTCTTAAGTTATGTTCGTTTTTATTGGCACAATTCTAATTCCATAATTAGAGCATTAGTAGACTTTAGCTGTGTTTAAATTACAGATTTGCGCAAAAACCTTTTGTGATACTTTCTAAAAATCAATAAAAAACTATTTCGAAATGACGCCGTTTACATTAACTGATGTTATGCGGCTAAAACGTCGTCTCGCGATAAGTTATTTCAAAATAATGGCAGCGGATATTGCTAGCTCTCCGTATATTCCAGCCACTGCACTAGCCATTATTTTTAATCAAAGGAGACGTACGCGTGTCATCCAAGCATTTATGGCAAGGAAGCCCCTTTGGAGTGGTCACGTATGAGGTGTTTCTGGGTGTTTCTCTCTCATATCAGTGTCGAGGTCTTGATAAATTCAAATTGTGGAGTTTCTTTGTTGTTCAGAAACCCGTAGTTTAATGAAGAACTCTCATTTTCTGTCCAAACATACTGCACCGTCTTTAAAGAATGATACTTTTACATACGGCAGGTGACCTGTAAATGCGAAAAAACTGTTTCCATTGCAGTTTTGTGAAATTTTCCTTTTCGAATTGCCTGATATATATATATATATATATGCAATATATGCAATATACAGGCGTTTTCAATTTGCGCAATTTAAAGGGTAATGGAATCGCGGCTTGTAAAAGGGTTCAGGTTTGTAGAATAAGATGACATGTACTTATAAAAAGTTACTCATAGTTAGTAGAATTTTTAAAGTGGACCTTCAGAATAACCTTTCTTTCTTCTGCAGAATGCAAAAGAAGATATATTAAAATTGAAATTTTGGGGTGAACTAACTCATTTGTATACTTTGCAACTTCATTTTTTCATCATTTAGCAGACGCTTTTTATCCAGGGGAGCAATTAGGGGTTAGGTGTCTTGCTCAAGGGCACTTTTAGTCATGGTATCGAAGGTGGAGAGAGTGCTGTTCATTCACAATCCCCACTTTCAATTCCTGCCGGCGTGGGAATCGAACCTGCAACCTTCAGATTACATCCCGACTTCCTCACCACTAGGCCAAGACTAACCCTACCTAACTTGTTCAGGTATTTGTCAGTTATATAATTTGGTAAGTGCCTTAAATAAAAATTTGTATCACTTCCTGTTGCCTTAAAAACAAGAATTTAATTTTAATGGCATTTAACGATTTGGTTCCCAGTAATTCCTGAATACACATGTTTGTACATTTGGTTTCTGGGTGGGATTGTTTTGAAGTGTGATGAGACCGACCCAACAGGTCTGCCCTGACTGTGTGTGTTTTAAAATGTAGTTTTTTCTTTTCATTTTCATCTCACGCAACTTCAACAAGACTAACATTTACAATGAAGCACTAGCTTCTGTGATCAGTTCCTCATACAAGAGTTTTGATAGTTGCAGGGATGTAACAGGTTCGCTCGTTTAGGAATGTCTAGGTTCAACCTTTCAACTCTCACCTTGTGTTATGACTGAAGTTAAGATTGCAGTGATGAAAGCTATGCTGACTGGCGTCTGAGACAATGCATTTACGCTGAAAAATGAGACCGTATCGTGATCCTGCGGGGTGTTGCGATTTGTTAAGTGTGCCCACAGACTTTCAAAAATGGGAAATGGTGTTGAGTATTGTTCTTTTTTTGTAATTTGTCACAGTAACCGAATATTATGCTTTGCTGGTCTCTCCAAATGTTACACGACAAGTTGGCTGCGTTCCTTGAGATGATCATGAAGTTTTTGAAAAAGCTCAGATGTCAGTCATTCTCATCCCTGGACCACTGGGTGAACGTCTGATGGATATGTCACACCTAACTGGAAACACTTCAGGAGTTTTGAAGTCGCCATCTGGTTGGTTGAACTCTACAGGATGTCCAGGAGTCGCGTGTGTCGCGCT
Source organism: Opsariichthys bidens (assembly GCA_037194245.1). Classification (NCBI taxonomy): domain Eukaryota; kingdom Metazoa; phylum Chordata; class Actinopteri; order Cypriniformes; family Xenocyprididae; genus Opsariichthys; species Opsariichthys bidens. The sequence goes on along the minus strand of CM074307.1, from coordinate 8,572,877 downwards.
CTTTAACGGTTTACCTGGAAACAAATGCCTTGATGCCAAACCCCCTCATGGAAAAAGAACACCATCCTATTTACAACTGAGACAATGAGCGCTTTCTAGAATCAACTGAATTTTCAAAAATATGTGAAGTTCTTGGCTCAATTGTTGCAGTAAACTTGCATAACGTTCTTGAATGAATAATTTATTAGATGAATTTTATTAGATCGATTTTACATTTTCACGCCCCTAAACATGACGTGGAAGAGAACGAACCGTGATTGGATGCTTTACATGTCACTCAAACATCCTCTTCGTGTGCTCCTTGGCCAATGAAAGCAGCGATGAGTTCAGTCCGTCTGAACCTTAACCCTATACGTTGTTAATTAATATTACTCAGTACTTATTTGAGTAACACTAACTGTGACACCTTTAAATAAAATAAAATAAATTTAAGGATCTCCACTAAAGAGTTATGGTTTGGTTTAGTGTTTATTTATGCATAATTTATGTTATTACTATAGTAAGTGCATGTAACGAGTAACAAAAACACTGCTTGAAGAGTTACCAAACATAGGTGTAAGCATATTATAATATAATACAATAATTATACCAGTTGAAAGTTTGGAATACTTTGAATTAGATTTTTGAATGAAATTTAAATAAAACTACTGCAAAAATGCGGTAAAAATCAGCATATCAGAATGATTTCAGAAGGATCATATGACACTGAAGACTGGAGTAACGATGCTGAAAATTCAGCTTTGATCACAGGAATAAATGACATTTTTAAATGTATTCACGTAGAAAATGGTTATTTTAAACCGTAATGATATTTCACAATATTACTGTTTTTATTGTATTTTTTTTTTTATCAAATAATTGCTTCCCTGATCAGCATAAGAGACTTCTTTCAGAAACTTAAAAAAAAAATCTTAATGATTTCAAACTTTTGGCCGGTAGGCTATATAATATGTTATCCTTCTGGTATCTGACGAGCACGGAGGGTTCAAGTCCAGGAAACCCAACTAATGTGGCAAGGAAAGGAGTTCCTCTGGAATGTCTGTCATCGTTGGCTCCTCATCAGAGATTCACCACAGCATGTGTCCAACATTTGTCCACATTTTTGTTTCATTGTCACAGCTGTAGGAACAACTGGAAATTGTGGCCTTAGATTGATACCTCATTCCTTTTCTTGGTGCATTAAATTATTGCAGTTGTGGCCTAATGGTTAGAGAGCTGAACTTGTAACACAAAGGTCACAGGTTTGAGTCTCAGTATATTTGTATATACTGGGTTGGGGAGTAACGAAATACAAGTAACTTAGTTACGCATTTAAAATACAAAATTTGAGTAAAAGTAACCTATCCAGCCCTGTATGTATATGTATGCACACACACAGAGAATATGTACTAAAATCGCCTGTTGTCATAGGAGGAGGTCATGGATTGAATTGTGAAATGTACAAATCCAATACAATGGGATATACAATGGAGGAAAAAATCCTAAATAATAGCGGCCCAGCCAAGACATGTTACTATCCTGTGTTTTTGCTTTTCTGACCTATATAAAGGCAGCGGCCTTCCCTTTTCCTTCCTGCTGAAGCTTTTGAGCCTGAAAGAAAAGACATTTGCCTTGGTGTTTTTAAGATACTTGAGTTATGACACATCGTGCTTCTGCAAGCCAGGGACATGCTCCGCCGGGTACTTAAGGGTGTAGCTGTTTGTAGAGGGCTGATATGACTGCTGCAGATACAACAAAGACAAACTGAAGTTCTCAAAGCATGCGCCCGTGAGACACTCACTCAGATGAATGCAGTGACATTTCCCGTCGCCAAAACAATGTCTCAGCGCTCCGAAAAAGAAGAACAGAGCAGGGAGGAAAAAAGGCCCTTGTCCAGACGGCAAGCACATGCTCGTGTAACAGGAGTCCTGAATTCCACAAGGCTTACTGATCTTTTACTTCCCATTAAGCAGGGTAGACTGAGAGAGAGAGGGAGAGAGTGGGTGGGTTTAGCGGAGGTAAGGTAGGGAGGCAGGCAAATCTGATCAAATATCAAGTGAGTGACTTCTACCGGCCTTCTCAAAGCCTCTGGAACATCTGATTGGATCTGATTTCCAGCAAAGGGCCCTCTGATGTGGCGCGTCCTTGTGAAAAACGATGACCTGGGGAAATGAGCTGCTTTAGCTGCCCTGCAGGCCTTACCTCCAGGAATGTTGCTCCGCAGCTCGCATCCACAATGCGTCCCCATTCTTATTGTCTGTTTGTGTCTTGTGCTTAAGCTTTTGTTGATTGCTGGTCCTTGTCACTGACCGCTTCCCCTTGTTCTGCTCTGAATACAGCTGCTGTTGAGTTACTGAAGTCATAGGCTCTTAATAAGCCAGTCTGCTATTGAGATTTGATTGCAAGTAGTTAAAGCCATGAGACTCCATAGGTGCATTAACTCTTTCCCCGGCATTGATGGAAATTTCTGGCAATCCATGTTCTCACTGTTATACGGTATAGGGGACGCTATTACGCATCTTTGGAAATATCCGGGTTAAAAAATCAGGCGATAAAAACCCACAGAAACAAGCGTTGCTTATGCATATGTCAAATAATATATGTCAAAACTCCCAAATGTCACTGAATGAAATGTCAAACCCTTAAAGAGTAAATGTGTTGATGGACTCAATCTACTCCATGTATATATATATGACAAGCAGGGCGGGCGAGAGCCGTGAGGGAACTGCACGAGGCCGGTGACGTGATTGCTAATGAGCGTCAGCTGCGCACTACACCGGTCTCGTATCTCTCACGGAGGAGCTCCGGAAGCATAAAAGAGGAGCGACGACAGTGAAGGACGAGAGAGGACCAGGCCTGGATTTTATGTTGTGTTTTTATTATGTTTGTGTTTTGCATTTTACTTTTGTTTTATTGTTTGTTTATTTACTCATTGAACCCCGTTACACTGGTGCCAAAACCCGGGAAGAAGGAGGCGCGAACCGGCGAACATTCAATTTAACTTTAATCCAATAAATAAACAAATAATAAAAAAACGCATAACATAATAAAAACACAACACAAAATCCAGGCCTGGTCCTCTCTCGTCCTTCACTGTCGTCGCTCCTCTTTTATGCTTCCGGAGCTCCTCCGTGAGAGATACGAGACCGGTGTAGCACGCAGCTTACGCTCATTGTCACTCGCGTCACTGGCCTCGCACCGTTCCCTCACGGCTCTCGCCCGCCCTGCATTGGTTTGCATCTGTATGTGCAGTCTAAACTGGCCTTAAGAGTGATTTACGCAATCAAATCATTGCAACATTATTTTTTCATAAATGCACAGTTGAACTGATTCATGGAAATGAGCAGAATTGATTTGTCAACATTGGTTAACTATATTACAAAAATGAACAATACTTCTACAACATTTATTAATCTTAAGCCATGTTTCCACCGAAATTACCCGGAGCAATTTGTCAAAGGAACCTCGCCATCAGTCGATTGGTCGGCTCCATTGTTGATTTGAATAGCAAACGTGCTGCAACAGACTTTTAAAAATGGTGGTTGAAATAAAATGCTGCATGGAGTCAACCAATCAAAAGGCTGCGTGAACTCAACCAATGTTCAGCACTTTGAAAAAGTAGCACCTCACGAGCAGGGACTTTTAGGGTGGAAATTTTTACCCAGAACTTCATTTTGACTCTGGTTCCTGTGGTCAAAACACACCGAGTAAGACCTCAAAGTCCCTAGTTCCTGGGGAAAGTTCCTGCGGTGGAAACACGGCTTTAGTTGATGTTAATCTCATGGAAAGTTTTATCTGTTAACATAAATATTTTGCTCATTGTTAGTTGACGTTAGTTAATGCACTAACTAATGTTAACAAATGAGATGTTGTTGTAAAGCGTTACTGTTAGGCTAAAACAAATGACAACTACTCTAATGAAACGCTTTTTTTTGGAAACCTAATGGTCAGATAAAAAGTGCATTATAACCATTGCAATGATAATGATATTTCTTACTTTTATTTTGCCATCACTGTCATGATACCATGAATGTCTGATACATCACCAAGCCTGATTATACTCATATTTCTGTTACAACAGTTCCTTCCATTGAGCTCAGATCCTAAAAATGAGTTGAAACAAGGCTGTTGTGCCCTAGGGTTGTATAGCTGCAGACAAACTTCCCTAGCTTGAAGGGATGTGTGCTTCACACAAATTTCAGTTCATGTGTGATTATTAGCGGTTCAAGCATGCAGCGCTGAAACCCTATTATAATTGTTAATATTTCGAAGGCCCAGCATACTCGCCTAAAATGATCGGGGCAGACCAAACCGTAATTTGTAGAGACTTGAAACTTTGAGGGCTAGTAGTACTCACACCGTCACCAAGGCTCGTCTCTGATAGGGAACGCAAGTACGTAATCGCTCAAGTGTCTTATATTGATGGAATCCTTGGCTCAAGATGGACAAAATGGATGGCAATTGGTTATTTTGGATTTTTTTTGAAAAACTTTTGCCAACTAGTCCTACAGTTTTTGGCCCGACCAAAACCAAACCAGTGCAGCAGGATTCTCTGGAGTCTGATTGTCAATAGTTATCCAAAAAAAGTTGAAATTTCGATTCACGGTCTCGAAGACCGTTTTGCAGTGGGCGTAGCCACTTTTACTAAAATGGCTATAACTCTTGAACGGAATGAGATATTTTCATCAAACTCGACATGCACAAGCAAGAACTCATTCTGTAGTCGTGTGAAAAAGGATGCGGCAACTGGCCACTTGGTGGCACTATAACATGGAAAAAAAAATCAAAAATGGCTATAACGACATAACCCGAAGTCTGATTGACTTGAAAATTGGCTTTGTCCCAGATGCCAAGACTGAAAAACACTGCCGGCAGCAGCCAATGAAGTTTCAGCAGCTGTTAGACAAGGTTAACAGAGATCAGTCGGAATGAAACTCGCTCCGCCTGTTTGACTCACGGCCCTAGAGGCCCGACCTAGTCCTAGGTTTTTGGCTGAACCTCGATAACTTTTAAAAAGCTTGATAAACCATATATTTCCTATGGTCAAATTGCCCGTATTGGCACAGCTGGTAATGGAAGTGGTGAAAGTCTGTAAAAGGATTTTTTGGGTATGTTTGTTTTGTTAACGCATCTGTCAAAAGACGAACTGGACAACTGGAAAAGAAACCTGACATCACTGTGATAATAGAGACGTACAAGTCATTACTGGTCAAAGAAATCACTCGCACCTTTGTGTTATTGTTTTAGGGAAGCATATTCTTTCACTCTTGCATTGAGCCATTTATAAGGCTTTAATAACTGTTATCATAGTATATTATGCAGGTATTACTTACTTAGATATGAACAAAATGAAACATGTAGCCAATTAGATTAATAGTACACCAGAATGCCGTGCTCCTGTCATATCTTGTTGCAGATTTTGGTCTTTTTTAGTGCAAAAAAAACGAATCATCCCAGACATTGTGGGCATCAGTTGACTGGTTTTACTTCCGTCTGCAGGCCGCGTCTACACCAGGTCTGTGCTGTTAGCTTTGTAAAGGAGGAAGGGTTGAGGTTAAGAGGGACAATAGGCACAAAGCCATTGACAAAAATAGCTAAATGTCATTAGGACTCGGTAGGAAATCACATGAGGCCTAAGTGGGAACCAACGACAGACATGCTTACAAAATCAGCCTGGGGAGAGGGAGGTTTGCTGGAGGAAGACAAAAAAAAAAGAGAAAAATGAAAGCAGCCGCAACTGGTTTCTACCCATCCGGTTTTGTGAATGAGAGCTGTCCTCCCGCGCTCATAAAAAGATTAGGTCATTTAGGGTATCCTTGTCTTATCTCGAATCCTGTTTTGGTGTTCAGAGGATGTCTCCCTTTATGTGCACTCTTTATACTTAGTTTTTCTTTCTTATAAAATGCAAAAGTGAGTTCAGAGAGGGGTTATAAAAGGGCATGTTCAACTACAGCTGGGAAGTGGATCCACGTTTGTTCATTTAAATGTTACATTCGATTTAATTGATTGTTACTAATCCAATTGTTTGAGCTGCGCCCTCTACTGGGCTGCCGTGAATTTGCCTTCAGCCTGAGGCTTATTCATTTTGCTTTTGGTGCGAAAGGGCCTTTACATTTGCCAAAAAGAAAGATGATAAAATGTAACGCATTAATGAACGTAACACATTACTATCCATAAAAATGAACTAACACAATTAGTTACTTTTTTAAGGAGTGACACAATATAGTAACGCATATTTTTAAAAGTAACTTTTCCCAACACTGACTGTTGATTTAAAGTCTTATTATCACACGGTTCCTCGAACAATATTATGTTATGACCTCAAAACACTTTTAACATAGTACATGATTTGTAAACGAATACATATTGGCGTTTGCGTCACATAACCAGTTTATGGTTTAGTGTCGTATGTTTTTTATGTAACATATCGCATTAACGTTTTACCACCACTCACCTGACATTTCAATTCAGAACTGCTGCGATATGATTAATAAAACATTGCCACCTCTTCACGCTTTTAGCACCACTCGCTAAACATTTTGCTGTGAAAGTGTTGCGAAACAACATGCAACACACAATGAAATAGCATTTTACAGAAATATCTCCTTCACCCATGTTTTGAATTATACTTTGCATAGTGTTTTTGAAGGAAATGGCCGTAAACTTAAAGGAAAAGGTACTGGTAATATTCTGCCAGGATATTATCTGTTTTTCTACAGATATTTTTATAGTGTGGTTTAGATAACCGTGTAAGAATCTCAGGAAAAACGCATGAAAAAAAAGAAAGAGGATAAAAATGATGAGCAGCGGCCTCAAAGACCGGATATCCCAGGTAATTTAAAACAAAAGACCTTGGGCAGACATCTCTGACAGTAAATCTTCCCAGCTATGAAGTCGACAGCCCTGCTCTGCGTTATGAACAACCCTGTAATTTAGCCCAGCCAGGCGCTAAGCTGAGAGACACAACCCGTGTTTCATAGTTTAAATCACGAGACATGAAAAATGCCACCTCCCACATTAAAGCTAGAAAGATGACCAGAACTACTGCACTTCCTGGACTTTCCCCACCAGATGCTATTTCACTGAATGGAATAGATTATACAAGTTCATTCATCAGGCATTTTTCTCACACATATTTGCATTGGAAAACAACTATTATGCGATTTTAAAGTGTCCTAATTTTGTTTTGGATGTCCCCTAAAATCGATTTACATGCATCCAAGGTCAAAAAATACTTTAATTTCCTCGTAATAGACGTTGCACATCACCTCATTTTTCAAAAAGTCTGAAAAGGTTAGTTTGAAGATTCAATCTCCCAAAACCCCTCCATTCCGAGAGCCTCCTCTTCTCTGATTGCTCAGGCGAAACGCCTATTACCATGTCCGAATCGAACTTGAAACACAGTGATATGAAGAGTACTGATAGTGTTGGTTTTACTGTATCAATTCGAGTGCGAGTCCTCATCCTTTAAAAACCCTAACACTCAAAAGAATTAGTTGGTTTGAGTAGGACAAACTTAAAACAAATTAGTTTAATCAAATCTACTTTTATGAACCTTTCAGGTTCACAGAACTGAAATATTTTAAGTAAACTGAACTGTTTCATTGTTTTGAGCTTTATGAACTTATTTCTTTTCATTTAGATGAACTTAAGTTTAATTTGTTTCCCAGCATGCTTAGTGCTATATGATGTTTTTTTTGTGCACGATTAATGTTCAGTGGGAGAATAAGTAGCAATTAATGTTTTGTTATGCTAATTTAGAAGAGTTCTGTGGGTTTTTGGAGAGTTGCCATCGGGGTGACAAGTGGTACATGCGGCTTGGTTTGAGAGCAAGTATCTTAAAAGCTTAAATTCCTGTACAAAATAAAAAACCTGCATGTTCTGCTTGCTTTAACTTTCAGTTTTTAACTTAAAAAAATATGGCATTGAGGCATCAAACTACATTTTTTGAGTTTTCCATCTTATTCGGTGTAGCAGAGTTCTTAAGTACGAGAAGGAGGAGGCGGGAACCGGTGAACATTCAACATGACTTTAATAATAAAATAAACAAACAATAAAACGAAAGTAAAATGGCGGCAGTTCCTCCCACAACATAAAATCCAGGCCTGGTCCTCTCTCATCCTTCACTGTCGTCGCTCCTCTTTTATGCTTCCGGAGCTCCTCCGTGAGAGATACGAGACCGGTGTAGCGCACAGCTGACGCTCATTATCTCTTGCGTCACCGGCCTCGCGCCGTTCCCTCACGGCTCTCGCCCGCCCTGCTCGTCACATTCGGGTTTACAGTGTGGAAGTGCACGTAAAGTGGATTCACATTACAGAAAACGGCGTCTTCTCGACATGTTGACTACATGAACTCTTCCAGGCCTCAGACACAGCTACAATGTTTCAGGGCGGGTCAATTTTGACGTCATTTGCGGACAGCCAATGAATTCCTCAGGCTGGCATTATACAAATTTACAATAATCTTCATTAGTTTAAAATTAGATAACATGAACTACACTTCTACAGCATTTATTAATCTTTGTTAATGATAATTATAACATTTAATAATACATGAACAAACAATGAACAACTGTATTTTCATTAACTAACGTTAACAAAGATTAGTAAATACAGTAACCACTGTATTGCTCATGGTTAGTTCATGTAAGTTAATACAGTTTAACTAATTAACCTTATTGTAAAGTGTTACCCAAATTTGTTACATTGTTGTTTAGGTGCGTAACAGGAAGTGAGACTGGATCGTTTCGGAGTTCAGGAGGCAATAACGTTGTAGACCTTTTACATTCGCAATCATCTTTATTACACACTGTAAGGTAAAATTTTAAAAAAAGCATAATAGGGGCGCTTTAAAAACCAGTACAGGCTTACACAAGAACTTGTGTGTGAACGGGCCATAACACATTCTAACCAACAATGCAGATTGTCTTTTGCCCTAGTGTGGTGGAGAGGCATCAAAAGACAGTGTGGCCCTGGGCTGAATCTGCATGGTATGTGCACTAAGGCAGACCTCATTTCCTTCATTTGTAAAGGGAGGCAGTCATCCCTAAAGGCAAATCAAAGAACACAGTGCTCCTCTAGGAAATATGTAACTTAGAGAGTAATGAGCAATGCCTAATATGCCAAAAATGAGTGTCCAGGCCATCTCTGCCTGTTCTCCCCAACAGCATTCACTCAAGCTGCATGTGTGAGGATTGTACATTCTTGTCACAAGAATAACCCTTGTGTGACCCGGTGCAATGGTCAGCCACTTTCACACCAGAGCTTACCTCCCATCTGACGGCCACCCATGCTTTGCTACGTATGGGAGAAATATGCAGGCAGGCAACTTAATGAGTTGTGTAAATTTAATCTTACCCGACCACTTGGGAATTGGGAACTACGTCGAATTCAGAACCCAAAAAATGAAAGAATAAAGATTTTCAGAGACGGGTGCGTGAGTGTCTTAATTTCTGTTGGTTGCGCAGAATGATGAATCAACAATCAGCTTTCAATCGTTGTGATATTTTCAAGAATTGCGTGCACTTTATTTTTGATTTGTGGTCCGGTTGAAATTACAAAAATTATTTTTTAAATGTCATCTCTACAGCTAATGATGGTTCTCAATTGTCTTTGAGGGATAGTCTACATAATTAGCCGTCTGTTGGCTGCACGCCTTTGCCAAAAAATGGAAGGGGTCTGGCTATTGGCCAACACATTTTAAGCCTTGCCACCTCGTGATTTAAAGTTATGCACGGGTTTGAGACTGAGAATGTTGATTTAGAGTGTTTCTTTAATGACACCCTTCAAAAAGGTTGCTCTTTCATCTCTTCGACCCATGAACCTGACTGTGATGGGGTGGCCTAGACTGAGTTAAATGCAAGGATTCTTTACTGCAGCCAAATGAATGGAGGAAAAAAGACTTCAGCCTATTGGAGACGTCACTGCAATGAACTGCGGCGAATGTGGAAAAGAGCTCCACATTCCTTTGATTGTAGAATTTGCCACTGCCATAAAATTCCATAAATCAAATCAGATTTTTGGTGAAACAGCCCAGGTTGCATTTCACATCTAAAGTAAACAAAACTAAAATTATTAAATTAAATATAAAAAATAAAATAAGAATGCAATAAGCACCCTTATTAAAAATAATAGTACAAATTAAAAAAAGAAAAAAAACCTAGTGAGGGCAAATGTGATATACATGTTCTCTTGGTATATAAACAAGGTTGGGGAGTAAAGAAATACAAGTAACTTAGTTACATATTTAAAATACAAAATTTGAGTAAGTGTATTTCATTACAGTTCCATTTGAAATGGGTGGTAATCAGATTACAGTTCCATCTGAAAAGTGTTTTAGATTACCAAAGTGATTACTTTGAGTTTTAATGTCATTTAAACAGCGATTGGTGATTCTCTGACTCTGACCGTCTGAAAAAGAGGAGTTCAGTTTCATGTTTTCAACTGTTTTCATGTTTTGTGAGTGATTTTATAATTCACTCGTCACTGCAACAATTGTGAGTTTGCATTTCACAATTCTCACTTCTTTTTCTCACAATTGCGAGATTTCAACTCACAATTGCAAGTTATAAAGTCAGAATATAAACAGATATAAACTTACAATACTTTCTTTTTTCTTGCAATTGTGAATTTAGTATGCGAGTTAAATGTCATAATTCTGACTTTACTCAATATTGCGAGTTTATATCTCATATTTTTGACTTTTCTCAATATTGTGAGTTTATATCTCATAATTCTGACTTTATAACTCGCAATTGCAACTTTAAATCATGCAATTCTGAGGGAAAAAGTCAGAATTGTGAGATAAAAGCCTGCAATGACCTTTTTTGTGTTTGTTCCACACTTACTAGTATTCCAAAGTATTCTAAAGTATTTAGATTAAGTAACTAAACTTGAGTAATGTAATGAAATACGTGTATTATATAATATGTGTATATATATATGTATATGTGAAGATGTGAAGAGCACATGTTTACCCCACACCCATTTTTATCTTTAGATTTTTAGTATCTTTCTCCATTTTAGTAAAGATTTATAAATATTTTTAGATTCAGCCTGAGTGAAATCAAATCTGCGCTCGCAAAGACAACTGGAGCATCAACGTTCCGTCACCCAACAAAGAATAAACTCGACAAAACTAAAGTGTTCAATAAGCTCGTTTCTCCAGCTTTGTGACCAGAGAACTTGAGCTGAGACGGTGAGAGTTGTCTGTTTATTCAAACTCTACCTCCAGGATTTTAGCAGCACTGTTCTCCCTCACTTGAATGTCAGTTACAAGATTTGCTTTTATGTGTATACTGTACTCATTTGCTGAGCCTGTGAAAATAGCTGCCACTCTGCAGTCTGTCAGTGTGTCCTGTGACTGTGTCGTGCCCCTTGAGATGTTTTAATAGAACCTTGTTAATGTGTGAAAAGTTGCTTTGTTTATAAATGCCCCCCAAATTCAGGCAGAGTTACTCATTGGAAAATGCCCCTGGACAGGCTGTGATGGATGCTGTGTTTGCTTCAGCGCGTTTTAAACGGGAACTCTCTCTTCAGAGCAATCTGTAACCTTTCTTTAGTGGGAAAGGAGTGAACTCAGTAGGTTACCTGCTGGCAAAGCAAACAAATTCCTTTAGCTTTGATAAGCATGCATATGCTCTGCTGTTTTTGTTTAATCAGATATTTACACAGAAATATGATAGAGATAAATCTTTCCAGCTTCGATCTAGATAGAGGGACTTTTACAGGGTTACACAACAACCAGGCGGGTTGGGGTCACTATTCAAATTTTATGCAAATTATGCAAATATATAAAAATTACATTCCACATGGCGGGCAACAGCATGTTTAAAAATGAGGGGAAAGTTCTAACTGTTTCTCCTAGTCTGAAGGTATTTTGGGTGGGGGAGTTAAACAGCGGTGCTGTGAGAACCTGTCCAGCAGTTGCGTCTGCACTGACAGCAAGAGCTGACGTTCGGAGAAAGCTCTTCGACTCTTTAAAAAATGTTTGGCAGTCGAAGAGAATGTAAAAAAAAAAAAAAAAAAAAAAGGCCCACTGAAATGCTTTGAAACGCACAGCATTACTCTGTGTTGAAGGAATTACCATTGAAACAGGAAGACGGGGTGGGACATCCCCAACAGCTCCTCCTCTTTTTTTAAATAGCCAATAGAGTTTTGTTTGTATCACAGCTCAGTAAACCCACAGTTTCCTCCTAATCTCTAACCGTTTCTCCTCCTAATCTCCTCCAGTTCGCTTTAAAACACAGCATTCTGTGAAGAATTCATATGGATCCGATACATTTTGCGGTCTGCACCGGCTCTATATGATCCGCTCGTGTCTCTGGATCAGACTGTGTGCAACCAGACTTCATTGGCCCCAATGGAAAGCATATTTACACTATCTGAATCCAGATCGCCTAAAATGGAAAATAGAAAATGTGTGAACGATTGACTGATTTTAGCTGCACAGATTCAGTGTCTATTTATAATGTACGGGGTGGGACGCTTCAAATTCTAGAGGGTGTTTGATGGGCCAGGGATGTCATCAAAATCATTTATCCAAGAGCGAGAGTGTAAATTTTGAACTCAATATGAATTTTGTCATTTGTTTTTGAGCACACAGCGTATAGATAACAGTAAGGCTAACATATTCATTCTAAAAGCGCCATTTCATGGCGACTTTGCCTCATAATATACAGTAAAAGACTAAAGCCTGGTTCACACTGTATGATTTTAAACAGCATCTGAGACAGATTCCTCTGATCTGAGGTCTATAATCGCTCTATGTTTGCGGACAGCCGATTAATGACCATTGCGATCAAATTTTACCTCAGACTATATATATATATATATATATGTATGTATATGTATATAATATATATATGTATATATATATGTATGTATATGTATATGTGTAGTGTACATAAAAGGAGGTATTGCGACAATTTTACCAGTAGTAAGTCAGCCTGGCCAATAACAACAACAACAACAACAACAACAACAACAACAAAACCTTTTGGAGAATTACATTAAACAATTATTTACAGGAAAAAAAAAAATCACTGTAAGTACATGAAGGGAGGTATTGACAAAAGTCAGTCTTACCAACAGGAACTAACAAGCTTTGGAATTTGAGCTTTTCTCAGGAAATATCCTGACGCATCCAAGCTTAATAATGGCAGCGAGTAGGAAAAAAATGTACTCCGCACAGCTTCAGGGGGTTAATACAGGCCTTTTGAAGCAAAGTGATGCGTTTGTGTAAAGGTCATGAAGTAAACACGCGATTGAGACTTTATTTCACGTAATTCTGACTTTATAACTCGCAATTGCGACTGAAAAAATTAGAATTGTGGGATAAAAAGTAGCTGTTTTATAGATTGCGGTATGGACGAAAACGACAATGTAGGCTTACGGTTGTTGCATAATGATGTGCACTAGGTGATCAAAGAAGTTTACAGAAAAACACATGAGGAAAAGATAACTTTGAAAGAGAAAAACACATATTAAACACTTTGGATAAAAGTGTCTGCTAAATGATGAAAAATGTAAAATATTTTAATGCAGTATATTTGAGACGGAGAGCTGCAGAGCCAGTGCGGTTACTGCTATCGTGGTCTGACAAATCCGCCGTCCTCTGTTGCTTTGACCATATTAGATCAGTGGATCTCTCCCTCAGGACATGAACTGTCTATCACGGGCTTTATTGTGTCACTTTTGCTTCCCACTCTGAGGGGAATTTCCTGATAATCACTGAAAAAGAGTGTGCTATTTTCACTGGAGGAAGGGCGGAATGGGGCCTATTTGTCATGCTTTCACTCTATCCTAATGGGGATGTAGATGGTGACTGGGGCCGAGGAGATATACACTGTGTCTGAGAGCCAACGCAGGAAATGCTCTAATGCTCGAGTCTAAGCAAAAACAGCTAATTTTGTTTTGTTTTTGAACTATATAAGATAACCCGGCAGGCCTTTGTCTAGAAGACTGACAGAATGAGAGAGATTGGAAGAGAAAAATCACCCATTCAGTGCACACGTGTAATTGGGTACGACAGGCAAGATAAGTTTGTTTTAATCACAGCTCATTAGCTTTTACAACCAAATGTCTATTTAGAGCTGTGGTAAGGTCGGTGGCTCTGTAGTGTCTTTTTGCATGGAGAGGCCAGGAATGTGAACGAAAGGAAGACGGCATGCTGCTGGCCGCCATACTTTGGTCGCTATAACTCACAGAGATGATGATCTGCCGCTGCCGACCGCACTAGGCATAGCTTGACTCACCCCACCCAGAGAGACTCATCATCATACAGACAGTGGCTTTGGATGATTTGACCCCAGTGACCTTTATTTAGATATACACAAATAAACTAACTGTGGTGAATCTCATGAAAAACACGTGCAAGTCATATTTCACGTGTATATATATATATATATATATATATATATATATATATATATATATATATATATATATATATATATATATACACACACACAGTAAAATCCCCAGAGTTAAATCAGCTCTGCTCAGATAACATTTGGTCCCTCTCTAAATAGTGTTGAAGCAACACTCTTCAGAGATTGAATGTCTTTTATCTTCAGTTGATTTCATCTAAGACTGTGGCTGAAGTCAGTTGTAGTTCTTGTGTTTCTCTGTCCATCAGTGATTCTGCTTGTTAACAGCAGGTGTTCATCATTAATGTTCAATTATCGCTTAATTAATTGCTTAATTATCTCATTAACTTTAACTCTGCTTCAGTGTTACTTTAACACTATTTAGAGAGGGACCAAATGTTATCTGAGCAGAGTTGATTTAACTCTGGGGTTTTTACTGTGAAATATATATATATACATTTGTAATCTACTTTTTAAAACTTTTTGTAAAAGTTGCATTTATTCTATATTTTTAAACATTGCAGTATTTATAAGTATACACCATGGTAGTATGGTACGTGATGTCAGTAACGCTTTTTTCGAATACGGAAGGCATAGGACGTAGCGTAAGTGTTTTGAACTGCGAGAGAGGCATTACACTTTCTTCATAAGTTGAATGTGGAAGGCGGTCAGGTGGAAGCTAGATATTTTACTTGATCACTTGTTGAAATACATTATATTTCTTAACCCCTCCCCAAGCTGTGTGGACTACGTTTATGATGGATAGATGCACTTTCTTGAGCTTCATACTTGTTGTTCCCATTCATTGCCATTATAAAGCTGGGATGCATCAGAATATTCATTAATGTAACTCAGATTGTGTTAATCAGAAAGAAGAAAGACACACACACCTTTATTTTCATTTTAAAGTGAACTAATCCTTTAAGAATAATGAGAATTTCTGCAAAGTTTAAATTAACTATTTATGTGCTGCATTACTGTACTGCAAATGTAGGGAAGAAATGTCAGAATGTCACTGTAAAAAACGATTGTGATTTTAACGTAAAACCATAAAAGACGGTTTACAGAAAGTTTCCGTACTACACACGGTGAATAACTGTAATAGAGATAACGGTACAGTTAATACAAATTTACAGTAAAATACCGCTAAATTGACAGTTTTTGGAAGTGAAAAATAACAAGTCATTGTATAATTATAGTGAAAATTATAGTGGCATTCCCACAATTCCCTGTGTGACAGTTCGCATTTGGTGCATTTTCGTTTAAATAACTGTTTCTTCTTAGATTTGTTCTAATCGGTTATGTAAATTAGGGTTTTATGTTGCATCTAATGTTGTTAAATTAATATTTATTGCAGTTTTAGAATTTCATGTGTGTTACCATGATGGTGTTTACTGTGTGCAACTTCCATATATTAGTATTGTCAATCTCAGCATGTGAAAAAGATGCTTGCGATGAGCTTTGATTCATCATGTGACTCTTCTGTGTTTGGTGGTTGTCAGTACATTACAAAGGTGCAAAGCACATATTTGTACAATATAACTACAATATAAACGTATGAATTGTATGGTTTCAAAATGTAAAACAGATGGTAAACTAAGTGCTGTGCCGTAAAACCTAAAACATTGCTACCGTATATTTACAGTAAAGTTCTGGCAACCACAGCTGCCGTTATTTTACCGTAAATTTTAGGGGTATTTTTTTTTACAGTGAACAAAAATCAATTTTGGTTTTGATTTTGGAGTGAAGCTTGATCTGGACGTGTTTGCATGAGATTCACAAAACCAAGAGTCTGCTCAGAGTCTGCTCTTTCATGGATTAGGTCTCAATTTATTCTCAGTTCAATCTCATTATGTCTATGTATATTAAAGACATTGTGATTGTTTTCTACTTACACACACATACGCTAACTATCCCTGCGCTGGTCAATTACAGAGACGGCCTTCTAAATATTTGGGGGAATAAAGATACACAGGCCTCCGAGAACCACCTCCACGTTCCTTCTCTCTTTAAACGCAATAGTTGAAAACCCCCACACTGGTCCCATATCAGTTTCTGCTCAGTGACTCTTGATTGAGAATCAGCTGTTCTGACAGGATAACATCCCACTAGATGATTAACATTGGAGGGATTTAGCGTGAGACTGGATAACATGAAGTAACATGAAGAGGCTGTAGGCGTTCACATTCCACACAGAGCACAGGTAGATATCCATCCGCAAATGTGAATCATGCTTTATGTATATCCAGACAAATTTGAGAGCGCTGAGCATCATAAATCAAAGACCCCTCACTTAGGATGATCTGTGTGGGAGATTAACCCACAGAGTTCTTCAAAGCAGATTGTTGCCTTTTTCCCTCCTGGGTGATCTTGGGATCATAATGGCTATGATTTCAGTGGTGTATCATAATAAATGTCTGCTTGGGATTATGATCTTTAGTCTTTCACAGCATGATGTGGCCATTGATTTTGATATCGGGAGCCATTAGTTCTTCCCAGATTGGTATGAAGTTTGGGTTTGAGGTTTATCTTGCTGGAATAAACAGATCATACCAGTTAAAGGGGTCCAGCTGGTTTTTGAAGCATAGTAGCTAGTTTGTTGGTGGCCTACTAGCTCTAACCACTTTGACCAAGATGGTCTAGATTGACTTTAGTCCCACTGGTTGGCAGTCTAGCTCATCAACCATCTAGACCAGCTAATGGTGGTAAAAGCATGACGTTAAGTCACATGACATGCAAGAACCAATGAGATTTCGTGTAAGGATCCTCTGAAAGCAGCTTGAGGGATGGATCAAATGTATCCTTTGCATCCTCCAATCACCCACAATCCTTTGCACACATACCAGTTTACGAAAAAGAATTGGTGGAAATGTGATGGCACCGATCTGTTTCGTTATGTCCACTCAATTCAAGTCACCTTTATCTATATAACACTTTTATAGCAGCTTTAGAAGAAAATAGTGTCATTGTCCAGCTTAAAGGGGTAGTCGTGGCCTAATGGTGAGGGAGTTGGGCTTGTAACCTGAAAGTTGCTGGTTCGAAGGCAGGAATTGAAAGTGGGGATTGTGAATGAGCAGCACTCTCTCCACCTTCGATACCATGAATAAGTTGCCCTTTAGCAAGGCACCTAACCCCTAATTGCCTCACTTGTAAGTCACTTTTATCCAAAGCGTCTGCTAAATGACCGAATGTAATGTAAAGGGTCAGTTCACCCCAAAATGAAAACTCTTTCACAAACCACTCAAGTCGTTCCAAACCCGCTAGACCCATGTCCGTCCCCAGAAAAAACATGAAGATCTCCCCAATGAAATCCGAGAGCCTTTTAAGATGTAGCCATTAGGTAGACATGCAGACCATCTCATTCTAGCTTTTAAAAGGGACATAAGATGAAAATCTGACTTTTTCCGTGTTTAAGTGCTTTAATCGGTGCATCTACCAAACTGACTGCAAAGGGGTGCTTGTGAGCACCCTTCTGAAACCTTAAACGACAAATGGGGCACCTTTCGGTCTCATGGACTTAACAGACATATGCACAGGGCAGCCCTTGTATGTCCACAAGAACGAAAGCGCATACGAAGTGTGCCATTAGGGACAGGGCCTACCTCTCAGTCATGTATGCCAGCTGATTGTTTACCACCCATGGTGCTGCCCAGGGCAGGAGGGTGCGGTGGGAATGGCAGCATGCTCATTAGGGTTTGACTGTGCCTGGCCCATGGGGACAAAGGCATCCACACAGATTTATCATCATACATAATCTGATAACAGCACTACACTGCCCAACTGCAGCCACCACTGACCACAGACCTTGAAAACGGAGAATTAGAAATTGGACGTTGTGGTTTGGAACCAGTTTGAGCAATTAACTTCGAAGGTTTGTCCATGTTTCATGGGACAGCAGAGATTCAAGATTGGGAAAAGTAGAGTATGAACTTACTCAACTGCTTAATCACACTGTGGTCCTGCTATCCCCACCCCTGTGGAACCTGCAACCTCTTTGATGCATACCGGACAGGGTCCCTAATTACACCTAATGTGGTGTAATAGTCCCAAGAGTAGGACTGTCTTGCTTCAGTCGGGCTGCCGAAAGAGCGAGATGGAGGAAAAGTAGGTGGTGCGCATGGGTGTGTGGTGGGTCTCACGTACATGACCATCAAGGCAGCAATTAAGATGCTGATACGTACGTTAACGAGTCCCTCCAGCGGAATGAAAACAGAGGGAGTGGGAGGGAAATCCTCATCTGCCCTCATTCACTTTTCTTCATTCTTACAATACAATTTTAGATTACAATACGTACCAAACTCAGCAGCAAGAGTTCCCACTTCCACCAAACACTCCTTGTAGCATGATCTTCAATTGTTGCCTGTTTCGAAATAAATTCAAAATACTTTAATGGTCTTTCTCTTATCTATTGGTCCGAATTACTTCACCTGATATTCCTGCTCAGGTCCTCAAATTCCAGTGTACCCAATTTACATGTGAGGCAGGTTGCTTCGGTCTTGTTCTCAGGAACACCTTTAGAACCATTTGGAACACTGCGACATGGAGGTAAAGCTTGCATGGACAGTTTTATGAGTGAATAGACACCCAGAGAAAAGTTTCACTCTTATTTCCCCAAATCATTTCTTTTACACATTGACACGTTTTTACTGAAGCTCTCTGAATGTCTCTCGATCTCTCATCCTTACTCTCTCTCTTCTTCCTTTTACTTACTGTCTCTCTTCCACTCCTGCCACCCATGCTGACAGCTGCCCACTTGGCAAGTGCCTTGGCATGTGATAATTAGTGTAAAGGTGGTAGAGGGCAGCGAAAGGGGGGTAAAGTTTTGTACTAGAGAAGGAATAGAGGGTATGCTGTGTCCAGCTGGCTGTTCCTAGCATTACAGGCTTGGCTTTGTGAGGTCTGACAGCTGCATTGAAACTCCTCTCTCTCTCTCTCTCTCTCTCTCTCTCTCTCTCTCTCTCTGTGTGTGTGTGTGTAATAAATTTGTTGTATTAGTTTTGTTACAATATAATTTGTATTAATTTGATGTAAACTAGCAGTTTGCTAAACACCGCTGTCCTTACTAAATTGAAACTTCACCGATTAACATTTCCATGCAGCTGCCGGTGAGATTATCAAAACCAAAATTATCAAAGTAAACAACTCTAAACACCCCACCCATCATCTAAATATGAGCGTAACGAAAGACATCAAAGACGAAGCTTGTGACAGATTCTTTGATGTGTGAATCATTCATTTTTAGGACCTCGGTCTATCTTCATAGAGCAATGTAGTTATGATGGAAAAAGGAAATGCGTCGTAAAGTCGAGGCAATAAAATCCTACATAAAGATAATAAGCACAGTGGCATTTCTAAGTACTCCAGTGAATGAATGGGCTGAATGGACTTTCTTCAGAGCTTTCTCACTGGCTAGCTGTCTAAGCGGAAGTATCTGGATTGGTTGGATGTGGCAGCAATAAAGCTTGTTGTTATCTTAGTCCGTGAATGGGGAGCAAGCAGGAGAAATTCATTGAACACCTTGTTTGTTTGATTGTGTCTTGTTTAGATTTCATTCAAATAAAAAAAAAAATGGTACAAATGTTGGCAAATTTGATCAAAATCTCTTAGAGATTGTAAGTATTTCTGGGCTATCGTGGGCCTTTCTCATTCCAGCTGAGTAACACTTTAGTTTAGGGTCGTCTTCTCACTATTATCTATTTGCATGACCATTTTCTACCTTCCTTAATCCTACCAATACTTAAACTTAACATCGACTTTCTTTACTAACCATTAATAAGCTGCAATTGGGAGTTTCCTGAGGCAGAAGTTGTGGTTGATAGTTAGTTAACCGGACTCTAATCTAAAGCTTGACCAAAGACAAATTTATTGTTTCATTCAGCCTATAATTTAAAGTAAATATCTTAATATCTGAGCGCTGTGATGGACTGGCTGAATGGAAGGATCTTCATATAATCCTACTGGGATGTGTGTTCGGGAAAAACTTGATTGCTTGCAGACTCTCATATAGTTTTGCTAGCTTACATTGTTCAATACTCATACTGCCAACACTCTGAAGCCGAGAGCTCAACCTGGACCTGTTTCCCCTTTCCCTTTTAAAATATGACCTCTTGCCCTACGCACTCTCCCAAGCTAGAACAGGGGGCTGATTTGGGAGGCCTGACTGTCAATCTATTTAGCTTTTTTTCCTCAGCGGACTTCAATCAAACCTCCTTTGAACCCTCTCCTCAATAGCCACAGTGCCAGCTGATTACCTTCCTTTAGCTATGTAAATCACTCCCACAAGCTCAACGCCACCACAATGGCTCTTTTTAGAGCGGTAGCTCCCTGGCCTGCAAAAGGGATTATGACTGTTTAAAAAAGCCAGTCATTTCGAATCAGCCCCATTATATAGCGCTTTACCTAGCATTGCCGTTTGTTTGTTCCTGTCTGGAGGCCATTTTAGGCCTCTTTGTAAGATTCAGTGAAAACATCTGTTTGTCGTCAATAAACACATTTTTTATAGGATCGCAACATCATGATAAAAATGATGGCGAGTCCATTCCATCATCAGTAGTGTAGCCACATGCCTAGTTTCTGTTCAGCAGAAGGCACGCTGGATGTACAATACTTGCTACAACACTGTCACATGGTGTTGGTTTTACTGCCATCATTTTTAGAAGTGGTGTTGTAGCCGGTGGGCTAAGGGGTTTAAGTGCCAATGCTAAAGGGATACTGCAACACACGTTTAAAAAGCATGCCATAATGTCACTTATTAGTAAACATGATTGGAATAACATTACAAAAAAGGGTCAATAGGGTCAAAGGTCACGCAATGGCTGCTGGGAAGGCCCCTTGTTTGAACAGTGCTTGGGATGCATTGGGAAACGTGAGTCAGCAATATTTATAAGACTTCAACTTAACACTGATATGACAGCGGCAACAAGAAAAATGACATTCACAAAAGTAATGATGAAGAGGCTTAATTCATATAGTTTTCTTCTTTAAAACAGAGAAAGTGCATAATCTCTACATGATACAGTGAAGCATTTTAAGCAAAAACTTGCTCAACAAAAGGATCTGCCCAGCTTCCACTCTCACACACGCATTTCTAAACACAAAGCCATCAGCCGCCTAGAAAGAAGTGGGATCCTTAACCAGCAAACGAGCTTGATCCTCCACTATGCAATGACCAATTCAAAGCAACACAGGCACAACACTGCCAGCCAACACTGGTTTCTAAATAATCAGGAGAACGGGCCCCACACTTTGGCGCGCTCCGGGACAAAGGGGGAAGGGGTGCAAGGCCCATGTGAGACAGCAAGGCAGCAGCGGCAGCGTGGCTCAGCATTAACGAGTGTTCACTGATTGAAAGCTCCAATTGTGGCCCACGCCTCGGCATGCTCCTCTGGCCGTACATTCATCGCCACTTCCTGGGGCCTTTGTGTGATACTGAGTTAGAGAGAGAAAGGGGAGGGGGAAAGGGCCACCCGACCCGGAACATTGGCACGACACGGTGGGCCCCCACAGGAGCGGCTCTACCATCTGCCGCAGTAATTCAGCCGCCCGCATGCCAGAGCAGCCACGCGGCCCACTTACGCAACTCTACTCACCATGGGCCTCTCCACACAAAGCCCAGAAACAAACACCGCAAGCCAGCCTGGAATTTTCTCCTCACTGGGGCCCTTTTTCTTTTCTGTAGCCCCTTTTGAACATTTGTGTTTGCCCCCTGCTCTCATCAGCTCAACCCATGATGCCACTGTGGCATCAGAGCCGAGTCCTTCTGGCAGCGCAGAGCCTCACCTCTCTTCCCGCAACGCAGAAGGCCTCTTATTCAAACAGGACTTGAAGCGCAACTAGTTGGCAAGTCACAAAGAGTCTGGTGGACAAGTCAGTGATGTTGCTCATTTCTTCCTCATTCATCTTTCCTGGTCTGTCCTACTTGTATTTAACCATATTCATAATCATTCGCCATATGTCTCACTGGAAGAAACAGATGAACTGTTTAAGTTTAAGAGGACTGTTCGCTAGAAGTGGGGCATTGAAGAGACTTGTGAAGCCATTAGGAAACTGGCCACTCTTTGTTGCCATTGTTCAACATCACCTTTTTGAACCTCGATAAAATGTTGTGCTCCAATTTAAAAGTTCAGTTCTTATCGCGATGCTCAGAAAATCTGTCTCCCGAATGCTGTTTAAATTAGTGCAGTGGCGCTGATGCCACTCTCATAAAAAAAAAGCTGCTTTAGAGATACAGCAGACAAGCAGTATAAAATTGTAAAATTGTTGTGTACTGCCCTAGTGACAACTGTTGTACTCCTAAAGGTAAAGATTTAACTGTAACATCCCGGTCAAAGGCTATGTTCACACCACAGAACAGAATACAGTTGTTAGTTTCCTGTTTTAGAGTGCCAAATGTGTTGCGTTCACACACACTTCAGATATAATCCATTTTTGGTAAAACTGTTCTGAGTGAACCGAATTGCACTGGACAACTTCTTGCCTGCCATGTCAAACTGCAAACATGCTTGTCCTGCCTGTGTTGCACTTTTGATATGATGTTTTGGTAACTCAGAGAAAGAGATATAAGCTGTAAATCATTTGTTTTAGATTAAGGTTTTAGAGGTTTTAGATTATGGGTGCGTTCACACTTGTAGTTTGGTTCGTTTGGTCCGGACCAAAAAGCAAAAACAAAGCATATAGTCCTGGTCCGCTTAGCATTCACACTGACATTTTTAACAGCGAACCCAAAGTTACCGAACCAAAGGCATAGGGATACGGTCACAACCTGATTGGTCGGCTTTTATGACGTATATTTTGCGACTGAGCTTTCTTACCGAACATTCAAAACAATGCTGTGTGCTCGATTAAACGCCATCATTTTATACGTGTAAATATTTTTACCAGCTAAGAACTCACGAAGAGCTCATGAAATGTTCAAAACAGCACCAGGTTTTCCTCCGTTGTATGCAGAAAAAAATATTGATGAGGCACTTCACCTCCTCGTCGCTCCACGTTTTCCTTACACTTATTTTGGATAAACCGATCTTTCCGCGATCTTGTAGCGTCGCATCTTGTGACATCGTTTACATGTCTTTGGTCCGTGGTGCGTTCATATATCAATCGAACCGGACCAGAGTTCGTTTGGAAGCGGACCGAGACCCATCTTTATAGCGGTCTCAGTCCGCACCAGGGTTCGGATGGCAGCGTTCACATATGTTCAAACGAACCGCACTAACTGAGCAATCGCACCTGGGTTCGCACCTGAACACACCCTAAGTTGGCACCCTGTTGGCTAATTCAGGTTTAATGAACTTGCACTTTATTATTTTATTAAATTGTTATGTCTATGGCTATGTTCAGACTGTCAATAAAAATCCAATTTTTGTGAATATCCGATTGAAATCTGATCAGATTTAGCAAGTGTGAATGGCAAAAAAATCACATGAAATGTGATTTGTACAAATCGTTTCAAGCTACATTTATATGTGGTTTGATATCCCATTCAAATCGCATTTCTGGAAATCCGTTGTGACTTTCTCACGCCACTTAAAATGCAAAAGTTACAGGTAAAATGCTGAAAGCTGCTGCAGAAACAAGCTTGTGTTGTTGCAAAGTACCGGATGAGCTGAAAATGACAATATAATAGAAACTTGTTTGTAACAGAGTTCTTAAGTAAGGGAAGAAGAAGGCGGGAACCGGCGAACGTTCAACGTACTTTAATGATAAAATAAACAAACAATAAAACGAAAGTAAAATGGCGGCAGTTCCTCACGGAGACTGCCGCCCAGACAAACGTAATAAAAACACAACATAAAATCCAGGCCTGGTCCTCTCTCGTCCTTCACTATCGTCGCTCCTCTTTTATGCTTCCGGAGCTCCTCCGTGAGAGATACGAGACCGGTGTAGCAAGCAGCTGACACTCATTATCACTTGCGCCGTTCCCTCATGGCTCTCGCCCCCACCCTGCTCGTCACAATGTTTTGTAACCAGTGGAGACGACAGCACGGAATAAAGCCGCTCATACCAGCCTCCTGCGTTTCTTTGGCTGCCTCGTCCACCGTAAGACAACATCTGTATTGCAAACCCCTCCTTGTTGCGGTTGATGTTGTTGTTTTTGGCGTACCAATGCAGATATTCTAGAAAACAAAAGAGTGACGTGGACACACAAATAAGATCTGAACAGTTCTGATACACAATCATTTTAGATCAGATTCCAATCAGATACACAAATAATCAGATTTGGATTGACAGTCTGAATGTAGCCAATATGCAAGACTTTCCGTGTGATAGACATGACCATCCTTCATATTTACTTCAGTAATTGTTCAGCTGCCCCTAGCTGTTGACCAGAACAATCTGAGAACACTTTAATAAACATGGTTGTCATCTTAAATATGTGTAAATAGCCAAAAAGGGGCCCGATTCATCGAATTCATCGTAATGTGTTGCCAATTGAAGAAAGCTTCAGAAATATTTGTGTGGTCTTGTAGCATGACACCAATGGCTTTTCATCTTTCCCGTGACTCCGGGTCATATTGCTGCTGTGCATACATCTTGCGGAGGTCAGATGGGGCAGTTATACTCTTGATCTTGGTTCTTCTTGCTAGTGTATAAGGAGAAGCTCAGTTTTGCTACCAGGTCCTATGACTTCGGAGGCATAAAGAGAACCACATGTCCCACACGGCTTTTTACCACTCCCGCCGGTTTGGGGTCATACAGCAGAAAAAAGATGCATTATCCATTCTACAATGTTTGGTTAGTGCATTCATGCTCCTGTAGTTCATATATCTTTTTCTATAGCAGCGTGCTGATATCGCGAGCATACTAAACCCTCACGAGCAAGAGAAGGCTAATGCTGTAGAGCTCCCAGCAGGGTTCTCCCAGCACCCTATGGACATCCATCTGCATCTGGATGACATTACTGCCTCCCTGGTGCTGATTAGACAGATGAGGAGGAGGCTGGGCTAACCTAAACATGCCTCCATTGGAAACCACTCATTCATATTAATTAATCTCCCATTTGTCACTGTGCTTGGCTTAGCTGTGAACCACAAGAACACGTGGTTTGTTGGTGATGTTTGCCGTATAGGTTGAAAATAGTGACCTCTGAAATGATTCAACTCCTACACTTAAGTTAATATAGGTTACTGATTCACTAGTTTGTATTGGTGCCATTTACTTATCACAGTGGTCAAAACTATGATTAAAAGTGAAAGTGAGTCAGGTGGTTTCTTGGAAATGGTCCTTTTGCTTTACACCAGGAGAAACTGGAAACTTGTAAAATCAAAGAAACTGTTACTATTCAACCAAGTGCGTAGACAAGGCTGTCCTCCACTGGTCTTCTCAGTAACTCTCTCTGAACCTCAGCATGTCAAGTTAACAGAGCTGGATAGGTTACTTTTAAATTGTATTTCATTACAGATTACAGAATACATGCTTTAAAAAGTAATTTGTAACGTATTTTATCTCACAATTCTGACTTTTTCCCCCAAGAATCGCATGATATAAAGTTGCAATTGTGAGTTATAAAGTCAAAATTATGAGATATAAACTGAAAATATTGAGAAAAGTCTGAATTATGAGATATAAACTCACATACTAAATTCATAATTTCAAGAAAAAAAGTCAGTATTGCAAGTTCATATCTCCCAATTCTGACTTTATAACTTGCAATTGTGAGTTTAAATCTCACAAATTGTGAGAAAAATTTGCAGTGACGAGTGAGTTATAAAATGACTCACAAACAACTATCAGATAACATGAAAACAGTCGTGGATAATCAGGTCATGACAGGACAGTTCAGTTGACTGATTTTTATATAAATTCAGTCATTTTGTCTTGTTCAGGACAGTACTAAATAAAAATAACAACATTTTTATAATCCCTCTTAAAAGTATTAAAATGTTGATGAAACTTAACTCGGCTTTTTCAGACGGTCAGAGTCAGAGAATCACCAATCGCTGTTTAAATGACATTAAAACTCAAAGTAATCACTTTGGTAATCTAAAACACTTTTCAGATGTAACTGTAATCTGATTACCACCCATTTAAAATGTAACTGTAATGAAATACAGTTACTCAAATTTTGTATTTTAAATGCGTAACTAAGTTACTTGTATTTCGTTACTCCCCAACCCTGAAAGTTAACAGGAAGACCGTCATTTACCCAAAAGTAAAGAGTACTTTGTTGAATGCAACATTGCCAGGAGGAGTGAGGAAAGAAGATACGTTCTCTTGGCAGGTGTGTCAAAAACTGAGTAAATGCATATTCTGCATGTCTTCTTTGATGGATTAATGGCCCTTTTTAGTGGGTAAATCTTGTGAAATTTAATTGTGAAATCATCTTCTGAATCATAAAGTGTCCAAATCAATCCTAAGACATCCTGCACATTGTACAGAGCCGACACACAAACGGAAGTGATACAAATTTCCAAGCCGTCTTAACAGTGGTGGTTCTGCATGATCCAGCTAACAAAGATCCAGTCATAGAATGCTATCTCAACCCTAATACAAAGTTTCTGATTTATCAGGACTTCTTAAGAAGCCAACACCTTGACATTGTTGCCTCATTCATCAAAGTAGTAACTATTGCACCTGCTTTTAGGAGAACGTTCAATTTAGTAGGTCAAACGTTCGATACAAAGGCGCACTCGTAACATTTCTTGCTTGACCTTTGTCAGTTCCTTAGCAGCATTGTTCAGCAATGCATGGATAGAGAGGCGCACCCTACTCTCTGTGCGGTTCTCCGATCCCTCCCAGCTCACTGGGAGCATGTTCACATGAGACCGTTCATTCCAAAGTACACCTACGCAAGTCTCATCAACTCCCCTTTCATTTTCTTCTTCCACTTTGTGCATGTCTTCATGTTTACATGTGGGTGTGTAAAGCTTAAATTACATTAAACATTCGAATGCCCAACTTAAGTATCTACACTCTCACCTCAGTGGTAAATGCTGTGAAAATGTAACCTAATATCATATGAAACAACACAGCATATACATTTACCTAGCTACAAGCCTTTTATTATAGCATATTTAGAAATTAGTTCGAATTCATGCAGATGTGTAGGCATTTGAAAACAGACACAATTACATGTTTTGATTTGCCGTGCCTATTAACAGCCTACGTAGAGCTGTGCCCTTTCACCACTAACAAGAACACTTAAGATGGTAGAAAAAAAAATGTGAAGGAAAAAAAATCAAAAAGTTGCAAGAAAAGGTAAAAATTTTTAGCAATTGTTAATTGGTAAATTAAATGTTAGTGAACTTGAAAAGTTCACTGTAAACCCTAATGCTCAAAATAATTCATTGGTTTAAATTGAACAAATTAGTTCAGTCGAATGAATTTTTATTACTATTTAGCTCTTTCTTTTTCTTTCAAGTTCACAGAATGGATATATTGTAATCAAACTGAACTGTTTCATTGTTTTGAGTTTTATGAACTTATTTATGAATTTGTTACTTACGAACTGCGTTACATTGGTGCCGAAACCCGGGAGGAAGGAGGGACAGGCTGTCGAAGAGCCCTCGCGGCTGAGGGGGATCGCGGTGCTGAGGAGGTCAGAGAGTGAAGACCGCGAGTGGCTGCACGAGGCGGTGGTGCTGGAGCGATTGAGCAACCGGTGGGACGGAGAGCTCGCCGCCGTGCTCCTGGGACGAGGTGTGGTGGCTGCCATCCAAGAGGGAGCGGAGGAGTCGCCACCGTTCGCTGTGGGCCGAAGCCTGCTGCTTTACTCCAGGATGGGGAGGAGCAGGGAACGGGGTACTCGCTGCTGGCTGCCCTTAGCCGGAGGAGCCATCGACTGCCGCCACGGGGTGGAGGAGGATCGAACCATCCACCGAGCGTCCAGAACCATCGCATGACACCGCAAGGAAGAGCCTCACAGCTGGCTGAGGGCCGAGCGGCAGTGTGTCCGGGAACCGGACCAAGAATTTTTTTTTCTTTTCTTCCTCTCTCCCCTCTCTTGTCCTTCCGTCTCCTTTTCTCTCGTCTCGTCTCGTCTGCCGTGACAGTCTCGGGAGTACCCCCAGCCTGCGATGGGCGATGGGGGTATGTGATAAGTAGGACGTGGCGAGAGCCGTGAGGGAACGCTTCAGCTGCGCGCTACACCGGTCTCGTATCTCTCACTGTTCGCCGGTTCCCGCCTCCTTCCTCCTGTACTTAAGAACTGCTTTACATGCCTATAGACTGAATGAGTAACACACATGCACATGACATCCTCATTTGCACAAATTTTTCTAATTTACGCTGAGACGATAACAGTATCGTTTTCAGAAACTTACATGTTGAATCCCGTTTTCAAAAGTTTGCATTTTCAGGCCCCCAAAACGCAGTTGTCACGTAAATGAATGGCCAAAGCGCATTTTTAGTTGAAAAGGTGTCATGTAAACGGACCCTGAGCTGATGTGTTATAGCAGTATTTTAATATTGTGTGTGTTACCTTGATTTTATTTTTTCTATAATGATCTCTGATTCATCATTTCATGAATTTGGCTTTCATTTTTAGCTTTCTATTGTACCATCATTATTATTATTATTATTATTATGATTCAACAGCTTTTCTTTTCCATGTGCCTTTGAATTAGCATTGTTTTTTGGACATGTAAATTCCATATAAATTCCCACCTCCCAGGCTGCTCATTTCCCTCTTTCCTAGAAGTTTCACACTCTCTTCAAAGCCATATGACTATTTGTATAGTCTCTGACTGACAATTGGCAATCCTTTTTCCATTGTTGTGACCTGCTGTCGGATGTGAGTACCAGACCAACAGGCCGGCTACAGAGTCTCTATGTGGGCCGTACAAAGGTGAAGAATTTAGCAGAACTCCTGGTCCTGCCACACTATTATGAGGATGAGACGTGTTTCGCGCCTTGGTATGGGTCCTCACAGGCGCAATGGTGCGAGACCAATGCCCCTATCTGCCATCCCACCTAGACTGCCGACAGGGAGGGGAAATGGAGAGTGGTGTCTCTGTCAGTCGGTCACACATTGCGGCGTGTAACCAGAGCCAGGTGATGAGACACGGGCTATGGCGGCACTCATAAGCTCCAGGATGCCAATGCTGAATAATCCAGGCTTCTTGCGCATTCCCAGCCTGATCCCTGCACCTTTCCATGTGAATCTGACTGCTACCCTTAACAAAAAATACAGCGGTACTTTTATTTAAATAAAACTCTACTTCAAACAATCCCATATACAAAACTCATTGGTACTGTTTGATCACCTTGTAATTTAAATAAAACTATACGCTACGCACAATAAGGACATATTGGCAGCATTTAAACGTGGCGTTATTACGTTTAATGCTGAAAAAATGTAAAAAAAACGAACCTTTCATGTCATAAAGATATATATATAATTCTCCTTTTATCATTTTATAGATAAATGAACCTAAACATACCCATTTTATTCAGAATATTAAAAGAATAAAACATAATGGACAGAAATGTGAAGGAAAATGACCATTTTAGTAACAATATAGCGTTAAAACGATATTTTGAGCCCTAATCCTACACCTACCCATTACAATTTCTTAAAACCATGTATTGTTATAAATAAAAGGGCACAACTTTCAAATCTGAAAGGGCTTTGCTGCTGGGATTGAAGATGAAGATCGCTGGATAAAGGGCTGAATTTGGATCTGTTCCTTGCAAACATATGGATTCTAAAGATTTGGAGTACAGCGAACTAATAAAGTTGATGTGATTTGTGAATTTGTGTTGTGTTTTGGTGTATCTTATGGTTGTATTGTCAGTCGCTGCATAGAAGACGAACAAACAAACTAAATATGACAAAACGGGTAAACATTTACTGAAATGTTTTTCATTTTAAGGTTTTAAAGTATAGTCCTGTTTAACGTTACGTAATCGGGTTTGCAGCACAAGTCACGAACAGAAATGTTTGAGTAGATGAGTAAACTGCATTTAATTAATGTGACTTAAAACAAGTGTAGACATGACAATTAAATACAACAGAATCAAAACATTAATGCCACGATTTTAATTTTAATAATTTATTCACAGTCACACATGCATATGTAAATTTTTTACATTTTATTGCTGTCCATATGAACATATTCTACATTTTAGTGCTAAATGTCAATATTGTACGTTTTTGTAACGTTTCACGTTAGAAAAAGCGCTGCTAACGAGTAAGTGTGTGAGTGAACTGTTCGAAAGAATCGAATTAAGTCGCAAACCTGATTCCTTTGCGAATCGCTAGTTCTGATTCTAAACGGCTGCGCTCAAAAAAAAAAGGATTTCTGTCTAAACATAAGTTTTATGTAATTTAATTACATAGCAATTTTCCATCCATTTGGATTACATAGTTTTAACATAAACAAACTAATAAACTTAATGTGATTCATATTTGTCAGTCATACGTAAATGAAACGGGTCAGATTTATGTAATAGTTAATTAACACTGTTTAGTGGTCATGTGTGCGCACTACTGAGTTAAAGCACCGTTGAAGCAGTGTCAGAGTTAATGAGATCATTAAGTGATGATTGAACATTAATGATGAACGCCTGCTGTTAACAAGCAGAATCACTGAAGGACAGAGAAACACAAGAACTACAACTGAAATCAACTGAAGGTAAAAGACATTTAATCTCTCACTATTCCTATACTCAACTATTACATAAATCTTACCTATTGCATTTACGTATGACTGACAAATATGAATCACATTAAGATTATTAGTTTAAATTACATAAAACTTATGTTTAGACTGAACTATTTTTTTTTAAGTGTAGTAGAATCGGCTGTTGGATGTGTAAGTGAACATTATACCATGTTGGTAATGCTTTCATACATTTATGAGTTTTAAATGTTATTAGATTTCACATTATTAGACACATTAATGCATTTTCCAAACAGTCAATACGAATTCATCAGCTTTATTTTCTCCATTCCTATTGATCAGCAATATGTCTACAGTTCACTTTCTGTGGACCCCATCCAATGGTAGTTAGACCATACACACCCATCTAAAACAACATATTCACGGTAGATATCACTGAGCTTTTATGAAACAATGCATACTTTACCTGAGACCCAGAAAAAAAAGAAAAAGAAAAACTTTCCCTAGACACATGTGAATGGGTTCATAGCACCCAGAGGTATTTGAGTTTGACCTAGGATTGCTGATGCATGTTGACTCTGGGTTGGGTCAGCTCTAAAACACATTCATGTACAGAAGTCTATTTAAAATGACCTTTGTGACCGTGTAAGCCTGAAGGATGAGGTTTGCTTTTGCGATTGTGTGACTGAGTGTTTCCAAAACTGAGTCAGCTGCTTTCAGAATTACGCTGCCGCTTTTTGTTAAGATTTTTTGGTAGCATGTATCCTTCACAGTAATTAAATCCCAGAATGCACTGCAGTAAGCTCCGAGAAAATCTGACGTGGCAGGACTGTTCAAATGAACATATTTCATTCAATTCTGAAAATATCTATGAAAATAAACGTGTAATCGATCGTCTCTTCATAGTAGATCATTTATAGCATCAAATAAACATGAATGAACATCAGAAGGAATGTTGTTTCAAGTGCGGAAAGACGCGAGTTCAAGTTCACCAACGTTAATCTACTAACTCCCCTGACTGCTTTGTCAGACAAAATGGCAGATTCGGGGCTGTGATTGGTCAGATCGCCTGTCAATCAAATTGTTTGCGATTAACGGACCGGACGGTTCTGTCGCTGTCACGGTTATGTTTGGTTTCATTGGGTTTTAGTTTGGTTTCCCCTGTTTCCTGATATCCTTATTTATATCCTAGGTTTCTGATTAATTACACCTGTGTATCATTTAGCTCCTTCGTTTGCATCTCTGTATATATACTCTCTGTTTTGTTCCGTTCATTGTGCGGTATCATCAGTGGTAACGTGTTTGGGCAATTGTTTAGTTATGTACATCCTGTAACCGTTTAAACCGAGCCGTCGATCATCTTGTCAAAGTTAAAATCCTCCATATTCAATTTAATTTAATTTCCTACCATATCGGAGAGAAATGTTGTAGCACGCTGATCTGCCAGTCGCGGGTCTTTCATGTGGAGACTATCCTCATGTGTTTGCATAATGACGCATTTGACAAAATGAATATTAATAAAAGTTCACAATGCTGTTGCAGATAAAATATAATGTGGATAGCATTGATTGAATATATTTTCACCAGATTAGATACTTGTTATTAATTTCTCAAACCCTTTTATCTGTTCACTCGTCGGTCTCATGCGTTCCACCATGTTTGTGGTTTTTTAACACTTTTTATTCAACCAACACGCAATGGGTTGTGGGTAATATTAGAAATAGTAGACCATCTGTGTATTTTTGGAATACTCATTTAAAAATACTACAATCTGGGACACACTAATTCTAATTTGGAATACTAATTAGTGTGCGAATTGGGACGCAGCATTTGTTTGTGCTAGCTTAGCAACATGCTAACATCAGACTATGAGTTGAGTTTCTAATTTAGCACTTCGAGCAAAGCGTGTGTGTATGTGTGTGTAGTTGTGATTACATAAGGACTGAATCAAGTATCATCAAATTCCTGAGTTTGTAAGATATTTTACTCATATGCATGCTTATGTTCACGCCTCCTCCAAAACACATGAACGTGTAGAGCAGGGAGCAAACAAAAGTGCCATGAGAGGCGACGTTAAACTACCACATGTCTCATATCACCCGTGTGACGAGCAGGGCGGGCGAGAGCCATGAGGGAACGGCACGAGTGATAATGAGCGTCAGCTGCGCACTACACCGGTCTCGTATCTCTCACGGAGGAGCTCCGGAAGCATAAAAGAGGAGAGAGGACAGTGAAGGACGAGAGAGGACCAGGTCTGGATTTTATGTTTTTTTTTTATGTTTGTGTTCCTCACAGACATTTTACTTCCGTTTTATTGTTTGTTTACTTATTTTATTAAAATTACGTTGAATGTTCGCCGGTTCCCACCCCCTTCTTCCCGTACTTAAGAACTGTGTTACAACCTTACTGCTGCAGATTCATTTTAGCGTTGATAGCTTTGCCATTAAAATGCATTGTCACGAACCACTCCGAATATAACGTCATGGGTTTCCATCTCTTTCAAATTACCGTAGTTATGGTGTAACCTCAGCATAAGCTTGTTGTTTTGTTTCAGGAGGAACTGTAAAAGGTGGTTTTGGTTGCATAGCATGAAACGTGCTGATGTCTGCGCGAACAGGGTGTGCTATCCCTCGGATCGAAGACAAAAATATTTAAGGTCCTACCCCTTCCACAGACAATATAAATATATTTAGGCCACTTAATTTTGGGATGTGAGGAGACTTTCATCCAGCATAACCAAAATTGTTTTTGAGGCAAATCACCTACCTTGCTTTTAACTTTTACGTTTAAGGGGCCCATTATTTCTTTAATATTAACTGCATACTATGAGTGCACATTCAATACAAGGATTAATAAAATAAAATAGATATTAGTTGTAAACATCAACGAATCAATGCCACGTATAGATGACAAAAAATAATCCAATAAAACCTATAGTGCAGCACATGAACAGCAGTCATCGTAGCTCAATGAAATGCTGTCATCGAATTATCCTGGGAGGAAGTATACTGACATACGCAGCTCATCATAATCAGAGTGAAGTTGTTAGGCTTGCTCTGTGTCTGGTCTGTAACGGCTTGAGAATGGGCCCGGCTTGAATGGCTGCCATTGTGAGGCCTTTGATGGAGGCGCTGATATCTGGGCCCAGATGAAGCCACGGTCTGTGTGAAACAGGAAACAGAATCCTAACCTCCTGACCCCTGACCTTGGTTTGATG
Organism: Opsariichthys bidens; assembly: GCA_037194245.1. Lineage (NCBI taxonomy): Eukaryota > Metazoa > Chordata > Actinopteri > Cypriniformes > Xenocyprididae > Opsariichthys > Opsariichthys bidens. Next base: position 8,538,754 of record CM074307.1, on the reverse strand, counting down.
AACCTCTTACACATGTGGCAGGGTGGTAGAGGTCAGCATGTCCCAGATAGCCCTCATCTGCCACAAATCTCCGCCACATTCCACACAAGGCCAACTTTAAACCTGCAGCGTTCATTTCAAAGACGCTCTGAAAGAAAACAAGCACAATGCTTTGCAACACACAAGTTTCCTTTTATTAGATCAGAATGAAAGAGCGAGGCTACACCTGACACTTAACTGATTATAAATGGCTTCTTGATTACCTATGCAAATAGTTGTCTTAGTAATTTGGTTCAGATATTCCATGAACAGATGTTGAGATAAAGGTTCAAAAGGTGCAAAAGTCTTCTTTTTTTTTTTTGTTCACCATAAATGTTATAATGCAGGAAATGGGCTTGTTTAACTCGTTTAGCCTCAACCTAATTGAGCATTTTGTGTGATCTGTTTTATCTATTCAAGTTTAACAATCTGTTAGGTTTTTTTAGAAAGTGACATTTGTTTTCTTGTCATGGAAAACTGTGACTTTTCTCAAATTTCATTGGGTAACACCTTCCTTCTCGTGTCGTAGTGCTACAGTAAGTGTTAAGTGTAACATTTTGATCACAATTTGTAAAATTTCACTCCTTTGTTGTTTATAAGCCGTATCAACACATGCTTGCTATCTTGATGCTAATGAGATAACTCATAACAGTGCGTTTTTACAGTTACCTGACGACATTTGAATCAAATAAAAGGCTGTTTTCCAGCTCTTTTATACAAGTTTTTAAATACTTCAAATGGCCGTGTTCTTGGAAATACTTAAATATATATATATATATATATATTTAAAAAAATCATAAATACTGATATTTTCTGCACAGAAACAGCATGATGTCGACGAACCGGTTTTGAATTAACATGGCTTTGCTCTATGTTTTTGTAACCTTGAATGATTTTGAATTATTTACTTAGTTTTTATGACTTTTATTTTCTGTTTGGAAGACAACGGGTAAACTCTAAAAAAAAATGTTGGGTTAAAAATGGACAAACCCAACGGTTGGGTTAAATGTTTGCCCAACCCTCTGAGCAGTTTTATGTAACGTAATTGTTTAAAAGTTACTATATGGCTAGCTTAAAATGACCCAAAATAGTTTGGGAATTAAAAGTCAGACACACTAGAGGCAACAACAATAATCACAAGGTGAACATTTATTTATAGGCAATGTTTATTCTTTGATTATTATTCATTAAACTTATTAATAAATGTTCATTTACAACATATTTTGGTGTTCATTTTAAGGGTTGATTTAAAATATTCAATTGCTCTTCATTTCAATGGTCCACTTTAGATGTTTTACTAACTATATGTAACTTTGCAACTACATATCAAGCAACTCTCATTACAGTATTAGGGTTAGTAGAGTATGTTGGCGTGTAGATGCAATATTGAGTGTTGGGGAACCATCACAGTAAAATGTTTGCAGATACGAAGCAGACCGTCTACTAATACTTTAATGAGACATGTAGCTGCAAAGTTAATTATAGTTAGTAGAATGTCGAAAGTTCAGATGCAAAAGCCGTCAAAAATGCTATTGTGAGGCCAGTACTTTTGTTTCAAATCCGCTAAATCCCAGCGACAGCGCATTCAGAAATACCAGTTCGTTGGCAGAAACTGCTAAAAACACTTGCCTTTGTCGGCAAAAGCCTCTTAGTCCATAGAAGAACCAATTGGATGCAAATCGAATCGTATGATTTCAAGATGAATGCGTATGAGATGGCTTGCAATTCACCCTTCACAAACAGTTTGATTGACAGGCGATCTGACCAATCATAACCTCGAATCTGCCATTTTGTCCGACAAAGCGGTCAGGGGAGTTAGTAGATTAACGTTGGTGAACTTGAACTTGAAATATTCACGTCTTTCCACGCTTGAAACAACGTTCCTTCCGATGTTCATTCATGTTTATTTGATGCAATAAATGACTTCGTGAGCAGCAAGTAAACACAACATTGTTCCTTTTGCTGCTGCAAAACTCTGACGTTTTTCAAAAGACAGTCAATAACTGATTAATAACCTTTTCATTGCCATTAAAGTGAAATTACTGCACCTAAACATAGGAGCCTGGTAAAAAATAAAAAATGCTCCTTTAAAATCTTCCACACAGAGACACTGAACTGACTAATGACACTATTGTCTTCTGTAGAGCTGCTTCATAGCTGAAACTGAATTTTGCATCATTAACCATATTATTTTCCTGTTTATTCCTGAGTAGATGCTGTATTGTATGCGGTGGTAAATAATAAATGTGACTTGACTAAGGTGTAGTTGGGATGCATGAGTGAAACGTGAGAGATGCAGGGTCTCGACACCTACAGCACCAGGTTCGACACCTCAGGGATACGACATTATTACAATAGATTGCTCTCTGTGGACTTTGCCGGAGAGCTGTGAACGTCATTGAGTCGCTTCGGTCCCAAAGATGTTACATCCTCCATAAACCGGGCCCTATTCATAAACATGCCATCCCCTGACTGCATCTGTCCCGCTGTAGAGCATTGTAAAAGCCTGCCTTCCTTTTGTGTGCGCTGTAAGCGCATATCAGGGGTGAGAGGTGGGGGACAACTCGTGCGGTCGTGTGCGGGGAAGGATGAGGGTGGAGTCATGTTTACCCCCTCTATTGTCTGTCAGCCAGGAAGGAAGAGCGTCCTGGATCGCAAATGAGCGCAGGTCTAACTGATCTCAGAGAGGATTGTGGGATGGGCAGGGGCAATAGTGCAAGTCCCTCTGCTGTATTAAGGATATGGAAACCCCCCCCCCCCCCCGTTCTTCCCTACTTCTATAGTCACCATCGATGGGATGGCTCGGACTGCTATTGTATGCAAATATCTAAAAGTAGAAGCTTCCTGGCCGTGACATTGAGATTGCGTGGCTGCTTTCACTCATCCCGAAATAGCAAGGTGAACTTTACTGTGTTTTTATTTGTTTACTGAAACCACCTTTAGCTCTGGATTAAGCGAGACCATAAACGTGTGAAGGAGTTCGAGCTTCTGTGATCTCCTAACTGACAGTCTCAGCTTATCACACCTCTGCCAGCTGCTCCACCTCTTTGGCACCCGAGTTTGACCCACACCAGTGTCTTTCCAAAGAACCCATTTGCAATTTCTACAGTTAGACTGGTTCCTGATAAATAAACAAAAGACCAGCTCAGGCTGATTCATGACATCAGTATTTGAGAACATGGTTCTTTATCTTTACCCATTTGCCTTTCTCTGGAGTACCTCTTCTATGGCTTTTATAGCACTCTTTTTATGGCAGTTTATCTAGAGAACTATTTTGGGATTCGGACGTTATCGTTTCAAATGAGGAAATTTGTATATTTTCAACCAATATCTTTACCACAAGAGAGTTCACAACCACTGTAAGGAATCACGTATTTCTGCCTGAAATCAGAGACCTTACTAATTGAAATTAAAGCACAATGAGCTCTATCGGCCACCGTACACTGGTGCTGTTGGGTCATTTTTGAACAAACATTTTGCGTTTTTTTTTTTGTTTTTAGAATTTTTTTTCATTTCAATGGAACGGTACGAAACTTGGTTAAAGTTTTTGCAAAAAAAAAAAAAAAAAAAAAAAAAATCATGTATGATTCGAAAAGGTTAACTATTGTTCACTCTCAAAACTGAGCTCAATTGGAAACATTTGGTACTGAGCCCAAACAAATAAAACTTTTTATTTATTTATGGCTTTGATTTTCTCTCGGTGTTAGAGTAAAACGTATGTTTGCGCTCCAAAGCATTCAAGATTTATGACAGTTTAAGGTGGAGATTTCATTTTCAGGTCTCAAAAAGTGAATAAATAGATAACTCGTGCAGAAATTGACAAAATATTAAATAAACATCATGATCGAACTATAAAATGGTACAGTCATTTCACTGAAAATAAAACAAGATCTGTCATTTTTGAAGGAAATGTACACGGTTGTGTCTTTTTCACAGACTATATTTGAAATAAATATTTATGAAAGCTTCCGACCAGGAGTAATGTTGGAAAAATCAGAATTGCATCAATAAACTCATGTTTTACCTGACAGCGGTGTTCCAGCGGAATTGGGCTACTTTTACACTGTTGTTTTTCATGTCCGTGGGTTGAAGCAACCCCAAATAACATGATATTTAAGCCCCTAAAATGCACATTTTGCCAGAGGAACCCTGCCAAAAACAGGTATTTTACCCATCCAGAAAGTGTTTTTTTACCGTGGGACGCCCCGAAACGCGATTGGGTTAGTTTTAGTTGAGTAGCAATTGGGTGGTTTTGTTTTGAAAACCAGGCAACCCTGCCAAACAGATTAATCAGATCATAATAAATAAATTTATTTATTGCTCATTACGTTATGCCAGGACTGAATGTTGGTTTTCATTTGAAACTTAACTTTACGTTTACATGAGGCAAAAGAAGTTTGAATCAATCTTAAAATGATAGTTCACCCAAAACGGAATATTTTGTCATCACTTACTCACCCTCATGTCGTACCAAACCTGCATGAGTTTCTTTCTTCTGTTGACATTTTAAAGAATGTTGGAAACCGGACACATGACGGTCGCCATTGACTTCCATAGTATCCATCTACTATGGAAGTCAATGGCTATCGTCAACTGTCAGGTTTCCAACATTCTTTAAAATATTTTCTTTTGTGCTCAACAGAAGTACGAAACAGGTTTCGGAACAATGTAAGGGTGAGTAAATGATGACAAAATTTTCATTTTTGGGTCAACAAACCCTTTAACAGGAGGATAGACTGAAATTCACAGTGTTTATACAACTTCTGCTCACAGTTTAAAGCCTCTGCTGGATAACTGATGGTAAACATCATATGAAGTATTAACTATGCATTGCAGGGATGCTAGACTAGAGACTTTCTGCCTTAAGAATACATTTTGCATCCAAATGAAAGAGCTCAGAGTTAGCTAGTCATTAGAAAGCCTCAACGTGGACTTTACATTCCAATCTAAGTATAAAACTCACCCTGCTAAAAAATCCAGCGGGACTGGTCACCAGCATAAAGTATGTTTTGCATGCTGGGACGCGAATGGGATGCTGGTTGCCGGTCTCCAGCATGGGAAGCGGGTGTAGCTGCTTCACCAGCTCAGTTTTGCTTGCGAATATGCTGATCCACCAGCAATAAGCCAGCCTGGACCAACATCAAATTCATACTGGTTTATGGTGGATTTGTCAGCAAGGTACAAAAAGCACACAGTGTTTTCAGACTCTTTGGGAGCTATTGGAGCATGTCAAAGATATGCAACATTTCAGTCAACAGCTATGTACAAATTTCTTTAAAAACTACCTGTTCTTATCTTGTTGTATGTCAACTGTTTTGACGCACCCATTGTTAAATTACGATGTCGAAAAGCAAAAGGTTAAAAATGTAGCTTTAACAAAGAGCCAGACTTTCACTGTAAACTACGGTTGTGACGTTTCAAAAACGGATCTGTGTTATCTGATTTATGAGATTCTATCCGATGAGAAAAAATGCATGATAGCTCTTTATTTATTTTTTTCCATCATGAGAAGTGGACGTTACATACCAGAACGGAGGTGGAAAAGGGTTGAAAGAGCCGTTTGTGACATCAGTCAAAAAAGAAATTTGTAGAGGCGTTTATTATATTTTGAATTAAGAAATTACATATGGCCAGTTCATTCTTTTTAGGGGCGCATGAATCAATGAACGTCCTGTACATGGCCTCAAATGTGTGGACGAATGTGCCTCACACGGTGGTTGGGCTGAGAGTGCAGAGGTGCGCTTGCACTTGAACCATGTCCATTCACTGGAGGAGGGGCTCTTCCTTTCATCTGTCTCTCTCCGTGGCCGATCGGGCCTCGGGTCCCCTGACCCCTCGGCTCTGTCCAATATTGTCACCTAATCCTTTCTTTTCTCCTGCACAATTGCTTCCCCCATCTCAGGGTTTGACTTTTTTCCTTCTCCCTGGTGCCCCCTTTTCCCCTTTTTCACTGCCCTCCTCCAGTCGTTAAGTCTCTCTGCGCTGCTCTCATTCACCATCCTCCTTTCACACCGCACACCCCCCTTTTCCACGGCTCTTCCTCCATGGATACACCCCTTCCTTTTCCTCTTCTTCAGATTGTAGGGCTGCAGTGAGTGGCTCTGCTTCTGAGGATTATGTGCTTAGAGGCCGCTGGCCGTACGATTGTGTGAAGGGTGGACAGAGGAATGCACCAGAGGTGGGCAGCAGGCGGACAGGGGATAGAGCTGGGGGTCATGCTTTTGGAACTAAGAATAGAGGGGGTGGCTAATATACGGATGCTTTGAACATTTAACTTTCTTGGAGATCAGGGGTTTCAGCCTTTACAGACCCCCACCCATGCTCTCTGCCAACCGAGAGACCCCAAGTTTAAAAGAAAAAGTTTGATTTTCTCTCAGGAACCCTTTCGAATAATTTTAACCCCAAAATGAAAATGCTGTCATTTGATTCCTCACCCTCATGTCATTCCACGCCTGTAAGACCTTCGTTCATCTTCGGAACACAAGATATTTGTGATGAAATCTGAGAGCTTTCCGGCCTCTGATAGACTGCAGTGTAATAACCACATTCAGAAAGGTATTAAAGACATTGTTAAAATAGTCCATATGACTGCAGTGGTTCAACCTTAATGGTATGAAGTGACGAAAATACTTTTTGTGCACAAAAAAAACAAACTTCGTGCAACAATTTCTTCTCTTCCGTGTCAGTCACCTATGCTGTTAACGATGTAAACACAGTGCAGTGCTTCCGAGTTATACGCCGTCTCGTTGGTCGACGCTGTTCAGCATGCATGTGATGCTGACGCAGTAATAATGAGCCGACGTTCTGATGCTGAGTAAAGTCATTGTTTTTGTTTGTTTTTTTTAGCTCAAAAAGTATTCTCGTTGCTTCATAACATTAAGGATGGACCACTGTAGTAACATACTGTATATCCCACTGTAGTTATTTTAACGATGTCTTTACTACCTTTCTGGGCCTTGAAAGTGATAATAACGTTGTAGTCAATCGGACGTCAGAAAGCTCTAGGATATATATATATATATATATATGATTGCTTGACACTCACACCCCAGAAAAATATTATGATTTCTGAACTATCTATGTATTGTAACATTATAATAAACATATTAAAATATGTTATTTTATATTGTAATGATATTTCACACTATTGCTGTTTTTTTATTTATTTTTCCATCAAATAAATGCATCCTTGGCGGAAATAAGAGAGTTATTTCAAAAACATGGGAAAAAAAAAAAAAAAAAACTTAATTAATCCTTCTAACTTTTAACCTTTTTGTCTTTTGGGAAATGCCACCTTCAGAATTTTGCTACATTGTCAATCTTTACTCCTGTTAAATGGTCCTACAATTTTGTTAACTCCCCTTTTACATTCTTTCCAGGCGAGGAAAGTGAGTCAAATATTTTATTTCATTCATTAATACCATGTTATCACTAAAATGGTGAACAATAACATAAAAATGCTCTTAGTCACCTCTAATGTGAGAGATTATGATAAAAGAAATGGTATTTCTCAATTCCTGCCTCTGAAATGGAATGACTGGCGCTCAGTCTTTTTCGACCACAGGGTGTTCGTTACTAATCACTGGTTACATGACTCTATTATGACTAGCTGAAAGTCCTCACCATGTCAGGTTTTTAAACATTTCTGGTGTGTGTGTGAAAATGTGGTCAACCGTAACCTCAACCATTCCTCAATCCACTGCCAAATGCTGACTTACTGTCTGTGATTTCAGTTACTCTACTCTACGGAATAGCTCAAAGATGACAATTCGGTCATTATTTGCTCTCCTCTATGTCGTTGAAAGGTTATTTTTTCCATGGGTTTTGTGTTCACAGCACAACTTAGTAACCATACTGTCCAAGCTGGAGTAAAAACACCATAAAAGTAATCCATAAAACGTGTTCTATTACAAAGTTTTAAAATAGAAGAAGAACTACTACACATTTTGGACCTTGATGGCTGTGGTCACTGTAACCTCTCGTTGTGTATTAAAGATCTGCATCAACATTCTTCTTTCATGAATGAAGAACAGATTTAGAACGACATACACTTTAACAATGCTGGGTTCATAGCAAACCATGTTTGGTTGAAAATGGACAAACCCAGCAATTGGGTTGTTTTAACCCAGCAGTTGGGTTAAATGTTCACCTGCTGGGTAGTTTTATTTAACTCAACTATTGTTTAAAAATGACTGTATTGCTTGCTTACATTAATAAATGTTAATTTCCTTAGGGATCATTTTAAGCAAGCAATACAGTAACGTTTAAACAATAGTTGAGTTAAATAAAACTTTAATCACTCACTAAAAAATGTTGGGTTAAAAATAACCCAACTATGGGTTAACATAGCACCTTCCCAACTGTGGGTTATTTTTAACCCAATGGTTGGGTTAAAAGACATTTGGGTTAAAAATAACCCAACAGTTGGGTTTACTATTTAAAATATCCTGTTTTCAAATATTTAACCCAACAAGCAATAAATGACCCAACAAATTTTAAGATAACCCAGCACAGTGACCCAATGTGTATAACCCAACGGTTGGGTTAATGATGTAACCCAACATTTTTTACTGAAACAATAGACATTGCTCATTAATAAATGTCACCTTTTGATTATTATTGTCTTCTCTAGTGTCTGATTTATAATTTCCAACCTATTTTGGGTTCATTTTAAGCCTGCCATTAAGTAATTTCTACTTAATACTGCCCACCACTTTGGGAAAGCGTTTAACCCAACTGCTGGGTTAAAATGACCCAATGACCCCAATGTTCTTGACCCAACATATTTTAGGGTGTAAGAGTGAGTAAATAATGACAGATTTGAACTCTTCCTTTGATATTCCTTTGGTCTAAAAATAAAAAGCTAACAAATTGAGTTTTTAAGGGGTCAGCTGGACGAGAGGCAGGTCAGCTGAGTTTTATGAGCAGGATGTTATTAGTTTGAAGTTTCCAAACGGTGACAAATGCCCCATCATCAGCACTGTAGCCCATATCAGCCGACAGAAACGAACTATTATGAAGTTTTCCTCTAATAAATTTGATGTGCTTGACTGTCTCAGCATGATCAGTGTAAAACTTTTTGTACTCCCTGATTATTTTGTTCCTTTCAGATAAACAAATGCGCCTTTTTTTTTTTCCTCCAAGCGACTGCTTTGCAGATGGTCTTGGGTGACTTGCACGCCGTCCGACTGAGCTTTCTGGCCAGCGCCGGCCCTGCTTCACTGGGTGGCATGCTCTTCTTTTCTCTCTCATCTCTTATGGGCTTTTTCTCATGTATATCTCTATCATTTCAGCCCCTTAATGAGGATTGGATGAGCCCATTGATGTTTTCGGGGTCTTGGGGCCCGCTGTCCGCATGCCTCTCAATGAAGTCTCCTAGCAGCAGTCATCGGCCTCTTTCTTCCATGGGTATTGTCACCCCTGAAAGTGACTTACTTCAGGCCCAGTGTTCCTTTCTCGCTCACTGTCTTTGTCTGCCTCTCCATGTCTCTCTTTCTCTTTCTCTTCCACCACTGGCCGTTACTGCTTGAATAGCTAATAGTGGCCTCCTGCCAATGGACCTCATCCGTTCTTGACCCCCACTCCTTTTCGCACAAACGCACGCACACACATCGCCTTGCTCCATATCGAAAGGAAAACATACTTTTCCGTTTCGGCTTATGATCCATTGAGGTGCCACAAGCCAGGATTCTTCAAAGCTTCTTTGCAGCAGGTATGCAAGCAAATTTAAGTCAGCTTTTGTGTGTGAGGCTCCACATTTGCACATTTCTTCCCGATGTCACTCACGGTGAAATAGACCATCCTTTGCTCTGTCACATACGCTCTAAAGGCTGTTCTCTCGGGCAGCTGCTGTTCTTGCGGCTGTTCTGCGACGCCTCCCATTTCCACGAACTCTTTTACTGTTCTGAGCTTCCCCTCTGCTCTCTTGAATGGTGCCCAGTTCAGAAGCACAGAGAGGAAAAACATTACAAAACCTCCCATGATTTTACGCACCTGTTCGCTGCGAATCGGATCTATTGTTTTGAAATGAATAGCACAATCACCCTCATGCATTGCATCCCCCAACAGTGATCATTCACATTAAAAACTACTCTTGTGTTTGAAGATTAATTCCTAATCATATGTTTGGTTTAATTATGATAATAAATTCAGAAATATGTCCATTTGACCAACTGAGAAGGCACAAATGAGACGTCACCCCTTCTATAATGAGGATTTCTTGCAATCTTTACATTTTGGAATTATAAGGCATTAATATGTGCTTTATAACTATTAATAAACGGCCAATATGTAAGCTACTAAACAACTAGTTAAAACAGCGAAAATTGTTCCCCATACTAAAGTGTTACCAAAAACTTTGCTTGACATCCACCCTAACTCCACCCATTTGCCTATTGTAAAACATAACTCCGCCCACTAGGTCCAGTGAGGTGGAGCTGGGCCAGGTCAAACTGCCAAAATCACGTGGACTATTGAAATTGCAAATCACTTATGACGTGACAGCCTCATTTATTGAAATCACGTGACTTTGGCGACCCGAACCACTGATTCGAAACAAAAGATTCTTAAAGCTTCATGAATCAGTGTTTTGAAATCGTCCATCACTAGATATGGTTGAAAAGTCATTATTTTGTTTTTTGGCACATAAAGTATTCTCGTCGCTTTATAATATTAAGGTTGAACCACTGTAGTCAAATGACCTGTTTTAAATGTGTTTTAGTATCTTTCTGGGCGTATGAAAGTGTTCATTACCTTTCTGACTATACTGAGCGATCAGATTTCATCAAAAACATCTTAATTTGTGATCCAAAGATGAACGAAGGTCTTATGGGTGTACAACGAAATGAGGGTGAGGAATTAATGACTGAAGTTTCATTTTTAGGCGAACTAGCGCTTAAGTTCAGGTACTGGATAGGATTAAGGGATGTAGAATATGGTCATGCAGAATAAGGCATTAATATGTGCTTTATAAGTACGAATAATCAGCCAGCATCATAGTAATATGCATGCTAATAAGCAACTATTTAAGTGAGAACTGGACTCTAAACTAAAATGTTACCAGTTTTCCTTTTCTTTATCGTGGACACCCTTAAATGTCATTATCCACCAACCTCTGAGCAAAAAATTCTTCCTCTTGGTTAACCTCATCATGAGTCGTTGCACTCATGCGCATATGTACATTCATTATATCATCATCTGAATGATTAAAATATCCCTGCATATCATTGTGGTCACGATTACATGACCTCTCTCTACCAACCTCCCACTGTGGCCTGTGTATTTGGGATAAGAGACTGGGCACTAAAACTCCGCAGACATGTGCGCCTCTGTGAAAAACTGCCTTTTTCATGTGATCACAATGCCCTGGAATGCATGTCACACTAGTGGCCATCCACTCCACCTCCAGCTGTCATCCACGTATCCTTCCGGCAGCACTCTAATCAACCCCTGCGTCATCTCCGAGCTGCAACCCGATACGCCTGGATCCTCTCGATGTACCCTCTGTGCTCTGGAGCCGACTTCAGAATCTGTCTTTGCAGTTGCATTACACAATGGGTACCCAAAAGAGGCTCCCCGCCCCTCCTTCCTCTTCTCCCGGCGCCCAGGAGAGGACAGTGTGCGGAAATCGCCCCTGATTTACACGCAACAGCTGCAGAGAAGAGAAGTCCTTTTGATCGGCCCTTCTTAATTTCACCTGTCGTGGAACTTGGAGCATAAAGACTGAGCTACAAAAGTTGGTGGTTTCAAGAACAGAAAGACAGTGAGAAAAATATCCATCAGCAGTTGTGTTGGTTTCAGTGTGCCTGAGCATTATTTAAAGGGGTCGTTGATTATGATTTCACTTTTTTAACTTTAGTTAGTGTGTCATGCAAACATCTGCAAAGTTACCACGCTTAAAGTTCAATGCAAAGGAGATATTTTCTTTTAAAAGATTCTCTGTTTAAGGACTACAACAAACAGCCGGTAGGGACTACAATGAGCTTCTTCCTGGGTTAGTGGGTCATCACTAACCCTAAAATTTACATATAGAGGAAGAGTTGTTGTAGTAGAGTGTTGTTGTTGCTGCATTTTATGACATACTGTCAATTCAACGCTGGATTTGCACAAAAGATGAACATGACGACACAAGCTAGTGATGAGTTGAATCAACTCCACAGCAACTACATTAATTTATCCACTAACCGTTCAGAAACGTCTAAAAGTTGTAACTTCTTCCTGAGTCTCTTCATCAGTGTCGACTCCGGTTTGAACAATGTAAGGCTGAACACGTCACTGACAATCCACATTTAGTCTGCGTGAGATTCTCCAGCTTTGTTGTTTTTGAGCAAACGAAGCGTGAGCTGTTAAAGCTCCGCCCTCTTCTGGAAAGGGGCCGGGAGCTGCAGCTCATTTGCATTTAAAGGGACACACACAAAAACGGCTTGTTTTTTCTCACACCCAAATAGGGGCAAATTTGACAAGATCTGTGAGATATTTTGAGCTGAAACTTAACTGACACATCCTGGAGACACCAGAGACTTACATCTTGTAAAGGGGTCATTATAGATCCCCTTTAACCAAAGAGCCATGGAGGGACTGTGTTTTTACTAGATATCTCAAAAGTGCAAGTATGTGCCCTGAGCCACCAGTAAGTTTGGTTTAAGGGTGTTTTTGATAATGGCCTCACTATTGTTGAGGAAGTATTCTTGCCACAGAACTTTAAAAAAAAACAAAAAAAAACATGACTTCCCTTATTGCAGGGCAAAATCTCATAGGCTGGTTTGTCAATAAAGGTACAGCAAACTGCAAGAAAGCTCTTTGCTGGCAAAAGTTTCATGGGCCTTACTGGAAATGGCTGGAGGTGTTGACAAAGACAAACTGTTCCTATACTTAACCCGAACCAATTTACGAAAGAGTTATGCTAAAAAAAAAATCACTATTACCAAATATCATGCCCTATATGGACAAAAAAGGCCTTTTCATGGCCTCTCATTCATTCTTACATCAGTGACTGTTACTATGCAACAATAGCTTTGAAAAGTTAACATGTTAATGTCTGGTGATGGGATCACTTCCAACTAGCCGTTTTACTCTGACCTGTGAAACAAAGGAGGAAAAGTTATTGGGTTGTAGTAGGTGGTGTGGCAGAGTCACTGGGTTTCTGTGTGGCCTGAGTTGCGCCTTATGCAAATCCACATTCCTACCAGTTCCTTTATAACGACCAACTCTTTTTATCTGTACTGAGCGTGCTTGCCCTCTTTTTTCTCCCATATCCCCCCTCAAGCTCCCTTTTGTTCTCACTTGTACATGCAAATTGATTCTTGTAAAAAGATATATCTCGATGTGATGGCTTCGATGTGGCTAGATCCCAGTGTCTTAAAAGTTCCAAAGTAACTGTATATTATGGTAATCTGACTTGGAAAGGTGTCCTGCAGCTGGTCATCACCGGGCGGGAGGGTCCTGTCTGGGGCTGTAGGAGCACAGTGGTCAGACGTTCACCTCTAGGGGGCCACTGTGCATCAAGGAGCCCAGGTGTCAGTTCATCCCTCTAGATGTGGACGGATGCTGGCTTTGAACTGAAAGCGATGCCTTCAAGTCACGTCTGAATGAGAGCGAATTTTTACGAGATGAATACATATGGATGCCAGCGCAATGTCGGAATGACCGGTGGGAAACCAGAGACAGTACTGTTGTGAACCATAGTGATCAAGCATGCCAGAGGATGTTACTCATTTAGCCAGTTGATGAAGAAAAACTACATTTCCCATAATCCTCTCTGGCAGCACGAAATTGATAAAATAGGTAGATAACCCATCGATGTGCCTCTTAATTTTTTGCTGTAGTGTTGAAAGCTTTTGCCGGGAAGTGGAAAAGGGATTTTAAAAATGTGTTATCTTTTTATATTACCCATGACCACCACTCCAGTAAACAATGTGTTTGAGAAAGAGAGAGAGAAAGACTCCTCATTGAATGAGAATATCTCTCTTTTCAACTGAATCAGCAGGCTGGATGACAGGAAGTGGTTATCAATGGGGATAAGGGAGTAAGAACAACCCCCTCAAGACACTGCGAGAAAGGGAGAAAGAGATAAAACATTAATGCGTAAACTCACATGACTCGTTTGATTCGACAAAATGTTCTTTGAAAGTATACGAACCATGAGACAGCCGACACAGAGTCGGAGCGAGCCAAAATCGAACCGCCAAGTTCTAAACGTACCAAATTCCCTACTTCTCTGTTTAAAAAATAATTTTTATTAATTAGATTCTTTCAGCCGCTATAAAATATGTTTGCATCAATTCCCTTTTGAATTCCCACACAGAAAATGGTTCTCAAATACCGTCTTGGCCTGATCATACGGTTTACAGCCCTGTTTATGCAAACACACACACACACACACACACACAATTGCTTTATGATCACATTTTTCACAGTTAACTCAAAATAAAAGTGACTTTCAACTTTGTTCTACTTGTCCAACGCTATTCGGCATTTTGTCAGGCTCATTATTTAAATTTGCATGGCAGAGTTAAAGTTTTAAAACAGCCTTTTTTTTCCTTTTAATTATTAAAAAATGAAAAGAAAAGAAAAAAGGCTTGACCTACCCTACCTGTCAGAACTGGAGTGATGAGAAATAGGGGAGACAAAAGGTTAGCCGGGCAGGGCATGTAGTGACCATTTGTCTTGGAGCGGCCATTAAAGCTGGAGGTCGCAGTTGGGGGGAATGGGGTCAGGTAGAATGCACTTTTGATATGGTGATACATTTTGTGAAATCCTTGCAGTGAGAGATGTGGCGAGGCTGTGGGAAGATTTGCTCTCCTTTGTGGTGAGCCTCTCAAGGCACTTGCATTGTGTCCCATGAGCCTCTGAACGGGAAATGATTCCTTTAATCATGGGGTAGACCCGACAGGGGCCGCATTCGGGCAGCGTGGGGGATCGGAGTCTGCAGTGAGCGCTGACCACCAAGCTTGCCCTCCCAGCAGTCTCTTCAGTCCTGAAGACGGACAACCCATAGAGCTGCTGTGAAAGACAACTACATAAATGACTATTCTGTAGACCAGCTAAAGTCTATGTCAGCAGAAAGTCACTTGCAGTCATTTTTCTAACGTTCACGCTTAATTTAACATTTGCATTGGATTTTTGAGAAGACGCTTTTCGTGCAATTATTTGCTGTTTTCTGTAGCCACTGTCACAGCAACTGGCTGTTAACATTTCAAAATAAAAGTGCCTTTGCCTCTTTTGTGTTTAAGGAATTTACAAGTTTCTTTTTGTTTCACACACTGAGCCCGGTGGTCTCTAGGGAGAATCAGGAAGCAGAGAGAAAACCACTAAAATAGGAAATGATTTCTGCACCTAAAGATCTTCCTTTGCATTTGATATCAGCTTAGTTTTCATTAACCAGCACATGGTGATCGTTTTGTTGTTTTGGATGTTTGTTGAGTATAAAATAGTTTCTCGCACTATTCCCCATTTGGCGATGTAGCCTGTTCGGATTCACCTATCATACTGTCTGATACACATAGGGCCTGTCAGATACGCATTATAAGCATTTATGAGTCATGGCAGCCTTTCTGGTTGTAGCCTAGAGTGAGACCTTATAAAAAGTCACATGCATGCCTGCGTAGTGTCGATAACACGCTGCATTTTATGACCTCTGCACTCCAATTGCTGCCATTACGGCCTGAGACAAAAGGTCCTCTCAGAAACGTACATATTTTCCCACATGCAAAATTGGAAATTGGAAACTTCCTCTCACAAGCTGCAAGGCTTTGTGCTGGCCAGTCATGAAAGGCCTGTCTGGTGAAGAGGTGGAGTGGGGGAGAGGCAGAGGTTTGGGAGGAGGGGAGGTCATTTGTGCTCTTGGCCTAAGGACTGAAAGCAGAGACCCCTGTCTTTTTGGAAGAACAAGAATGTCTTTTGAAGCAGACATAAGCACCTAGCGTCTTTCAGCAGATGAAACCAGCTGATGAGGAGACAAAGATGAGGGAAACCATCTTGGAGCATCTTAGTTAGAGTTAATTGCTCACAGGAACAGCATACTGGGATGCTGCCGAAAGTTGGCGGGAAGTCAAAGCAATGGTTGAATTCATCTATAATCCCAGTAATCTACTCATAATTCAACTGAATCTTCAATCATTTGAACACAATTGCTAACTAAACTAGGCTGGATAGCACCAAATTGCAACCCTGGGCTGTGGTAACGTTTAGCCCCTCATCCAGGATCAATGGCTGAACTCACATGGACATGATTTTACGTCAGGGAGTGGACATCACCTTAACCATTGCTGTCAGTACAAATCCTGAGAAGGAATTGCACCATTGCAAACTGGATTTGCCATCAATGAAATCCAGATTTGGAGAGGAATGCATGGTATGGCTCGAGGGGAGGAGTTATAGAGGGATGGTCAGTGGGCTAGAAGGGGGGTGGGTGGCCGGCTCTCAACTACTCATTACCAATCTGTAAATATTTACTCTTCCACATCATTACTTCCCAATCATCACATACTCGATCATGTATGAATCAGAAAGGAGTGGAGGAAATGAAAAATAAACTGGTGTCAGTGCTCTGGGCCATTCATTATTCTCCAGAACCAGCACGTCCTGGTGTTGTAGACGAGCCACGAGATTCACACACTTGTAAACCAATGTCTTCACCTTACGTAATTATATATTAATGGTTCTACGAATGGCACGCTACTTCTCCAGAAGATGTTCAAGTTTTAAAGCAAAAGTGTAAGGACCATTACAGTGCTAGATTTTTTTTAATATAAGGATCTTGTGACCAAATTTGACCAAAGCTTGGTATCTATCCTACATTCACCACTTAGATTTGGTTTGGGACTGATTGTTCTTTTGCCATGGATGCCGTACACTGTGGGATAAGATGGTAGCTTACGATAACACAGACCTGTCCTGCATGTAGCATCCACTTACTTAACCACATCCAATTGCACTTTAGGTAGTCCAGTGAAAAAATGAAAGGTACTTCCCAGCCTCAATAGACCAGAGCAAGAATGTGACAAGACATGGTTGCTCAAGTCTTACTGAAGGCCTCTTCTCTTTCAACATCTTAACATGGAAGAACTTTGGGAAAGGGGGCTATATACGGGTCTGGGGCATTCCTGCAGCTCCTTTGGATTTAAAGAGTCTCGGATTTCAAGGTGGTCAAATCATTGCCTTCTCAAAAGTGAAAGTCTAGAGTTTCGGGTGAATACCAGCATTTCCTTTCATTGCTCTTCTGGTGGCTACAGAGAGCCTCTGTTAAATAGCCCATAAGCCTGTAAAATGGCAGATGGGGTCTGTCAGGAAAGTCAAAGACCACCAGTAAAATTGAACATGTTGACACTGTTTGGATAAGCACAGCCAATGAATCCTGGCTTGTTGTCTACGGCTCACAAAGTCACTTCCAGTTGAGGCTTCTTTAAATAAACAAGTGGGTTTTCTTCTCAACACTCCTCAAAGTGCACCACAATAATCACTTTCAGATATTTCCTCAACTCCGGTATTGTTTGTGTGTGTGTGTAGGCAGTTTATGGCTAAAATGATGTTATGTCGTAACCAACTCGACCCTGGTTACTTTAAACACTTTAGTCTTGAGACAAAATGGTTGGTGTAAAACTGTCAGATTCAAACAGGTTTTAATGAATGAATGGGGCTGCAACTTAATGTAGTTTTTGGTCACCCATACATGATGTATTTTGTGACAGCGTTCAGCTATATGAGACTGTCTGGCAGGTTTATTTGTGCCAAAAAAAGGTATGTTACAGTTTAATCCAACCCTACATTCCACAATGAGGAATGCCTGAGTCCCTTCATTAGCTAATACTATTGTGAATTGCCCTCATTGTCTCCTTTTGCCCCCGCTTCTTCTGAAGAGGCCGTGCTGTGAGTTTCCACCACTCTTTAGTCCAAACCCAATCCATGTCACCCCAACCTGCCTGTCTATTCCAGAGCTTTGATCTGTAGAGGATTTGAAGAATAGACAGAACCTCCTGAATAGCCTGGGCTCACTGCAATTAAAGTACAACTAGGCATGTTTGATATTTTTCCTGACGTAAAATAAATGTTTAAACTTCTAGCTTCTCTTGTATCTTCTCACATAGTGAGTAAATAATAGATCTTCCTTTGTTAGGAGCCAAGAAGAACCAATCTTGAAGCAGTTATGTGGATTATTTTAAGGCATAAAAACCTGTAAGACATTGTGACATTAGGTTTACACATCAGTGGCATCTTGCAAATCGTGATGAACAGATGACCAACAGGCTGTTCACCATTTTATTTGGTTTTGGTTGTTTAACAGTAAACAGTGCAGTGGTGTGAAGCCATGGGCTTGGGTCATAAATAGCACAAAACCTGAACTTTAAGCATACTGAGAACGATGAGAGAGATAACCTCATAGTCCTGGATCTATAGAATACACAAACAGCACCCAAAATGGAAACAGATTGAGAAAATCTGGACTGGCTTCCAGTAACAGGTCTGACCAATCACAGACAGACACTGAGGCTGCGTCCATAATGCTTCCCTTCATAGGCAGCACATGGAAGTGGGAAGGCATCAAGAAATACTTGAATTCAATGTTTACGTAACATGCCCTCGCTTGGTCTAGTTTTGGAGGCAGCGTAAATATGTCCCTTCTTGCTGTCTGTGATATCCCAAAGTCCTGTGTGTGGTTTAGCAAAAAATTGGTATGAAGTTTCCTTATAAGATACCTTCATACACAAACGCTGCCTGTGAAGTCATTGACTGAGCAGCAAGGCCGCAAGGCAAACGCTTTTGTTTACGAACACAGCCTGGGAAAGTTGATCTTAAAATCAACAGATTTTGAACTAGATCCCTGTTTACAAAATGTAACTCAAAGCAGCAAATTCCCAAATCCAAACGTTCGTCATCGGGTATTTAATATCCGCACAACATTAAGATTACCTGAGAATCTTTACAGCTCTGAAAACAGAGATTTGCATAATTGGATTCAGCTGAATCAGTGGTTTAATTAAGTTTGTGACCAGGGAGGAAACTCTCCAGGATGCCAAGCCGTTGGATAAAAACCCTCCACCATGGGGGACAGAGGAGTTAAGAACACGCTGGATAGAAGATGCTGGATGACAATAGCAATCAGTGATTCTGGCACATAGGCTCAATTCTCAGAGCAGCAGTTAAACAATGATAGACAACTGAGAGAAGAACTGAAAGATGTTTTCCTCTGCTGCAAGATGACTCATTGGATCTTCCTTTGAGGGTTTAATGCAGACGGAATTGTTTGTATACATTGTAGACAAAAGGGTTGTAGAGAGAAAAAGAAAGACTCTACCACGGGTTGAGGAGACGACCAGCAGGATTGTTGAATGGATAGGCAATGACACTAAGGTAAATACATCCAGGAATACATCCACGCAGGAATACATCCACTCACATTTAGTGCAGCACAATCAAAGCATTCTCTCGCCACCACTGCATGTGTGTGTGATTTGGACTGGGCTTGCTCCAGCACAACCACTAAGCCGCCCATGTGAGAGAATGGGGCACCCCCACGGGGATGTGCAGTTGAACGGGGGACAGCTGCAGCCCTGAGGCCTTGTGTTGACACCGTATACAGTGTGTGCTTCTACCTCCCACACCCTAAAGTCTCATCGCATATGAGAGGACACTCGCATTGCATCACAATTAGCGTTATAATACTAAGCACTAAACGTATATACAAGGTTGGGGAGTAAAGAAATACAAGTAACTTAGTTACAAAATATGAGTAACTGTATTTCATTAGTTACATTTTAAATGGGTGGTAATCAGATTACAGTTACATCTGAAAAGTATTTTAGATTACCAAAGTGATTACTTTGAGTTTTAATGTCATTTAAACAGCGATTGGTGATTCTCTGAGTCTGACAGTCTGAAAAAGTGGAGTTAAGTTTCATGTTTTCGACTGTTTTCATGTTTTCTGATAGTTGTTTGTGTGTCATTTTATAATTGTAAAGGTCACTGCAACTTTTTCACACAATTTTTTCCCCCTCTCAATTGTGAGTTTGCATTTCACAATTCTGACTTCTTTTTCTCAGAATTGCGAGATTTAAACTCACAATTGCAAGTTATAATGTCAGAATTTGGAGATATAAACTTGCAATACTGACTTTTTTTCTTGCAATTGTGAATTTAGTATGTGAGTTAATATCTCATAATTCTGACCTTTCTCAATATTGTGAGTTTATATCTCATAATTCTGACTTTATAACTCGCAATTGCAGCTTTATATCACGAAATTCTGAGGGAAAAAGTCAGCATTGTGAGATAAAAACTTGCAATTACCTTTTTTTGTTTGTTCCACACTTATTAGTATTCCAAAGTATTCTAAATTATTTAGATTAAGTTACTAAACTTGAGTAATGTAACGAAATACGTTACAAACTACTTTTTAAAGCATGTATTTTGTAATATGTAATGAAATACATTTTAAAAGTAACCTACCCAGTGTACTGAAAAATCCAGTATTGCTGGTCAGCAGCATAAAGGTATGTTTTGCATAATGGTTTGCTGGTCTCCAGCATGGGAAGCAGGAGTGCCTGTGGACAGCAGCTCAGACTCTATACTATTTTTAAGCAGGGAGTATATTGGGACATAGTCTTAAAACTAAAGTGTATCTTGTTGTGGCTTGCTCAGTTGGGGATTAAAAGACAATTAATATTCTAATGCTATCTAATTAATTAGACTGAGAATAAAGTTTGAATCCAGTTGAGATGGATAGTAACACTAACTTTGGCCAATGCCAACTAAAACAACATTGTGCTAAACAACTCAATTGTGCCATATTCTTTTCTGTAGCGTTGCTTTAAGGCCCGTTCGACGAACGATATCGCTCTGTTTATTAAGCGCATGTTTGTCACTTTAAATGCTCGAGCTCCTTACAGCAGGATGGATTCTGATTGGCTGTCAATGCTTTTATCGTTTTTTTTATCGTGCTTTTATTTTGAAAGTGCCGACGATATTGCTGTTATCATTATAGCTGTAGTGTGAACTCCGCTATACTTTTATATTGAGAAGGATTTTTAGAACTATTTTTATCGTTATTTTTCTTGCTGTGAATGGGCCTTAACAGCTGAAATTGAATTAGTTTCATAATTGATAAATGTTACATCATAACACTTATTTTCCTGTGTATCAATGTGCAGATGATTTGAAACAATCTGTATTGAATAAAGCACTATATCGATAAATGTGTAGACTTGAGTGATTGCATTGTTTGCATTTGTATGTAACAATTAGCTTCTTGCCAGATGCATTACCTTAAAGGTGAAGTAATTCTTTTCCCAGGTATGTGCCAAGCGTTCTTACTGTAAAGCTTTGGTTCAAAGCTCATTTCTTGAGTAGGTACTTGTTTCGAATAAGTAATTATTTAATGACTGCTAAAAAGGTATGCATGTGTGTAGTATGAATGTAATCTGGACGTACGACATTTGCCATGTTGTCATTATCATGTGACCTACCAGCGTCAGTTGCATCGCTTCACAAATTCCTCTCCTGTGGCCTCATGGGATAGTATACACACTCTTGCTCATCTGGGTCCTTTTTGCCTACTCTTTTATGAGTGCTGTGAATTCGGACATAATTCTTTTGGTCACGTACTGTTTTTAGTAGGGAAGTATGCAATTTCGGACAAACCTTCTTGTTTGTCTGAAAAATGGGACTACAGCTTGGAGTGTTTGTTGATTGTTTTGAAGCAACTATTATTTTTGCATTTGACCCTTCCCAGACATTGATTGACAGGCGATCTGACCAACCATAACCCCGAATCCGCCATTTTGTCCGACAAAGTGGTCAGGGGAGTTATTAACATAGTTGGGTAGTCGTGGCCTAGTGGTGAGGGATTTGGGCTTGTAATCTGAAGGTTGCAGGTTCGATTCCCACGCCGGCAGGAATTGAAAGTGGGGATTGTGAATGAACAGCACTCTCTCCACCTTCGATACCATGACTAAAGTGCCCTTGAGCAAGACACCTAACCCCTAATTGCTCCCCTTGTAAGTCGCTTTGGATAAAAGCGTCTGCTAAATGATGATGAATAATAACGTTGGTGAACTTGAACTTGAAAAATTGTGTGTCTTTCCGTATTTGAAACAACATTCCTTCTGATGTTCATTCATGTTTATTTGATGCTATAAATGAACTAGTATGAAGAGATGATCGCTTCACGAGGAGCTACAGCGATCTGTCACGATCGTGAATTTTTCACTTCGTGAGAACATGATGTGTGGCATGAGAGCTTGTCGGGCAACAGTAACTAAAGGAGGCGGGTCTTTGCGAAGGGTCAATTACATTCAGAGTACATTTAAACACTGTTGCGGCAGCTTTGGTTTCGCAATGTTGATAGAAAGCCACCACAAACTCTTCCCTTTCTTTGGTGGGATTCTGGGTCATATTAGCCCAATGTCATAATGGGTCATATTAGCCCAAAGGCTCTGATACCTTTACTTATCTCCCCCCCCCCAACCCCCCCCCCCCCCCCCCCCCCAACTCATTTCACTTCACTAAGAACCATCCCATTTTCTTTAACTTCTCTTGTGGTCTTAATCTCTTTTGCTTTGACATTGATTTATAATCTAAATGACATAAAGAGCTATGCTCAACTAAAGCCTTTAATAGTGAGTGGTCTCGGCACTGTTAGCGGCTGACCTCCATGGTTGACCCCTCTGCCCCAGGTCTCTGATGGTAAAAGTTACTCTTATCAGCTGCTCTCACACATTCCAATACAACGGCCTTCAAAATCATCTCAATATATGTCTGACAGATGATTCTTGATTCAATATTATAGCTTTTTGTGTATCCAACACATGTGAAATTTGGTTTCATGCAACCTTCTAAGTCACAATGAGTGTATTTTAATGCTGTAGGCCTGCTTTGTAGTATAAACTGAAAGTCGTTCCAATTAAAATATGCTATATATGTGTGTATATTATCAGCCTCTCAAATATTTTTTGTGATTATTATAGTTTCAACCTGTTAGCTTAGCCAAAATTGCTAACAAGCTAAAAGATAAAGTTTGCATAGTCAGATCTGAACAGATATAGGTTTTATATGGTTGGTATAAATGCATTTAGTTAAGGCATTAACAAGATCCATGTGTTGAAATAAAGAGCCTATGTGAGTTCAAAACCTCAACCAGTTGTATCTGCCATGAATATGTAACACAGACGAGAAGCTGTAGGGAATTTGGACCAGGATGAGTACGGCCTGTTTACAGAAAGAGGTTTCTTTGTTAATGTTATGTTAAACTGTTTTATGAAATGCCCTTTTAACTTGATGAAGAGCTTGACTGTAGTTCACTTTTATAGCTTGACTAAATCCTGCTTTATTTGCATTGACAAATGGCCATCGATTGTTTTAATGAGAAAACTCACACACATCGGCTACAACAACGTTAAGGCTACGTGTGGATGCAGGATTGTGTCGAGGGTTTAGACGTTTGCTTAGAGAGTCCCTGTGTGGGGTGGTGTTAATTGTGATAAGTATGTGTAAGGAAAGAGTGTGTAAATGAATGTAGAGAGGCTGCCCGCTTTTTAAATGGGAAACCACTTGGTTAAAACACTTTAAATACCTGAATACTCCAGCCCTTTACAATCGGTAAACAGCGAGGACGCTCAGCCTCCATTGTCTCAATTACACACTCAACAATTAGCCAATGTTTGTGGGCTTGATTACGAAAATGTATACACAAATAGCATCAGATTCTCATATCAGCGCTCCAGATGGTCCACCTCCCATTCACCCCTTCCTCGGCCCGACACCATCCCCCCAATCTGCACAACACCACCCGTTCCACCATCTTAACCCTAATGAGCCAGCTCTGTCTGGATTCAAAAGGAGACCCGTCCGGGTCATATCAAGGAGCAAATTTAAATGAACTGTTTGTGTTTCAATAGGTTGCCAATGGAATGCGAGCTTCTACATTATGAGCCCCCGCAGGGTGGTCTTCTTGCTCCTTGAGATTCACTTTAGGGGTCCTAACGGGGCGCCGTGGCAGTGGGGGGTTGGATGGGTGTAGAAGTTGGAAGTTTAGGTTGAACTTTAAGGCTATTGTCCTGACTTGTGTCCACTTGTTCTAAAAAGTTGGGGTTCTCTTTTTGGCTACAGCCAATACCTGGTCCACATTTTCTTTTCAAGTATTGGAATCTTTTAGTTTACAAAGATGACGAAACTGCTCATTGACCCTTCGCAAACAGTTTGAGTGACAGGCGATCTGACCAATCACAACGAGTTAGTAGGTTAACGTTTGTGAACTTGCACTTGAAAAATTGTGTGAACTCACGTCTAAAATAATACAATATATTAAATATGAAACAGCTTCATATGTCTGTCGTCAGTGTCCTCTTTGCAATGTATTTTTCACTTCGTGAGAACATGATGTGTGGCATGAGAGCACATGGCTCGTCGGACATAGCAACAGTAACTAAAGGGGGCGGGTCTTTGCGAAGGGTCAATTGCAATACAAACCCTGGGAAAGCTGTATGAGGTGATCACCTTTGTGGAACTTACCTTTGTGACAAATGAAGACACATCTGGGTTTCTCTTCAACAGTGGCCACTTTTGCCTTTGTGGACTTTACGAAACTTTTTACACTCACTTGTTCATTTAATTTGTCTAATAAAGAGTGTATTTCCTAAACAGCGTCATAACATCACAAATTCTGTGCTGCAAGCTTTCTTAGCTACACTGTAATGAATTACTGTAAAAATTACAGCATTATTTTACAGCCGCTGGCTGTTGTTTAATAATACAGCATATTGCTGTAAACTGCAATGCATTCTGGGGTCACGTGTTGGTTTGACTCAAATTTACACAATAATGCTGTAAATTGACCCTTCATTATTTTAAAAAATACAGTTATTTACTGTAATCAGAGAATACAGGGAAATTCTGTAAATTAAATTACGGTAACACTACTGTAAATTTTACAGTAACTGGCTGGCAACCCTGCTGCCAGTATCATACTGTAAAATTTACAGTAATTTTTTAACAGCACTGTAATGAATTACTGTAAAAATTACAGCATTATTTTACAGCTGCTGGCTGTTGTTTAATAATACAGCATATTGCTGTAAACTGCTATGCATTCTGGGGTCACATGTTGGTTTGACTCAAATTTACACAATAATGCTGTAAATTGACCCTTCATAATTTAAAAAAATACAGTTATTTACTGTAATCGGAGAATACAGGGAAATTCTGTAAATTAAATTACAGTAACACTACTGTAAATTTTATAGTAACTGGCTGGCAACCCTGCTGCCAGTATCATACTGTAAAATTTACAGTAATTTTTTAACAGTGTACAGTCTAAAAAGTGTGTAAAAATATGGCCCAAAGTACTTTGGTCATCCAGGGATCGACAATAAGGACCGTCCCATAGCATCAAATTTGCGCATTTAGCCTTGCCAATTTAAATAATCAAGCGCACATATAGACACGTTTGATACGTGTCACGCTCAGTTTGGTATTCACGCTCTGCGTGATACACATATTCACACAAAATGATGTCAAATTGCCCGTCTTGTTGAGTATCATAGTCGCTTATGTGCACGTAAACGTGAGATTAGATGCATGTGTATCAGTATATTGGATCCGTGCAACTCTTAAAGCCTGCTGTCTGTTTTTAATGTTAATCAGAAAAAAAAAAATCGCTAAGGCTTAATAAGGGCTCTGTATTTACACAATGAAGACTCTGATGTGATATTTTACATTTAATTACTCTTTCTGTACCTGAAAATCTAGTTTAGACCTACATGAAAAATCTGAAAAGAGCTGATTATTTTATTTTTGTGTGTTTGTTCTGTTGTATTTTTTTTTGTGCTAATAATGCTCGCAATTGATTATTTGTTCTTATTTTATTACTGTCCGTAACAATATTTAAAATTTATATGAGTTAGGCTAGTTGTTTCTGGTGTCATAACTTAATTTAATAAGGTTACGAACAATTAAACGAATAAATAGGCCTTTGTTTACTTTGTTTGTGGTGGAACCATTAAAAATTTTGGCAGGGCAAGTAAAATTTTTAACCACTGTAGAAAAATCCTCAGCGCTGAGCCCTGTGATGTAAAGGATTTTTTCCGTATGGATTGTGCGTTCATAACATGTTTTCCCCATATTTTGATTTAAACATTGCATTGTTGCGTTTTAGTGTTAAAGGAAATGTTCATAAACTCAACAGAACATTACCAGAATCTTTTTGATTTTTTTCTTCTTCTTTTAAAGCATGTAGCTTATGAATCCTCCTATACACACTTTTAAATAACATTTTCAGAATTTACTAGATTGGAAATCAATTCAATTCTTTCTCCATAGAAAAGAGCTGGAGGAAAAGGCATCACACGAATGAGACAGCACTCAAACTTTCACACAATAAATATTCATACATGTTCATGATTATTTCGCTCTTTGATTAGATTGCAAAGGCTTTTAAACTGCAATAATTAATCGATCATATTTTCATATTTAAACTGGGTTTTAGACAAATAATAACATTCCTGCATAAATGAAAGATGAAATATAATAATTATGGCATGCCAATCAGTTTCCAAGATAATTTTAATGTGATCTCCAAATAACAAAAACTATTTACCTTTTGAATTTAAATTTAAACATATTTAAAAACGTGCCTGAAGTGTCAGAAACAGATGTTTATAGCAGGAAAAATATGTGATTTGTAATTAATTAACTGATAAGTCGAGTCATCTTTTTTTTGTCGCGACTGGTTGAAATAGCGTAATGCAAAGCTCGCTAATATAATAATCCCCATGCAGCACATCACACCCACACACACTTATGCATAAATGAACAATCTGTCCTCTGTAATCTGTTTAAAGCATTTGAATAACTGAAGCGGAAGTATAAGGGCTGAATGATGAAACCGCAAATCTCCCAGGAAGTAACGCTGGCAAATAAGAGCATTTGCATGTCTGATCTGAGATTCCTCAAATGTGTTTCCAACTGCTGAATGTCGCATTTCAAACTGTTCTAAATCTAACAGAGAGATACTTCATGTTCACCCTCAACATTTCTATTCCCTTTCAAATGGATTTTGAAGGGGTGGATTCTACATCTATTTTAAAACGATATTATATTTCAAGAGCATGCTCGTCGAAGCGTCCTAACTCATTGTCACACTGTTAAAAATTAATTTTTACAGTACCATTACTATAATGTAATTTACAGAATTTTACTGTAATCTTTGATTAACATTTTTTTTTAATTAAATAAGTCACTTACCAAAGTTGTAGACCACTCTCTCTTGCTGCAACCAGAGTCTCAACCATTGAAAATCCTACAATGCCTCTTTATGCTTGAAATTTACAGTAATCTCCTGTAATTTTGCGTCAAACCGTCACGCCCCTCAGAATGCATCGCAGTTTACAGCAATATACTGTATTATTAAGAACACAGCCATCTGCTGTAAAATATTGCTGTAATTTTTACAGCGATTCATTACAGTGCAATAGCAATTTTAAAGTCTTTGAATGTGGAAACGGAGCATAATGCATGTATACCAAAGAGTTGCTGACTGAGGTGCTGTATTATTTTTAGACAGGTTAGGCTCTCTTGACATCGAGGCTCACGGTGCTATTGTCTAACTATCGTTCAGGACTGTTGTAGGAAACGTGAAGTCTCTGATAGAGCCACCCACTTGGCTGATGCTTTTCGCACAGCGTCTGTGAGCTCTCCTCCGGGGGTTTGTGCTCTGATCCAGAGCTCCCACTCTTAGGGGCCCATGAGGAGCCATTCATCACTCATGAACTGCAGAAATTACACTTGTTAGCTGTAGCAGGAGGGAAATGTTTAAGGATACTTAACAAAGCATTAAAGTAAAAAAAAAAAAAAAACTATTTTACATAATGAAACGTATATAATGAGACATGATAAGCATGTGGTGACACAACATTTGAATACTAGTCCAGTTCCCTTCTCTTCTGTCTTAAATTATATATATATATATATATATATATTATAAAAGACAGTTTATATATACACTGCCATTCAACAGGGCTCTGTAAAAAAATTTTATGTTTTTAAAAAAAGTCACTTATGCTCACCAAGGCTGCATTTATTTGATTACAAAAAAACGCATAATTATTGTTAAATATTATTACAATCTACAAGAATTGTTTTCTATTTGAATATATGTTAAATGTAATTTATTCCTGCAATATGATCCTGCTGAATTTTCAGCATCATTACGTTAGTGTCACATGATCCTTCAGAAATCATTCTGATATGCTGATTTGCAGCTCAAGAAACATTTATTATTATTATCAATGCTATTTGATGAATAGAAAAGAACAACATTTATCTGAAATAGAATCTTTTGTAACATTACACAATTGTAACTTTGAGCTTTCGATTCATCAAATAATCCTGAATAAAGAATTATACAACAGTTTTCAACATTGATAATAATAATAAATGAGGAGCAAATCAGCATATTAGAATGACTTCTGAAGGATCATGTGACACCGAAGACTGGAGTAATGATGCTGAAAATTCAGCTTTGATCACAGCAATAAATTACATTTTAAAATATATTAAACTGAAAACAGTTATGTTGAATTGTATTAATATTTCATAATATTACTGTTATTTTATTGTTGTTGTTCATTTTATATCAAATAAATTCAGCCTCGGTGAGCAGAAGAGACTTTAATCAAAAACATCAAAACTGATCCCAAACTTTTGAACATCAGTATACTTAATTATAGGCTTTATATTATATTATATTATATTATATTATATTATATTATATTATATTATATTATATTATATTATATTATATTATATTATATTATATTATATTATAATAAATATGATATAAATAAAATGTGAGATGTCAAACCCAAAAAGAGATGACAATTAAGTAAAAATTGTCCTTCAAGTTCTGTCCAAGATGGACATCTCGGACTTAACTTGGAATGACACCAGAAAGGGGTCTTGGATATTATCACTGCATTTTTTTTTTTATTATAATTTTATTTTATTTTATTTTATTTTATTTTATTTTATTTTATTTTATTTTATTTTATTTTATTTTATTTTATTTTATTTTATTTTATTTTATTTTATATTTTATTTCATTATTTTTTATTATATTTTATTTATTTTATTTTATTTTATTTAAAGTTTTTATTTTTTATTTTATTTGATTATGTTATATTTTATTATATTTATTTATTTATTTATTTTCAATTTATTTATTTTTCATTTTACTTTATTTTATATTTAATACATTATATTTTATTTTTATTTTATTTTACATTTTATTATATTATATTTATTTATTTTATTTCATTTTATTTACTTATTTTTACTTTATTTTATATTTTATTATATATATATATATTATATATATATATATATATATATATATATATATATATATATATATATATATATATATATATATATATATATATATAATTTATTTATTTATTTATTTATTTTTTTAACCAGGGTTTTTGTAGTTAAATGAAATAAAATAACTATAGAGATGATAACAGTCACTCTCGCCACATGCAACGCATTAGGAAATGACATGCAGGTGTCTCATAAAACACAAGAGAAACAACTTCTACAACAGGAATGCTGAAAACATGGCTAATTAGACTTCATAAAGGTACGACGTGGGTGATGCAGCAGTCGTCATGCTGTTCCTCACAGCTGGGCTACCGGAGCTGTGATAGTTGCTAACGGTTACAGTAACAACTGATTCTCATTCAGTACCAGTACACTTCTCTCCCGCCCAGAGCGTAGTGTTCGCCGCCTTACGCACAGGACGCTTCACTTAACAAAATGAGCTCCGTAGACAAAGTTAACAGTTTAAAATGCTTTGCAAAACAAAAAAAAAGTGAATTTTTTACCGTAAAAAATTGTCAGAACAACATTTTAGGTTTTATGGATTGAATTCAATTCACAACAACAACAGTTTCATTAACTGACCCACTAAAATCTGTTTTCTTTCCTCTGATTTCAGTCTTCTTTCTAAGAAGCTTTTCCTCAAATTGAGGTAAATATTAAAATATAGAACGTGTAGACACACAAATACAAAACACCATCATGGTAACACACTAAAATAATGCAATAAACATTAATTTAACGTCTAACATAAGATGTAACATAAAATGTACTAATGTACGGAAAAAAAAAAAACATTAATTATCTTAAGGGAACCATTAACCATAGCATTTTTACCATTAAAATTATGACCACTTTTTACAGTAAATGTCATTAAATGCAAACAACGAAATATACATTTAAATGAATGTTTTATATGTAACTGAAATTATTTCAGTTAATATTTAAACTAATTTGATTCGTTATACATTTAAATTAATATGATTAATCACATCTCTGATGAGAAGATTAATATGAACAAAGTGATTTAGTGAATTTATTTGATGTGTCTGGCCGTGATAAATCATGCATTGTCACATGCAAAAAAAAAATATGAATAAAAAGAACAAACTATCTATGAATTCCTCATTGCACTGAAACACTTTGCATTTATTAAAAGTATTAGGTTGAACGTGCATTTGTCTAGCAACGGTCTCCTGTATCTCGCTGTACGTCTGACTCAAATCCACTTTGCCTCTGTCAGTTAATAGACAGCCTAGAGTTAGTTCGCTGAAAATACATGCGCTTCATAATTAATCAATGAGGTTGAGCTGAACTTTTCTCTGAAGCTTTCTATGGCGAATCAAGGGAGCTGTATGTATAAAGAGTGTTTAAATAAGGTTTGTTGTGTTATTGACCCTTCCCGAAGACCCGCCCCCTTTAGTTACTGTTGCTATGTCAGACAAGCTCTCACGCCACACATCATGTTCTCACGCAGTAAAAAACACGTCACGGAGCAAAGAGGACACTGACAACGTATGAAATCGTTTCATATTTAAAATATTGTAATTTTTTAAAGAAGTTTAAACAATAAATAGCGTCTAGTGTCTGACAGATTGCTGTAGCTCCTTGTGAAGCGATCATCTCTTCATACTAGTTCATTTGTAGCATCAAATAAACATGAATGAACATCAGAAGGAATGTTGTTTCAAGAAAGACGTGAGTTCACACAATTTTTCAAGTTCAAGTTCACCCTCTACTAACTCCCCTGACCGCTTTGACGGACAAAATGGCAGATTCAGGGTTATGATTGGTCAGATCGCCTGTCAATCAAACTGTTTGCTACGGATCAATTACCTACATAAATTTTACATATATTTTCTTTTTTGACTCTCTGTTACACACAGAGTGGAAAAAAGTAAGTTTATTCCGCAATGTGATTTAATAAATAATCATAGATGTTCAGGATGTGTTTACAAAGATGCTGAAACGTGGCAAAATCTAAAATGTAATTAAATATTAAATATCGGAGTGAATTGGTTGATTTAATCAATGACGTCATGTTTAACGTCATCACGTTATTTTAACACATTTTCATAATTATCATTTCAAATCACCTGTTCTGTGTGATTTTTGGTGATCGCTTCACTTTAAAACGTTAAAATGAACGACTTAAATCATAACTTAATCATTTCTCATTTTTTGCCTTGATTCAAAAGCTTAAAAATATCTATAAGATAGAATACTGTAATCAAAATCATTGTCATTGTACATTTACATGCTTTTAAAATACAAATTATTATTATTGAATGCTTGGTTTGTGTTTATTTCGTTTTGAGTTTGTCATAAAAATGATTAAACCTACAAATGCTACTTACAAAGTCTCCATTCATTTAATAAAGAGCAGCTTGGACATTCTGATAATCTTCTCCTTTTGTGTTCATAGGGGCGAGCGAATGAATTTGCATGTGCGAGTGACTAGTTTGAATGAAGCTAAATGAAAGTTAAGAGTACGCTTCATATTTTGAACTGGTTAGCAGGTATGAAAGGAGAGGAAAAAGCAGCTCTGTTTTGAAACGAACCCAGCCACACAAAACTGCATCGACCACATGTAACAAGCAGAAATTTACGGTCATTTAACTGCTCTTTCCTGTGAGGGTTGCTTTATAGGCAGCAGGAAGAGGCTCGCAGTTTGTGAGACAGTCGTCTCGAAAATGTCACTCTACAACACAAAGCAGATGAGTTCAGAGAAGGCAGATAAAAACACCGATAGGTCAGGGGAAGAGGAAAGTTTGTGTATGTGGAGTGCACGAATGTGGTCGTGCTTCAGTTAAATGTTCTCAGAGGCATGTGCTCGCTGTGTGGTCATCTACCCGAGCTCTGATTGGCTGATGGCTGGCCAATGAGAAGGCTGCACTTCAAAACCATTCATGAAAAACTGAGCAGGTCTAAGTTTGAGGAGCTGAACAAACAGGATGTGCAGGGAATGTGAAGGCTATCGCACCCCAGCATGCCTTCCTCCACCGGCGCTTCATTCAGCTCTACTATCTGCTGCTTATTTCATTTCATTTCCTTTTCTCTTTTTTTACTTTTATGATAGTTCTCTCCTTTTTAGCAAATTCTTTTTTCTCTCTTTCTCTCTCTCTCTCTCACACACACAAACACACACACATACACACGTTGTGTTTTCATGTTTTATGGGGACATTCCATACGCGTAATGGTTTTTATACTGTACAAACTGTATATTCTGTCCCCCTACACTACCCCTATCCCTAAACCCACCCATCACAGAAAATGTTCTGCTATTTTAGATTTTCAAAAAAGATCATTCTGTATGATTTATAAACTTGTTTCCTCATGAGGACCAAAAAAATATGCCCATAAGATCAAAATTTACTAGTATTGCTATACCTGTGGGGACATTTGGTCCCCATAATGTAGGGAATACCCACATACACACACACACACACACACACACACACACACACACAAATACCATGTTTTTTTTATGGGGAATAATATATTGTATAGTATGTATATTCTATCCGCTAACCCTAAACCTACCCATCACAGAAAACTTTCTGCAATTTTTGATTTTCAAAAAAGATAATTCTGTCATTTATAAGCTTGTTTCCTCATGGGGACCAAAAAAATGTCCCCTCAAGATCAAAATTTACTAGTATTACTATATCTGTGGGGACATTTGGTCCCCATAACGTAGGAAATACCCACACACACACACACACACAAACACCATGTTTTTTTTGTTTTTTTTATGGGGAATTATATATTGTATATTATGCACATTATATCCTCTAAACCTAAACCTACGCATCACAGAAAACTTTCTGCAATTTTAGATTTTCAAAAAACATAATTCTGTATGATTTATAAGCTGTTTGACATTATAAATTGTCCCCATGAGATCAAAATTTGCTAGTATTACTATACCTGTGGGGACATTTGGTCCCCATAACGTAGGGAATACCCACACACATACACAAACACCATATTTTGTTTTGTTTTGTTTTTTATGGGGAATTATATATTGTATATTATGCACATTATATCCTCTAAACCTAAACCTACGCATCACAGAAAACTTTCTGCAATTTTAGATTTTCAAAAAACATAATTCTGTATGATTTATAAGCTGTTTGACATTATAAATTGTCCCCATGAGATCAAAATTTGCTAGTATTACTATACCTGTGGGGACATTTGGTCCCCATAACGTAGGGAATACCCACACACATACACAAACACCATATTTTGTTTTGTTTTGTTTTTTATGGGGAATTATATATTGTATATTATGCACATTATATCCTCTAAACCTAAACCTACGCATCACAGAAAACTTTCTGCAATTTTAGATTTTCAAAAAACATAATTCTGTATGATTTATAAGCTGTTTGACATTATAAAATGTCCCCACAAGGACAAGAACTTCAGATATTGCCATCTTTGTGGGGACATAGTGTCCACACGCAGTCTAAAGTACCATGATGATTAGACAATTAGTCCGGCGATGTTGAAGTGGACGTAACTTTCCAGAGGATTTCGTCCTCCCGCATTTGAGCTAAATCAAGCCTGAATCTTATCGTCAGGCGTATTTTTTAAACTATTACTGCACGTGCACGACTTTTAAAAATGGTGGTTGAAATTGAAAGTGCTGCATGAACACAACCAATCAGCATGTTCCGCTCCCAAATCCCACCCCTGAAACTTCCTGAAGTTCCTTGCGAGCAGGGACTTTCTGACAGGGACATTTTTACCCGTAACTTCATTTAGACCCTGGTTCTTGTGATTGAAACACCCAAAAATGAAAATTATATCATTAAATCACCCTCAAGTTGTTCCAAACCTGTATGAATTTCTTTTTTCTGCAGAACACAAAGAAAGATATTTGGAAGAATGTTTGTAGCCAAGCAGATCTCGACCCCCAGTGACTACCATAGTGGGAAAAAAATACGATGGAAGTCACTGAGATCTGCTTGGTTGCAAGCATTCTTCCAAATACCTTCCTTTTTTTCTCATTTTTGGGTGAACTATCCCTTTAAGTGCCAAACCTGAACTCTTATCCTAAACCTACTCTTAACCTAACTATGACCTTATCCCCAAAATCAAGTCTTGACCCTAAAACAGACCTTTAAAGG
Organism: Opsariichthys bidens; assembly: GCA_037194245.1. Lineage (NCBI taxonomy): Eukaryota > Metazoa > Chordata > Actinopteri > Cypriniformes > Xenocyprididae > Opsariichthys > Opsariichthys bidens. The sequence continues at coordinate 8,504,232 of CM074307.1, read as the reverse complement.
GTTCTCAGAAAGTGCGGACCTGCCAAAATGTCCTCACAAGTACACTAATGTATATGTTGGGTTTTCATGTTTTATGGGGACTTTCCACACACATAATGATTTCTATACTGTATATTCCACACCCTAACCCTATCTTCATATTCACCTTTTCAAAAAACATCCCTTTGTATGATTTATAAGCTGTTGTCCTCACGTTGCCATGATCTTTGTGGGGATATTTTGTCCCCATAACATAAGGTTTACCTGAAACACACACACACACAATTGTCCCTACTGATTGAAATCATCTGTTTGCAGGTCTCTAACAAATTAATTAAACTTCCCTCCGTTTCAAAGCACGCAAAAGATTAAAGCGATAGCTTCCTGCATTTCCTCTCGTTTTCTCGCTTCCCATCCCTGCTTCATTCCTTCTGAAACAGAAATCCTGTCGCTCTGTTGCCGTTTGAAAATGTGAGTTATTATAGTTCATTACCACTAGCATTAGCTGACAAACTAACTTACTGAATCTGTTATTCTCTATTCTCTTGATATGCTTACACTTTTTTTTTTAGCGTTTCAACAAAAGTAGACAACAACTTTCCACCCACACAAGTGACATGAGGTGAGGAATGTGTTGCTGCCAGTCAAGTGTTTCCCTAGAACCCATAACCACTGTACTTTTCAAGGCGTGCATTTTAATACAATCGCTTCTTGGCCCCTGAGCTGTTTCTTAGGAAGGACTCTTTCAAAAGAAGATGTCTTTAATGTAAATTTGGCATCTTAATTTTTGGAATGATGGATAGACCTGTCTGGGGCACATTCCATGTGAAGTATCCATGCAAGCCACATGCTTCGTAAGTTCTTAGGGTTCAAACATGCTCCAGAATGGAATAAAAGAGGCATCGAGGCATTTAGAAACATATCTTGGATAATGAAACATTCCCATCCGGAATAGCCCTGATTGCATGTTTGCCATTGTCTTTGTAATTCGCATGACTGTTTACACTTCTCATTTGTGAGCTTTTCATTGTTTAGTATTTTATTTTTATTAGCTCCTTTTATTCAGTTCCTCCCCTGGAAATCCTGGAGACGTGTGATAGATAAGTAATGGGAATGAGATTTTTTTTTTTTTTTTTTTTTTTGCATGTTGTGCATGATTAAAATGGCTATTTGTAAAAAAACAAAAACAAATAGCGGTCTCAGCAGGCAGTTTCCTGAAGATAAGATATTCAGTGTTAGGGATGTGGCTACATCTGTATATATGCGACTATATACAGTATGACTATACATGTACATTTCTCGCTGACTCCTGCAGACCCACAGCAAATAGCATTTTAATATGACTTAGTATATCGATTATTACATCAGTAAAACAAGCATATATGTAAACCTGGACCATAAAACCAGTCATAAGGGTCAATTTTTGGAAACTGAGATTTATACATCATCTGAAAGTTGAATAAATACGCTTCCCATTGATGTATGGTTTGTTCAGATATGACTATATTTGTCCGGGATACAACCATTTGAAAATCAGGAATCCGAGGATGCAAAAAAAAAAAATCTAAATATCGAGAAAACCACCTTTAAAGTTGTCCTCAGCAATGCATATCCACCTGCAAAAATAAAGTTTTGATATATTGGAAATTTACAAAATATCTTCATGGAACATGACCTTTACTTAATATCCTAATGATTTTTGAAAAATCGACAATTTTGACCCATACTATATACTGTTGGCCATTGCTGCTAATATAGCCGTGCGACTTATGACTGGTTTTGTGGTCCAGGGTCACATAAAAGATTTTTTTGGTAGCACTTTAGTTTAGGGTATAATTCTCACGTGCATATGACCAGGATATTGGCTGTTTGTTAGTACTTATAAAGCACATATTAATGCCTTGTTCTGCATGATAATATTCTACATCCCATAATCCAACCCAATTCTTAAACTTAACAACTACCTAACTAACTATTAATAATCAGTAATTAGACGTTTGAGGCAAAAGTTGTAGTTAATAGTTATTTAATCGTCAGAATTGGACCCTAAACTAAAGTGTGACTGATTTTTCTTGGCAACATATGTTACATGTACTTACTGTTGTTATAACAGTAAATTATGCATAATTACAAGAAACTGACCTAAACCAAACCCTATCCCTAACCCTATAGTATGTACATATTGTTAATTAATATTAGTACGCAGTACTAAATGTATAATTACAGTGTAATAAATTGTAACCATTTTATTTATATTATTATTATTTGGTTTATTTAAAATAAATTAATACTTTTATTATACAAGAACACATTCACTTGAAAAGTGAGAGTAAAAACATTTATAATGCTACAATTATTTCCATTTCAAATAAATGCTGTTCCTTTGAACTTTCTATTCATCAAGGAACCACAAAAATATGAAGCGGCACAACCCTTTTTCAATGCAAGAAATGTTTATGAGAACAAAATCAGCAAATTGGAATGATTTATGAAGAATCATGCGACGCTGAAGAAAATTTTGAAATGCATTACAATAAAAAATGTATTTGAAGTTGTAAAAATATTTCACAATACTGTTGCTTTTACTGTTTATGACTTAAAAACACACACACACACAGCCTTAGGGTGCATTTACATGACAAAAACTGAAACTGTTTTCACATACAGACGACAATGTTGTCAAAACGATCCTAAAAATGACTAAAAACACCTTATTATACTCTAAGGCCAGTAGTTGGTGATGTGACTGTGTAACGAAACACTGTGTGCCTATATATGAATGCGTATGACGTCACCTTAAATACACTGGAACAGGCAATCAACAAAACAAGAAACAGGTGTGAAACTAATGAGAAACCATTATAACAAAAGAATTTGTATTCTCAGTCCGATGACGTGAACAGCGCCGAGAAGAAGGTCATGTGTTGTCATCTCAAAACTAAAGAACTAATTACGGCATGACGTAAATGCAGCAAATGACAATGAAAACCATGACATAGAAACTAAACAGGACAACATAACGCAACTAAACAAGACATGAACGCGACAGGTGTCAGATTGACAGCATGTTAGGTTCAAAGAGTTCTTAAGGGTGAAAACAAAATAACCACACTCGTAAGGCCTGCCCTCTTTAAAGGCATAATTATTGCCAAATCACAGATCCAGATGGTGCGATCACAGACACTCTTTCAACTACAGGAATTCCAGTCTGGCTGCGGGAGGCCACATCCTTACTTGGCAGAATTGAGGCAGGAATATGCATGGAGCAAAACAAAATATTGTAACAAAATCGTTATCTGCTCTTTTGAGACAACAAGCAAAGTAATTAGAGAGACAGAATTACGTTCAAATGCTTTAAAATGCAGCACAGGAAGCCATCTGATGGAATTTAACATGTCTGTAGTCGTATATGTAATTTTGTTTTATTTCTACGGATTGTAGTGTCTACATATTTGCATGGTTATGCCTAAAGTGCATTTAGGCTTGTAGAGTTTCACAACAAATTTTTCTAAAATAAAGTTTTTTGACTGACTGACTGGCAGCTTTCAGTTACTCACAGATTTTGTGAGTAAAACAAGCGACTCATCTTAAGAAGGCAATAACAGAAGAGCTGGAAGCAATACAAAGTTTCAAACAGGATTCAGAACCGAACAAGCTAGAGCAGGGAGGGACTAAGAAATAGTGAGAGCATAGAAGTTGTTTGCGCCACTGAATAAAAAATCAAAAAGGTACTTCCGACTTTTATCTCACAATTTTGACTTTTTTTCTCAGAACCACGAAATATAAAGTCATAACTGCGAGATATAAAGTCAGAATTGTGAGTTATAAAGTCACAATTGCGAGATATAAAGTCACAATTGCGAATTATAAAGTCACAATTGTTAGATATAAAGTCACAATTGTGAGATATAAAGTCACTATTACGAGATATAAAGTCAGAATTGTGAGATATAAAGTCACAAATGTGAGATATAAAGTCACAATTACGAGATATAAAGTCACAATTACGAGATATAAAGTCACAATTGTGAGATATAAAGTCAGAATTGTGAGATATAAAGTCACTATTACGAGATATAAAGTCAGAATCGTGAGATTTAAAGTCACTATTACGAGATATAAAGTCAGAACTGTGAGATATAAAGTCACAAATGTGAGATATAAAGTCACAATTACGAGATATAAATTCAGAATTGTGAGTTATAAAGTCGGAATCGTGAGATTTAAAGTCACAATTACGAGATATAAATTCAGAATTGTGAGTTATAAAGTCACAAATATGAGATATAAAGTCATAATTGCGAGATATAAAGTCACAAATGTGAGATAAAGTCACAATTGCGAGATATAAAGTCAAAATTGCGAGATATAAAGTCACTATTACGAGATATAAAGTCAGAATCGTGAGATTTAAAGTCACTATTACGAGATATAAAGTCAGAATTGTGAGTTATAAAGTCAGAATCGTGAGATTTAAAGTCACAATTACGAGATATAAAGTCACAATTACGAGATATAAATTCAGAATTGCGAGATATAAAGTCACAAATGTGAGATATAAAGTCACAATTGCGAGATATAAAGTCAAAATTGCGAGATATAAAGTCAGAATTGTGAGTTATTGATTGATTGATTGATTTTGATTGATTTTGATTTATTGTCATTGTAATAATACAACGAAATTACAATAGAGCTTCACATGACATTGGAATAAAGTGCATGATCATCAATAACACAGTACAACAATAAAGTTATAAATTCAGAATTGTGAGATATAAAGTCACAATTGCGAGATATAAAGTCAGAATTCCGAGATATAAAGTCGGTATTGCGAGATGTAAAGTTGCAATTGCGAGTTATAGTCAGAATTGCGAGAAATAAACTTGAGTTATAAAGTCAGAACTGTGAGATATAAACTGACAATTGCAAGAAAAAAAAATCTAAATTGCCAGTTTATATCTTTCTATATAATTCTGACTCACAATTGCAAGTTTCCCGCAATTTTGACTTTATATCTCGCGATCATGGCTTTACAACTTGCAGTTGTGAATTTATAGCTCGCAGTTCTGAGAAAAAAAATCAGAATTGCAATATGTAAACTCACAATTGTGAGATAAAAAGTTGCAATTATATTTTAAATTGTTTTAATCCATGGTGGAAACAAGCTTCCATATGGAAGAGATGAGATTTCAGCTTGAATATTTTTAGGGATACAGCTGTCGGGGTTAAGGAGATCGTTCCACCAGCGAGGAACAGTTAACGACAAGGTTCTGGAAAGTGAATTTGTGTCTCTCTTTGATGTACGATGACCCAGCTAACTAAACAGTGTTTTGCTAACGTTACGAAAACGTTATTTCTGAGTTAGAGAAACATTCCATTTTATCGTTCTCCAAACATTAGGGCAATGTTACTTTTTTAGAACATTCTGTAACAAGTAACATTTTAAAAAAAAAATAGACAAATATTTTAAAAACATTAAACATTTGAGACAAAAAACAGTCATTGAACAATATAATTAACGTTTTGAGAACATTATTAAAGACCAGATAACTTTGAACGAGCATTCTATCAACATTACTGGAAGAAAAGGTGCTTTTTGTTCAATTTTGAGAGAATCTTAAACATTCGTTCTAAGCATGTTCCCTGTCAGCTGAGGACGCTACACTTAACTACTGAATGGATCAATATTCAAGAGTTCCAGTGGATACTTGGTTCCAATTGTGGATATTTGAGCAAACCGATATACAGATGAACCCTTAAAGGCTGAAACCCACTTTTCAAAGCTAGAAAGTGGTCGTCTTTGAGGGATATTGTCCTTGCTTTAAGTTCCAGCGCTCATTAGTGGGCCTGGATGGTGAAATGGACGCACAAGCATGGCTGCCATTCACCTGTCAGACTGCGTCACTGCTCAGCACGGCTGATGGCAGGAACGAGGCAGGCGTCTGAGGGAGCGGGGTGGGCACTTTAGGGGTAACAGGGGTCACAGTTGCCATCAGGATCGGACACAGGAGCAGTTGCAATGTGCTCCTCGATCCGTAAATTTTGGACCCTTGTCTATTGTTCCCAAACTAGGTCAAGGGCCTGTGCTATCAGAATCAATTTGAGCTGTAGATTGATTGAAAAAGGAGGGGTAATGTGCTTTAAAAATATGGCTAAGCATAGAAGGACACAATCCTGAAAATCCCATGTTGCCATAGTTAATCTGCAGTGCATCCAGGGATCTAATTAGTGATGGTTGGCATATGGAGCTTATTATTATGTAACTGTATGGCAACCCATGGGAAACAATATGGACCGGCCGCAGAATTGTATGGAAAAATGGAGACCATTGTGTAAATGCTCTCAGATGAAAAATCAGGAAACAAAAGGTGATCGCTAACACGATGCATTTACATACATATGTTTAGACGCACACTGAGAACTCAAACATGTAAACGTCATGACGGCTCTAAAACAGACATAACCCTATGGATTCAGCAGAGCATCAAAGACCTTCTGCAGTGCATTGTTTTCTGAACAAAGGTTGATTTGAATGCAATAAATGTCCACAAGTTTGGTTTTGGACAGCTGTCGTATCAGCATGACATAGCCCACAAATGTGTGTTATGAAAAATGATCAGACCTGGGTACTCAATTTTTAGAGTTATTGAACAAAGAAGGATTCTAACAACAAGTGACATAAAGTGATGCAACTCAAAAAGAGTAACATTTTTCAGTAACGTTAAAGGCAACAGACAGCCCAAATCCCAACCTACCCATAACCCCCATTTTCTAATCTGCTCCTAATCTTGAACTGAGATAATCAAAGAATTAAACCGTATTTGTTTGCTTTTGTTTTAGCGAGCACATAAGCTCTCTAAACCTTGTCCATTCAATACCTCACTTTACCTCATGATCCCAGATTAGTGGGACTAAAACAGGCGCGTCCTGCAGGATATTCAGGAGTTAATTGATAGATGTGTGATAATCAATAAGTCTGGCATCTGTGTATTGGGATTAGTCTTAGAGGACATAGTGTTATGATACGGATTGCAATGAGCTAGTTTGTGCATCTGAGTTAGCAATGAGCGCAGTGATATTTCTAATTAAATAATCAATGTGGCTGACAGGCACAGAGCCTGCCGTAGAATACTTAAATCTCTCTGACTGAACACTTTAATGCGCTTTTAACTCGAAATTAATTAAGCCAAGGTTCGTGTGCAAGATCTGGTTCGGCAACATCTACTCGCGTATGAGAAACATGAATGACTTAAAAGAGTTTAAACAACTTGCAAAACTTTATAACTATTACAGCGTGCAGGTTCACATTGGTTTTGGTTCTGTGTGTGTATGATGTTTTGCACTGTATAAGACTCGAACAAAATGTGAAACGCAGTGCTAAAATGATTGTTTCAGACCCTCATATCTAACGCGGCAGAAACAATGAGCTGACTCAGACGTTATTTCGGGAAGAGCATATTTTTAATACTCGCATCACAGTCTAAATATATAATTCTTTGTTCTTTGTTGTTGCAGTGACTGTGTATATCAGTCAGTTTTCAGTAGTGTGTAAATCATTACAAATTCTCAAAGCACGTAATTGTTTTCATGTACCATTGTTGAACTGTTTAAAATAATCTAGGATCTGAAATATGTGCCATGGGGAAAAAGTAGACTGTTTAAATGTTAAAATATCTGAACAATAGGGCCAGTGCGTAGATGGTAGCAATTTATTTTACAGTTATTTGTACATATGATACACTTATTGTAGTAATTGCTATAACTAGGTACTAGTCCTCAACCTAGTCTTAATCCATGCAGTTACTTTATATTATTCAGTACTTTCTTTGTAAGTGCATTGAAAGTGCACATACTGTAAAATAAAGTGCAACCACATAAACTTTGGATAACACCTTGGTTTAGTTGATAAGCATGAATAATTTTAGATCAGTTGATGCCAAACTTTAAAAATAGGTGCTTGTCACACTTTATATTAGATAGCCTTAATTTCTATGTAACATAAAAGATCCTCAAATATGTTGTTCTGGAGAATTCCTACACTTCTTGCTAAATGGTTTGGGGTATGGTTGGATTTAGGAGTAAAGGCCTGTTCACACCAAGAACGATAACTATATTAACTTCCGCATCAACATTAATAATGAGCCTGCCACTTTAAATGCTCGAGCTCCTTAAGCAGAAAAGATTCTGATTGGCTGTCAATTTTTATCCGCTGGAAACATTTGTTCTGAAAGTGATTCCAATGGTATTGTTTCTCATTATTATTGTGAAGAGGACTGAATGATTGTTGAACGATACCTTTATCGTTATAGTTATCATCCTTAGTGTGAACGGCCTGAAGGATAGGGTTTGGGTTAGGGCTTCGATTTTTGGGCTACAGATAGAGGTAAAGTTAACAGTGTAACAATGATGTTATGTAATTACAATGCACCAACATATTTTTAAAAAGTAAGTTGTATCAAATGGTTAAGCCTTATGTATGGTAGAAATCCACCATCCTATCCAAAAAGCCTTAAACTGTCAGGATAAACCAGACTCAGAGACAGATTATTGAACCCAAACAGTTATTTATTGAGGAACAGCCAAATGAAGAAATGCAGGAGACTTGGATAACTTAATAACTGTTCTACCAGAAAAACTCGGGAGGAAAGATAACGTAACAATGATATTTATTAACCATCAGCAAGCAAAATATGGTACGATAAAGTTCTTTGGTGTACAACTGTTAAAAAATTACTGTAAATTTTACAGTATAATACTGGCAGCAGGGTTGCCAGCCATGTTACTATAAAATTTACAGTAGTGTTACTGTAATTTAATTTACCGAATTTCCCTGTATTCTCTGATTACAGTAAATAAGTGTATTTTTAAAATTTCGAAGTGTCAATTTACAGCAATATTCTGTCAATTTGAGTCAAACCAACACGTGACCCCAGAATGCATTGCAGTTTACAGCAATATGCTGTATTATTAAAAAAACAGCCAGCGGCTGTAAAATAATGCTGTAATTTTTACAGTAATTCATTACAGTGTAGGCCCCGTTCGTGGCTTACATCCTGAGGGTTGCGGACTCTGCATTTCCTGCCTAAAGATGAAGGCAGGGATCGTCCTGGTGGGGTTGGGGAGGATGGAGGTGAAGGTTGGCGTCTGTGAACTCAGACACGTGATAGTCCCGATCCAAGTGTTAGATAATGATTGGTTAGATCTAAAGTAATAAGACGTAACATTTGAGTCTTCCCGGCAGAACTTAAGCTAGAGCTTCCATTTCTTGAATGTTGGATGGAGCAAGTTATCAACTACCATAGTACGATGCATCGTTGAAGAAATCAACTAGAAATCATGACTGTTTCACAAAACTGTATTGTTGTTCAACCATGTTGGTTAAAGGTGGAGTAATAACTTCTTTTAATGAATCCGTTTGAGACTATAAATTATCTGAGGACTACTTCTCATTCTAATTCTATTTCCAGTTTCAATCACAGACTCTTTCTACACTGTTTAAAAAATTACTGTAAATTTTACAGTATAATACTGGCAGCAGGGTTGCCAGCCAGTTACTGTAAAATTTACAGTAGTGTTACTGTAATTTAATTTACAGAATTGCCCTGTATTCTCTGATTACAGTAAATAACTGTATTTTTTTAAATTACGAAGGGTCAATTTACAGCAATATTCTGTAAATTTGAGTCAAACCAACACGTGACGCCAGAATGCATTGCAGTTTACAGCAATATGCTGTATAATTAAAAAACAGCCAGCGGCTGTAAAATAATGCTGTAATTTTTACAGCAATTCATTACAGTGTAGAGCACGTACGCACATGCATATATGCAAAAACAGCGCTTTAAATCTCTCGACAAACTAAAAGATGTACATTTGTATATTCAAAATAAAACATATAGATTGTGCTGCATTTCCGCTTGCTTATTTTGCTCATGATGTGTTAAGTCCACATCATGCAAACAAGAAACTTCTAACCACAGATCGAGCATTATCATTCTAACCAAACAACTTTGTGATGCTGTTTGCGAATGGTTTCGGGAAACACTCGCTCGTTGAACTATGCCGATAAAGACGGATCTTAGTTGGTGCTTTCAGGAAACACACACCTCTGTCTGAGCAAGGTGAGTTCAGGTAATTCTTACCACAGAAAGACAAGTAGACGAAGGAGATCCACAGGAGAATATTGGGGGACTTACAAGCTAAACCATCAAGGTAAGTAGAGCAGGTAAGGAGTCTATTTCCACATTTGAGGCCAGACATTGAGTAACTGAGAAGTGTGTGCTTTTGTACTGGTGTTGAGTGCTGCGGAGAAGAGGGAATGTTAAAAATGCTGCTTTTGGAGGATGCAATCCAAGGTAGGACGGCAAGGCATGTCCGAATCATATGTTAACGAAATACTTAGTTACGTATTTAAATGCAAAATTTGAGTAACTGTATTTCATTACAGTTGCATTTTAAACGGGTGGTAATCAGATTACAGTTACATCTGAAAAGTATTTTAGCTTTATAGTAACTTTGAATTTTAATGTCATGAAAGCATTAATTAATGCAACTAGTCTTTCTCTGACTGACAGTCTGAAAAACTGTTTTGTTTCTGTTCAGAAGTTTCATATGAATAAGTCATTTCACATAACAGACGTTTACATGTACTCCATAAGACAAAATGACTGGATTTATAAAAAATTGCCCAATTTAAAAAATGTACATACCCTTGAATCTCCACTGGATGATCCGCGAATGTTTTTATGTTTTGTGATAGCTGTTTGTGAGTCAACTTTATAATTGTAAAAAAAAAAAAAAGGTAAATCTGACAATTTGACTTTTTCCTCACAATTGCGAGTTTGTATCTCACAATTCTGACTTTTTCTCAGAATTGGGAGATTTAAACTCATAATTGTAAGTTATTAAATCAGAATTGCGAGAATTTGCAAGACTGAATTTTTCTTGCAATTCGCAAATTAATATCAACTTATTTGCTTGCAATTCTGACTTTTCTCAATATTGCGAGTTTATATCTCCTTATTCTGAATTTATAACTCGCAATTGCAACTTTATATGGCGCAATTCTGAGAAACAAAGTCAGAATTGTGAGATAAAAACTTGAAATTACCTTTTTATTAGCATTCCACAGTATTTAGATTAAGTTTAAAAAAAAACTTGGGTAATCTAACAAAATATGTTACAAGTAACTTTTTAAAGCATGTATTTTGTATCTGTAGTGAAATACATTTTAAAAGTAACCCACCCATCCCTGGCTGTAGATCATTAAACTGTTACACTGTTGTTTTTTGTCTATTTTGCAGAAAAGCTTTTAAAAGGTACACCTTTTTATCTAGAGAGTGCATTTTAGTACCTAAAGGGTGTCGTCCCAGCGACAGATTTTGTACCATTTTCTCTGAGAGTGAAAATTGAAGTTTATACACAACAGATGATATTCAGGTGACCATCTGCGTAAACCATAAATGGATGAAGGAAGTCATAGGACAAGATCTTTCAGCTTCCTTTGATTGTCAGCTTGGTGTTGTTTGAACATGGGGATGTAAACAGCAAGCAGTCCAAGCCCAAATGAATTCTTATGATAAAACACAACATTATGTCACTATCAGGACATACTCTTGCTTTTCGGTGCACAATATTACAAAGGTAACTTACTAACTAGTATTGAGGAAGCTACTTTGAAAGTGTAGCTTGCCACGTTAATAATTTAAAGTAGTTAAACTCCATTTATATATATAAGTACCTTGAAGTTACTACTTTGAAGTTACTTAAAGGGTTACTTCAGCCAAAAAATGAAAATTCTGTCATCATTTACTCATGCTCATCTTGTTCCAAACTGGTACGACTTGCTTTCTTCTGTGGAACATAAAAGAAGATATTTTGGGAAATGTATCAAGGTTCAGATCAGATAAGTTTGTATCTCATAATTGCGAGTAATAACACTGCGTTACTAAAACAATCTTTATCACAGAATACACTGGTTTGTCCGCAATGTTCTTGTTTCCATTTGTTTAATTTCAGGATCAGAGGTGAAATAATCCCCATCGGCTGGAAAGCTGGGAGCACTAAATGATATTCAAAGTCACATTGCACGCTTTTAACATTAAATAAAGCACATGAACATTACCTGAGATTATCGCTGCTTACGCTTCCCTGCATGTCTTAAAGTTGGGTTTGATAGTGATCGATTGTCCAGTCGCTATACCGCGCTGCCCGGCTATTACTTTCAGTTCTCGTGAAGTTATTTTAGTTTGATGGAGGCCTTTGTAAGTTTTTGCCCTTGTGGCTAAAGAGATGTAGACCTTTGAATCACTCCCTGCTGAGAGTATGGTGCCATCATTAACGTTGGCCGGTCCATTGAAGACAACGGTCTGAGGGGGTGTGTAAAAAGGACAGGCATTGTTCGCCCTGGGTGGGGTATGGGCAAGAGGAATGTGGGCCGAACGTGAGCCATGCGAGGCCTGAGAGAGAGACACCATTGTCCCCAAAGCCACCCCCTCGCACAGAGACGACTGAGAGAAGCAAAGGGTCAACTCTCACCAGCCGCATGCCTTCGTGGAAGACCACCGCTCCGCACAGGGCACACTGATCCCAGAACAGAGGTGCTTTATGCTCAGGGATGTCACCTTTTTCGGGCTCAAACGATTCCTGAAGAGAGATCAAACTCATTTAGGTTATGTCCACATTCATCTGGATAAAGAATCGTTTCAGAACACTCTCTATCCACGTTTACAAGCGTACGTCATCCACACTGAAACGTCAGAAAATGTGTAAAATCTCACCGAGAGACCAGACGTAATAAAGTTCTCCTGATATTCTCAGTCATTATGGATTTATTAGCAAAATATCTCACTGGTGCATTCAGGTTGCGTTCCATTTATGGTCTAAAACAGAATTGTCTTCCCGTTTTGCCGCAGGACAGTTGATTTTCTGTTATCTTTGCAGGAATGTAATATGAAGATTGTACAAAGCAACGTTTATCTTTGGGAACATTGTGAATAACACATAGCAGACAGTCACATGACTAAACATACGTCAAATACTTCCGCTTTTACGATCCACACGATAACAGCATCTTCAAACGTGTCCACTTGGCCGCAAATCTTCAAAAAGCTACATTTTTGCTCCATTTTGTATCGGGATTAGCCCATTCACACCAACGACGATGGCTATAATGATAAAGATATAGTTCTAAAAATGGTTCTAAATATAAAAGAATAGCAGAGGTTCACACCACAGCTGCAACAATAACGGTGCCAGGGCTGCATAGGTTACTTTTAAAATGTGTTTCACAACAGATTACAAAATACATGCTTTAAAAAAAAAATTGTAATGTATTTTGTTACATTACTCAATCTAAATACGTTAGAATACTTTGGAATACTAGTAAGTGTGGAAGAAACACAAATAAAGGTAATTGCAAGTTTTTATCTCACAATTCTGACTTTTTCCCTCAAAATCATGTGATATAAAGTTGCAATTGTGAGTTATAAAGTCAGAATTATGAGATATAAACTCACAATATTGAGAAAAATCGGAATCATTAGATATAAACTCACATACTAAATTCACAATTGCAAGAAAAAAGGTTAGTATTGCAAGTTTATATCTCCCAATTCTGATTTTATAACTTGCAATTGTGAGTTTAAATCTCGCAATTTTGAGAAAAAGAAGTCAGAATTGTGAGGGAAAAAACAAATTGTGAGAAAACGTTGCAGTGACGAGTGAATTATAAAATGACTCACAAACTGAGAAAACTATCAGAAAACAGTTGAAAACATGAAACTTAACTCCACTTTTTCAGACTGTCAGAGTCAGAGAATCTCCAATTTCTGTTAAAATTCAAAGTAATCTCTTTGGTAATCTAAAATACTTTTCAGATGTAACTGTAATCTGATTACCACCCATTTAAAATGTAACTGTAATGAAATACACTTACTCAAATTTTGTATTTTAAATACGTAGCTAAGTTACTTGTTATTCGTTACTCCCCAACCCTGAACGGCACAAATGTAATCGGAATCACTTTTAGAGCATTTTTTCCCGCCAATGAGCAATGCAAACCTTGACAGCCAATCAGAATCCATCCTGCTTTAAAGAGCTCGAGGATTTAAAGCATAAGCAGAAAAAATTGTCTGCTGGTGTGTACACTAATATAGTTATCATTATTGTTATATTGTTCCTGGTGCGAACGCGCCTTAAGAGTTTCCAAAAAGTTGATGTGGAATTTTTCTGATTTTTCGGACACACTCAGAAACTCGCAAAACTCGCTTTTAGTTGCATCAAATAACACAAACGAATACGCACAAAGACAATTAACAAAGGGTGTTAAAGGGTTCGCTTTTTTTTCTCAGTGTCACTATAGATTGGACTCTAAAGCCAATGGAAAACAATGACAACGCTGGGTGTTGTTCTTCAGGCCGCCGAGTGTGTTTTAATGATAAAAAGACTGTGTTGGGAGGACAAAGTTTGTTAAGAAAACATCCTTTTAGATTGTCGAGCCGTGGCAGCGATCTCGCCATACCCCAAATATTTGCTCTCATAAACATACACTACATACTAAGAACTTCCGTTCGTTGCCATGCAGTCCTGGCGAGAAGCTCACCTCTTATCATCTTTATCTTGGCATCATTATTTATTTTCTTTGTTGCATTAGTGTGTGTGTGTGGAAGTGAGGTTAGCCGAAATGTGGAAGCCCCTGGAGGTGAGCCCACTGGAAAGAAGAGGAGGGGGAGAAAACAGAGAAGTGCTTCCCTTCTCTTTTATCATCCTCTAGTGGGAAAATATGTGATAAAGAGAGCTGCTAGTTCAGAGGCACCCTGACTATAAACACAGCTCACAGGCACAAAGACAGAGCAGGTCAGGGCCACATAGCACCGGGCCAGTGGAAAAAAAGCGCCAAGGAACTCTCAACAATGGCCAGGGAACTAGCTCCTCTGAAGGGCAGAGAGTAAAGAAGAACAGGGAGCATGTTTCTGACAAGTGTTCACTTCACATTCTTCCGCTTTCCCAAGACGCCCCTCTCCCCCGCAGTCTTTTCCTCTGTGTCTCATATCACACTCGGTCCATATGGCAGTGCAATTATCACACTAGAGTAAGATGTCGGTCGGGCACTCGCTTGTCGTTTAGTTTATGTTGCTCGAGGAGGTGGCATGGAGAACGCTGAAACTGAATCTTTGCAGACAATTTGTTTAGAAAGATGGACAAACAGGTGAATTGTTCCAGAGGTGTGCATTCATTTTCGTTGACATGAGTTTATCTCGTTTTTTTTACTCTTAAAGTGTCTTAAAACGTTTACTTATGCCACTGTTTTAATCCTCATGCGCTGTTGGATTTCTGTGTTCACTCGTTAGGGGTCAAATTGACCCTAATTTGATTCAATACAATTCCTCAAAAATCACTCTGTGAAAAACAACAAAGATTCAGAACTTTTAATATCAACATTTGTCAAATATTCCATATCTGAAAATATGATTTAATGAAAACGTTTTTTAACTATTTTTTAAAAACTGTTTTGGTTTGACAAAATTTGAAAATAAACAGTACATTTTTAAATACAATTAATACATTTTTTTTTTTACTTTTTTGTTCTTAGAACATCATAACTGAACAATTAAATGTAGCTGTATAATGAAAATATTGACTTTTCTTCTAAGTTGGCTGTTTTGTAAACTCATTTCATAAAGTCAAGTTTCTTCTGACATGATGAGCAAGTGTGCGTTTTCTGCATATGAACGTCACACACGTGGTTAAAGCATTTTTCTGTATTGAAATAAGTGTGGAAAACCTCACTTTTTAGCTTCATAAGGTAGTAAAAAAATAAAATAACAAAATATAACCAAGAAATCAGTCAGTACAGTTGCCTTAGAGTGTTGAAATATGCGGGTGAAATTGACCCGGCGAACATCACGAACGTAACAGTAATTTTGTTTGTATATGTCAAAAAACACCAGCATGTTGAAACTTTGCATGCATGTTCATGATGACAAATGAGAAAAAGTCACAAAATATAAAGAAATAAAACATAGGTTAACCAGTATTTCCAACAACTAGAAAATCTAAACGGGTCAAATTGACCCGCAACATAACACAAGGGTTAAGGTGGGATAAGCAGTTTTTCTGAAAACGCTGTTGGATGTTGTTGATATATGAAATCAACCCAAACAAACTCATTGCTCCGCCTCCAAAACTCACCCTCCAATCCTAACCACCCTTCTCCAAGTCAGTCTCGAACCTCGAACCGATCGTCGACAGCACAGCAGCTCCAGACAATCAGTGACACTCAAACCCAGTGTTACTCACGCGTGACGCAGAATCAAAACAGCACTAGGAAAGCATCTCTAATATTAATGCGAGTCCTAAAGCACTTGCCCAGTCGTAAACCTTCATTCCAGTGATATTCTTTTGAGCTCATGTCTCTTTTTTACTTACCACACCTTTAAGTGCTCAGAAACAGCACAAACTATCATTAGAAGTTCAAAAGTGACACTCTAAGTTATTATTTATGTGATTATTATTATTATTATTATTATGTGATTATCAGTGTTGCAGTTCTCAGCATTGTCGGTCAGTGTGTCATCACAAAGCCTTTAGGTTTAGTTACAGAAAGGGTAACATTTTAAGGTCAGGCAGTTACACATGTTGCATGTATTCACCACAGTATGCATAACCTTAACCCTATAGTAAGTACATGTAGTTAATTAATGTGTAATTACAATGTAACAAAGAAATAAAGTGTACCGTATTAATCATATAATATTTCACTAATTATTTTAGTTGTAGCAGGTCGTCGTAGATGAAAAGGTGTGACCTCCTGGACTTTTCTGAAAAATGAAACTCAATTAATGCTCAGATTTTGTCCTTTTCCATCCCATTTAGGTTTAAGAGTTCCGGTTCCTTTAAAACTCAATACAAATTCACTCTATTTTCTGGTTAAATTCTAATAAAGAGAAATAATTATATATGGTCATTATATCATTGCTAAAACAACATCTAATGGTGGCCTTTTGCACAGTGCTTTATATAATATCTAAAATATATCTAAAAATAATTTCATTAAAAAATATATTATTGCAGTGTTGAAAATGTAAATATATTTCAAATAGAAAAATATTTTGGTAACACTTTATTTTACAGTGTCATTGTTACATATGTTTCATGTAATTATGATGGCAATAACTATAAATTAAGCATAATTACATGCAACTAACACTAAACCAACCCTAATCCTAACCCTACAAGTAGTTACTTAATATTACTCAGTATTTAAATGTATAATTACATTGTAACAAAGACAACTTAAAATAAAGTGTAATCAATATTTTCATTGATTAATAATCTAAAGTGTTTGACCATTTTAATCAGAATTTAGTCTCTTTGAAAGCTGATTTCACGAAGTCAGCAACTTGGAGTATCTGTCAACCGGAATAATAACATATTATATTACAAAAATGTTCCTGTGGCGATCTGGATTTCAGCTTTGCATTCATCAGACGCAGTATGGCCATCAGTTTGGCGTGAACGCGCTGACACAAGTGTTTTTGGCGCACGACGGGGATTAAGTCACTAGATGTGCGCCACACTTCCCAGATGGTGGGGACATTCCGGCTGGCCTGGGCTGCTTTTGAAGGGAGGGAAGAGGGGATAACTAGCCTTTCCACCTGGTCGTCTCACCTCAAAAGGCGAGAGAGAGAACAATGCAAATTAAACGATGATGAAGTGGAGGGGTTATCCATCTGCATCCTCGGTGTCAGCCACACGCACACACACTCAAAGAGGACTGGACACTCACCACATCCCTCCCTAATCCCCTCGGGATGATTCAGGCCCGTGTCTGGGGCAGATGGACGAGGTTGGCGCGCTCTGGGCACGGGGTGAGCGCGGTAAGCACTAATGCCATAGCAGATTTTTGCCGTTGACCTTAGTGTTTGATCCTATTAGTGGCTGGATGGGAGGATGGACACTGAAATGATGAGGCCCTGGGGGGGGGGGGATCCACGATAGTCACTCTGCCCTTTTGACCTCACCAAAGACACATACTGCCCACAAAACAACATGCCAGGTCTTGTGTCTTATGAATTCTGCATCACTGAGAACCAATCGTACCTGCCTTTGTGAAAAAGAAGTGCACTTGATTGTATTGAGTGTGCACTTGCAGTGTACTTCAAATCTTAAAAGTGTATATATATATATATATTTAAAAAAAAAAACTTTTCTTGCAGATAACATTAATACTATAAAAGTCCACGTGAGAGGACTTAAAGAGGACTTTCGTGAGTACACTTTTAAAAACAGCACTTTATAATATTGGAAAATTAAATGTTTTACTTCAAAGTGCATATTAAATCCTTGTGTTTTAATATTCTTACATCTATTTGTGTTAACTAACAAACTAAAGCGCACGTGAAGTTCTTCGTTATACTTTTAACTTATTCAGTATTACATTCAAAGTTAATAAATGTACAAAATTCATCATTATAAAATGTGTAATTTACAAATATATTTAAATAGATGACACACGTTTTAATTAAGTTAAAGTCACCATGAAATCAAAATTGACCATGCATATTCTTTACGGAATGTTACAGTGTTTGCTATGAATTATTTATCCGTGCACATCATTATTTTTATTTTTTTTTATTTATGTGGCTCGTAATCTTTAATGAAAATCTCCTCTTTTCTTGCCTTATGACATGTTTACTGGCACGAGGGCGGGGCAACCTGTCATTCACATGAGATCGACCAATAGCAAACCACAACCATCCAATCACTACTCCGTGAAAAAAAACAAAAAACAAGCCCCACCCTACATTTGTTCTTTTTTGAGAAGCTGTTTCACTCGGGTATATGTCACAATAGGAAAGAAACTATCGCAAAGTCCCATTTCATGCCGACTTTAAAGTATATTTTAATTGAGCATTTAAATGTGCGTCAGTACATTTGACAGGTCACGAAGTGTTACCAATTTAAAATATATCAACTTTAAATTCAATAGTTTTTATTATCAAGTACTTTACCTGGGATTTATTATGGTATAGTCAAAACATCAAAATAAGTGTACACATATAAAATCTGATTATTAAAAAAATAATTTAAATTAAGTGATGTTAAGAAACACTGGCGAAAGTTAGCTTAAGGTGCTGATATACTTCAAGCGAAATCGAAGAGTACTGGTGCGACGTCATTTCGAACAAAATCAAGCCAAAATGAAGTGCGTTTGGTTCGAAACTTTCCGGAAAAGTTCGCAAACACCTTCGAGCTACCATTGGTCCGTGGCGATTATGTAAATAAGTGGGTGTGGCTCTGAGGCTCCGCCTTCTCTTACGTGAAAACATTCTCTGGTTGATTTCATTTGTTCAGTCCATCGAGGTCAGTGCGAAATCATATACATTTACATTTATTCATTATCCAAAGCGACTTACAAGGGGAGCGATTAGGGGTTAGGTGTCTTGCTCAAGGGCACTTTAGTCATGGTATCGAAGGTGGAGAGAGTGCTGTTCATTCACAATCCCCACCTTGAATTCCTACCAGCATGGGAATCAAACCAGCAACCATCAGGTTACAAGCCAGACAACCTCATATGCACTGGAGAGCCGCTTTATATTAAGAAATGTCATTCTAATTGAAATCTTTTTTTTTTTCATGTTTAATACTGTGAAATTGCTGCTTTAAAGCAATCTATTGTTTAAAGTGCTATTTATTTAAAAGTGACTGACTTTACTGGAGTGCCCAATTGCAGAGTTTGTGCACATCACTACGATCAGATGCTTTCTTCACTGCTGTTTTCTCACCACTGTTGTGTATTTATTGTGTTATTGAGAGGAACGTGTGCAGCACATCTTTACATATTCATATAAACGTCCCTCTCAGCAGTGTGGGTTCGTACAACAGTATATAGCCGCTGAACTTCTTTACACCCCAAAGCGAAGAATGATTTGTTGGTTGTGATGTTAAATCACAAAGCATTAAAACATGTCAGCGTGGGAAGCTTACGACGAGATGAGAACACATTTTTATAATTCTGTCTGAGTTTGTGATATATTTCCTCCTCCCTTACTGTACAATGTTCCAAACAAAGCGTCACATCGCGCACATGCGCACTTCAATAAACCGACAGAAAGCAGTGTTTACATGCAGGGTAAAATCTAGCCGGTTTATTCTGAAGCTGTTTATGACCTTACGCCGATAAAGGAAGACGGGTACATGATCATGCACACTGTCAACTTATTAAGGGTTAAGATCGTGCACGTAAACGCACTCAGTGACTTTGCTAGGAAGAAAAAAGGATGAGAGAGACGGAGAAACTAAAAGAACAGGAGGATAAAGGAGGCACTTTGGAAGCACTACATAAGCAGACCTCATTTTCACTGGCAGTCTGAGTGTGTGTGTGTGTGTGTGTTTGTGTGAGTGTGTGTGATGTCACCAGGCTCGGCTGCCAAATCTGTGAGAGTGTGTTAGGGGAGCGTGGCGGCTGGCTGGCCCCCCAAGCAGGCCGGACTGCTGGAAGCAGAACACAAACCTCATTTCCAAAAGAGAGAGGCAAGAAAAAAAAGCAAAAACACACAAGCCTCTCTGATTAGGGCATGAGCCCAGATGAAAGGCGGCAGGGGCCAATCAGTGATGAGTTAGGGGCACCCAGGGAGGAAGTGGGCCCGCCACAGGCATTCTGGGCCGTCTAGTTGTTACTATTGAAACGGCTCCCAGAAACAGAAACAAATCATAAAAAATGGGGGCGGGAGGCGAGGAGGAGGAGTGCACGTTGTAGAAAATGTTATTATAATCAACTCTCCCCTTTGCTGCAGTATCCGAGATGTGCTCTGGAAGAAAGTTCAACCATTTTCTTTTCCCTCAGGCCTCTACTCGCCTCGCTTTTACTTTTTTTTAATGTTGGTTTAACGTCGTGCGGATGTTAGGTCAGGATCATTTTTTATTTTTACTTTTTTCACTTTTAGCATTGTGCTCTCTCCAACCGAGCCGTCCCACTAAATGACATCACTCCATCATGAGTGATGCCTATTGAACCGCACCGCCAGATGTGGTTTGTTTCTTATGCAACAATGTGATCCTTCAACAATATGCTTAGCTTAGATTAGCGATGGCGAGTCATTTTTTTTTTTTACATTCAAAATTAATGCGCCCGGTCGCATTCAGATCTTTGAATGCACGCTGTATTTTTGGTTTTCGATACATTCAAATAGCGTATTGTGCTTTTGTGTTAAAAGATTTATTGTAGTTTTGATTTGAAGAGAACATTCGTGCCTTGTTGAGTACTCCCATTTGAGATTTGCACACCAAAATATGCAGAAAAGGTGTGCAAGAAGGGTCAGGCATGACCATCAGGGTCGGGGAGTAACGAAGTACAAGTAACTTAGTTACGTATTTAAAAAACAAAATTTGAGTAAGTGTATTTCATTACAGTTACATTTTAAATGGGTGGTAATCAGATTACAGTTACATCTGAAAAGTGTTTTAGATTACCAAAGTGATTACTTTGAGTTTTAATGTCATTTAAACAGCGATTGGTGATTCTCTGACTCTGACAGTCTGAAAAAGTGGAGTTAAGTTTCATATTTTCCACTGTGTTCATGTTTTGTGAAAGTTGTTTGTGAGTCATTTTATAATTCACTCGTCACTGCAACTTCTTCTCACAATTTGTTTTTTTCCCTCACAATTGTGAGTTTGCATTTCACAATTCTCACTTCTTTTTCTCAGAATTGCGAGATTTAAACTCACAATTGTAAGTTATAAAGTCAGAATTGGGACATATAAACTTGCAATATTGACTTTTTTTCTTGCAATTGTGAATTTAGTATGTGAGTTTATATCTCATAATTCTGACTTTTCTCAATATTGTGAGTTTATATCTCATAATTCTGACTTTTCTCAATATTGTGAGTTTATATCTCATAATTCTGACTTTTCTCAATATTTTCAGTTTATATCTCATAATTCTGACTTTATAACTCTGCAAATTCAACTTTATATCACGCAATTCTGAGGGAAAAAGTCAGAATTGTGAGATAAAAACTTGCAATGACCTTTTTTGTGTTTGTTCCACACTTATTAGTGTTCCAAAGTATTCTAAAGTATTTAGATTAAGTTACTAAACTTGAGTAATGTAACGGAATACGTTACAAATGACTTTTTAAAGCATGCATTTTGTAATCTGTAGTGAAATACATTTTAAAAGTAACCTACCCAGCCCTGATGACCACGTAGGAGAAGACGTTCAGCCCACAGGTCAAAAGGTCACTTTTAGCCCACTTGGACACCACAAGCCATTCCAAACTCTTGGATCTTTAAAGCCCCTTCAAAAATGTTCATAAAATCACTGTCTGGAACACCAGACTTGAGGTATATACATTAATGTGTCTGATTCCATAAAAGCGACGTTCTATTCCCTGCTTCAAGTGTCAATCCCATTTGTTCAGAATCTGTGGTGCTCTAAAGACGAAATAACATGAAGCATCATTCCCAACCCTGAACATCATCAAATCAAGTTCGTGAGAACGTGAGAATTTCACTATGCAAATGTACAGCATTTTCAGGACAAGAACATTCTCACTCAATCTAAATAGAAAGGATATATATATATTTGATATTGGGAAAGATATGGGCTTTAGTGGATCTTTTAATTGTTTTCCTATATTGTAAACTACAGCACTGAACATTTAAATGTCCAGTGTGTTTTTATTTTCAAAGTGAAGTCTATCATAACCTGTTGGTTAGTTAAAAAATTATGTCCAGGTCTATAATTAAATAATAACATATTAATGTAAATGTTTTATATTTTATATGTTTTATATTATTTCCAATTAAAGTGTTAAGATCTAATAAATAATAGAGGTTTGAGGAGAAAACATGTTTAGAAGTGGGGTCCTTGATCATGATTTAAATTTTTTAATTTTAGTTAGTGTTTAATGTTGCTCTTTGAGAATAACACATGCTAGTGATGAGTTGAATCAACTCCACAGCAACTACATTAATTTATCCACTAACCGTTCAGAAATGTCTAAAAGTTGTAACTTCTTCTTGAGTCTCTCCATCAGTGTCAGTTTGAACAATGTAAGGCTGAACACAGTTACTGACAATCCTCATTTTGGCTGCGTGAGATTCTCCACCTTTGTTGTTGTTTGTATTTAAAGGGACACACACCCAAATAGGGCCAAATTTGACATGCTATAATAAATGATCTGTGGGGTATTTTGAGCTAAAACTTCACAGATACATTTTGTGAACACCAGAGACTTAGGTTGCGGTGCGTTCACACTTGTAGTTCAGTTCGTTTGGTTCGGACCAAAAAACAAAAACAAAACATATAGTCCTGGTCCGCTTAGCGTTCACACTGGCATTTTTAACAGCGAACCTTAAGTTACCGAACCAAAGGCATAGGGATACGGTCACGACCTGATTGGTCGGCTTTTATGACGTATATTTCACGACGGAGCTCGCTTCGCGAACATTCAAAACAATGCTGTGTTCTGGATTAAACGGCATCATTTTATGCGTGAACATATGCTTTATTTTTACCAGCTGAGAACTCATGAAGAGCTCATAAAATGTTCAAAACATTCAAAACAGCAGCAGGATTTCCTCCGTTGTGTGCAGAAACAAATATTGATGAGGCACTTCACCTCCTCGTTTGCCCTCGACTCATTTTGGATACACCGATCTTTCCGCGTCGTCAAATCAGCTGACTTGTAGCATCGCATCTATGACGTCACATCCTGTTTTTGGTTCGTTTACGTGTCTTTGGTCGAACCGCACCAGAGTTCGTTTGGAAGCCTTACATTACATCTTGTAAAAGGGGTCGCCTTTAATCAAATCACTTACATGCTGATGAATTAATCAAAATTAATCTCACATTAGAGTCTGCTATTATTTTTGGTTACACTTTGTTTCCATGCTCCACTTTAGACATTCTACTAACTATAAGTAACTTTGCAATTACATGTCAACTAACTCTCATTAGTGTATTAGTAGTAGACTGTTAGGATTAGGGTTTGTAGAATAAATTGACATGTCGTTGCAAAAGTTACTTTATAGTTAGTAGAATGTCTAAAGTGAAATGAAGTGTTATCTTATTTTTGTAGTTGTTTGCATGCAGTTAGACAATAATTTTATACCTTTGAAATATTTCTGAAACACCAGCATTCAGTCATGACAGTTCTGTTTGTGCCTTATTATTTGTGCTGCATATTAAATAGCATATCTGAGAGTGACTTAATAATGACTTAAATGTTGTTCTTTTTCTATTTTATGGTCTTCTTAAAACGCATTTTGAGGAATGCACAGAGGAACAACCCATGAAGGTAATGGTAACTCTTCCATGGAAGTGAATTCATAAAAAGAGAGAGGAGAATGACATGCTTTGAGCATGCACCACAAAATAGTTGCGGACGAAACAACGGCAACTCTGGGTTTCTTGGACTGAGATTATAAGGCAGCGCTATTACGTTTTCCACTCTAGGATTTACCCCCCATTCCCTAAACCCAGTCTACACTGCTGCTCGCACATGTTTGGTGGGACACTTCCACTGTGTGTTTCACATTCTGCCACACTCTTAAACCAACCTCTCAGACAGACATATGAGGCACAACACTTGACTTTTTTTCCTCTTCCAGCCACACGAGATGGATCTCAGAGCAGAGGGACTCTGCCCAGCATGTGTTGCCCCCTTTCATCTACTATAGCCTTCTACAGAGGCAGCAACTGTTTATTTTTCCTGGTAGTATGGTAGCGTTACCAGACTAACGATAAGAGGCCTCTGTAAATACGGTTGTTTATAAGAAGAGTGCAAGCAGGCCAGAGCTACACCACTAGTTTGAGATTTCAGTTTATCCTTGGCTTCTTTTTTGACAGTGCAAGAACCCCTATACATCATTCTGGCTTAATGCAAAACACATCCAAAATGTTTTTACACCACAAAAGGCGCACAAACATATACAATTCAATTTGACATTCTCCTTCAATGTCAGTGTTAAGTCAATATCTTTCTTTGACTTAATCGCATTAGATCAATGGTCCTCATGTTTTGCATTTGGAGCAAATGGCCTAGTTAAAGTCCTTCATGGGGCCCCGACCATTTGCGGGGGCCCTCTCACGTTGTTATGAGGCAATAATACTTTGGTTAAATTTGCTCGAAATATTATGTGCCAATATCCATTGTAATCCATTCAAAGCGGCCTAAATCTATTTACACTGAATCAGACGCTCAGTGTCCTGCTCTAGATTTGGTGTACACTTTCTACATGACAGAACATATTTAACCAAAGAACAGTCCAAATACATCTACGATGTCCAAAATAACATCACTGTCCATTTACCTTGAGTTGTATTATTTAATCTCCGATATAATGATGTCACCACTTGTGGGTGGAGCCTCACCTCATGGATAATAGGGGAGGGAGTCAAGGTTTGTGGTAGGCCACTGCTGCCAGTTACAGACAAACGTTGGTCAAAGACAATCAATAAGGACAATGTGGAAGCGCCAATTATCCTGATTATGGTCTTGAATGTGAGGGCGAGAGACAGCCATGTGCAGCCTTTCGGGGGCAGCTCTTATAGACATATATTATAGATCAATACTGCATGAAGCAAAAACATGCAAATTCTGTCTGACAGGCAGGACCAGAACCCCCCTTCATGGGAAGATCATCTGCTGCTTGCTTTCTCGAAATCTCAATCTCCGCAAGCATTTATTTGCGCGGTATGGATTACATAGGAATCCTTAACATTAAGCATATGAGTGTCTGTTTGCAATCCGCATGTTTTGATTGGAAAACATGCCTTTGCAATTTTTTGATAAGCAAGACAAAGAAACAGCTCTGATTTCATCTGGTCCAGACTCCTCATAGCATATCTCCACCAGACCGGATGATGGCTTCCTCTAAATTGCCTCAAATAGTAACTTAGGCTCTCAAAAATAGCACTATACTCAATTATCGCCATATACTACGGTGGCCCAGAAGTGCACAACACAACAAAATTTAAAAAGCAAACATAAGTTCACAACACAACGGAAACAAGCCGCAACACAACGAAATAAAGCCACAACACAACGAAATAAAGCCACAACATAACAAAATAAAGCCACAACACAACGGAATCGGCACAACAAAACGGAAACAAGCCACAGCACAACGGAAACAAGCCGCAACACAACGAAATAAAGCCACAACACAACGGAAACAAGCCAAAACACAACGAAATAAAGCCACAACACAATGAAATGAAGCCGCAACACAACGAAAACAAGCCAAAACACAACAAAATAAAGCCACAATACAACGAAATAAATCCGCAACACAACGAAATAAAGCCACAACACAACGAAATAAAGCCACAACACAATGGAAACAAGCCGCAACACAATGGAAACAAGCCACAACACAATGAAATAAAGCCACAACACAACGGAAACAAGCCACAACACAACGAAATAAAGCCACAACACAACGAAATAAAGCCACAACACAACGGAAACAAGCCACAACACAACGAAATAAAGCCGCAACACAACGAAAACAAGCCAAAACACAACAAAATAAAGCCACAATACAACGAAATAAATCCGCAACACAACGAAATAAAGCCACAACACAACGAAATAAAGCCACAACACAATGGAAACAAGCCGCAACACAATGGAAACAAGCCACAACACAATGAAATAAAGCCACAACACAACGGAAACAAGCCACAACACAACGAAATAAAGCCACAACACAACGGAAACAAGCCACAACACAACGAAATAAAGCCACAACACAACGAAATAAAGCCACAACACAACGGAAACAAGCCACAACACAACGAAATAAAGCCGCAACACAACGAAATAAAACCGCAACACAACGGAAACAAGCCACAACACAACGAAATAAAGCCACAACACAACGGAAACAAGCCACAACACAACGAAATAAAGCCACAACACAACGGAAACAAGCCACAACACAACGAAATAAAGCCACAACACAACGAAATAAAGCCACAACACAACGGAAACAAGCCACAACACAACGAAATAAAGCCACAACACAACGAAATAAAGCCACAACACAACAAAATAAAGCCGCAACACAACGGAAATATAGCCACAATGGAAATGCTCTCGGTTCTCAGTAAAGTTAGAGTTCTTTGCCACTTTTTAAATTTCGTTGTGTTGTGCTCTACCGGGCCCCCGTAAACTACAGTTGCAGCCCAAGCAACATACTAGGGGAATTTACAATGAAAGTGTTGCTTATTTGCACAAGCTGTCTGCGATTTAGAGTCATTTAAGGAATTAAAGGTACAAATCAGGTAATGACACAATTTTCCACACTGAAGACCAGTTCCAGCAGACTACTGTATCTGACATACTTTACTGAGACTGTACATCAACACTACCCCACTGTGATTAGGCCCTGTTTCCACCTGCTATTGCCTTCAAGTTCACTAACTTGGAAAGGCGAGAGTTCGTTATTACGACATGTCACGCTTTCAAGACGGAAACAGAACAATCCCAAACAAAACAAAAGAGTTATATTGTGAACATTTATACCCTAACAACTACATCTGAATTGAAAATGATGCTTGATCTCTACATTCCAAAAAATGCTGGGTTAAAAACAACCACTTCTGGGTTATTTGGCAATGTTGGACAGAACACATGCTGGGCTGTTTTTACCCAGCTTGTTGGGTTTTATACATTAACCCTTTTAATGGGTTGTTATTTGACAGTGCTGGGTCAGTCCCTATTGACGGTTTTTCATTTTAAATACTAAAATTTCTGTTATGTATAGGACAGGAACAGTTCATACACAATATTTTGTCTTTTGTGAACACTCAAAAGCACTCAAAATCATCTAGTAACGTTTTAGGACGTGAGAGGAGGAGCAATAGCAGCCAATGGGAATCTGTGGGAAGAAAACTGGTATCAGTAAGCTGTTCCAGTTCATACCTTGTACCTTGTGCCATCTCGCCTGTCAGACATTTACGTTTCAATCCATCAACCACCACAGCTGCAACGTTAGTGCACTGGATCAATAGCGCTCCTATTGTAGTCAGTGGCAACTTTGTTACACATGAAAGCGATGTCACGTCGTGTTTCAGCACTGGATGCGCATTTGTTTGGCGGAACATTTTAGATTAGTGTCCAATTCTCACTATTAATTATTAATTCCAACTCAAACTTCTAATTAACGCTTATTAATAGTAAGTAAGGTAGATGTTAAGTGTAGGTATTGGGTAGGATTGAGGAATGTAAAATATGGCCATGCAGAATAAAGTTACTTTTCCACCAAAATTATCCGGACCAATTTGTCCTAGGGACTTTTTCCCCCCAGACGTGTTGCTGTCTCCATTTCCATCATGGTCTAAAAGTACCATGAAGATTAGAAAGCAAGTCTGGTGACGTAGGACTGCGTGTGACTTTCCAGTTCCCACTGGATTTCTTCCTCTGGGTATAAGCTTAAATAAGGCTCAACCTCGTCGTCGGTCCACCGGTTGTATTTTTTATACGCCATTGTTGATTCGAACAACAAACTGCAACAAACTTTTAAAAATGGTGGTTGAAATAAAATGCTGCCTGGAGTCAACCAATCAAAATGCTGCGTGAACTCAACCAGTCTGCATGTTCAGCGCCCAAGTCCCACCCTTGAAAGTTCCTGAACTTTGAAAAAGTACTACCAGGGACTTTCTGAGGGGGAAATTTTCACCCAAAACTTCATTTAAACCCTGGTTCATAAGGTCAAAACACAGCAAGTATCACCCCAAACTCCCTAGTTCCTGGAGAAAGTTCCTGCGGTGGAAACACGGCTTAAGGCGTTATTATGTGCTTTATAAGTGCTAATAAACACCCAACATCCTAGTAACATGCATGCTATTAAACAACTAGTTAATAGTGAGAATTGGACCCTAAACCAAATTTGACCCCCACGTCTAAATCGCTGGGGCATACAAAAACAGACAGACGAGATCATTCGAGTTAGCCACCAATTCGCTAAAACATAATATAGTTATGAAACGCCATGAGATTGGTCCAACTGTATTGTTAAAATAGTTTGGATATGAACCAAACAGAGAGTTTTAAAAGGACTGCTAAGCATTAACTTTGACATGATGATGGAACAGGGGTAGGCCACAAGCACCTGAAGGCAGCTCTGTCAAGGCCGGTATTGACCTGATTGTCTCCGTTTGGTGGGAGTGATCTGTCTAACTGCCAGGGAGAGGATGTTTAGCACAGACAAGCTTCAGTACACAGCAGAGTCAGACGTGGTTTTGTGACAGGTAAACCAGCCCGTGGCAGCAGCCGTGGCCCCCACACCTTTATTTCCTTTCAAGCTGAATGACAAGGATAAACCTTGCTTAGACAGGAAGGACTCAAACACCACAGATATTTACAAAGGCATTCGAGGTCAAACACCACCGTTTACAATTGAGCACAATGGGTATGTATCCAACAATATGACAGGATTTTTTTTTTTACAAGAACATCCGCAATACAGCACGAATCCTCAAAATCGTTTGCACAGTAGATTGTTATAGTCGAGCTTAAATGCATTATGTATATTTGCAATTGCTTATTTGTATAAATATTGGCTTTTAATTTACATTCGTGCTTGTCTTTACTTCTTTCTACGGTTTGTCGTGCATGCAAAGACCAGCTTTTTGCAAACATCCTTCTACTGAAACAGGTTTTCACACCAATTATACCTGAACTTGCATTTCAGGTAGTGCTTGCAGCCATTGTGTAACAAATCCCAAAAAGAGGGTGGCATGAGAAAATACATACATTGCGACAGGCCATTTTGTCTGCTGTCTACGCCTGCCTGATCTGTGTGAACCAGACTTTTCTCTTTCATCATACCAAACCTGATTAAGATTGTGCCCTGTGCGCTGCACAAAATCTGAAACCACTTAGAGGGGCTCCAGGAGTGAGTGAGTGAGTGTTAGAGAGAAGGGAAAAGAGCCAGAGAAAAAAGTTGACTATGAAAAGAATGAAAAGCTCTCCGCCGCCATTAGAAGGCCATCAGACTCTGTAGGAGCGCCGAGTTCTTGGGGGGTTGGACGTGTCTCATTATATTGGCCCCCCATTTCCAAGTCCGCCAGGATATCGTAAGATTGATTGTGGCAGCCAAAAATAACAAAAGTCCGGTTTCTCTGGAGAACCGGGGCCTGTACGGGCTTGTTTTTTGAGAATCATTCCCGTTGATGTCATTGATATGATTTTAAGCATAGAGAAGAATGCTGTGTGAGTGCTTTCTTTGAGGGACTGTCAGTGTTTCAGTATTAGGGATATCAAGGATCTCAACTTACATATGCGTATATAGTCAGAGGACAATTAATAAAATGGAGGTAAACTGATGTCATGCAAGGGCGTTTTACCTCTATGGAACTGGTTAGGGTGTCCAACTCTAGTTTAACTCAGCAGGGCAGCAGCAGTTCACAGTAGCCCTGCTCAGGGGTCCCTGGGGGGCCAGAATAATCAGAGTATGGGGCCCATGCAGCCTGCACGAACTGACCCTCCCCCAGCAACGGCCGAGTTCCCGCCCAGGTGGCATCCGGAGGTCATCCGTCCAACCTCAGACGTTTTTGGCAGCAACCCTCATTTTTTCAGGGCCCCTTTTTGGGGAACACGGAAAACATAGGCTGAGAAGAGTTAAAACATGTACGTAACATTTCGTGGAAACTGAAGTGTATTTTACTTTGATTTGACAATCACGAAAAGTCG
Organism: Opsariichthys bidens; assembly: GCA_037194245.1. NCBI lineage: Eukaryota > Metazoa > Chordata > Actinopteri > Cypriniformes > Xenocyprididae > Opsariichthys > Opsariichthys bidens. The sequence goes on along the minus strand of CM074307.1, from coordinate 8,473,540 downwards.
TATGTATGTCTATGTTTCTTAGTATGACATGATACTGTAAAACTATTTTTTGAGAGTTTTAAATAAAACAACGATTATTGGAGTTTTGCAAAAACATATTTCAATTTTGTCTTTAATTCAATGTCTTGCCATTTCTTTGTAAATTATATCTAGCAATTTCAGAGTGCAAATTTTTATTGGTGTACTAGCAAAAAAGCTTGCATTTCTTTTTCATATTTATCAAAAAATTGATCAGCATAACAGTTTTGAGTTAATTGTACATGAATTTCACAATGTCTCAGTGTTTGGTTTGTCCTTATTTGGTTAGCAGCAGTGGAGCTGCATGAAATCCAGACGTTTGCACAAAATCCGATGATCAGGTTTTCCAGCATGATTTGAGAACATCTGATCTTTTGTACAAAGTTCACGTTGGTTTTGAATTGTACACAGGGTTGGATTGTCTCTTTGTTCAGATTCTAAAAACTTTCATTTGGTTTCTAGCTTAAAGGTTTACTTTAACCAAAAAAGAAAATTCTGTCATGTTTTACTCACCCTCATGTTGTTGTTCTCCTTTGGAGCAGAACTGAAGATATTATTATGAAATCTGTGAAATTTCTGTCCCTCCATTGACAGCTATTCAACTAAGACTTTGATGTTTCTAAAAGTTCATAAGAGATTGTTAAACTTATCCATATGAATCGAGCAGTTTAGTTTTTGACATTTAATTTTTATTTAACACTTTATATGATGAATAGATTGAATTTAGGATTTTATTCACATATAAACATTCATCAGCGAACATGAACATAAGCTCAACCATACTTGCTTGACGCGCAAGAACAAACCCCATTGGTTCTTGTGTGACTGGTCCTACTTGCACCGCTCAGAGTGGGATTCAAACCTGCTTTTCTGCAATTCTAAAGGCCGCAGCCTCAAGCATCAGTCACTAATGCACCTCTTGAGATGAGTGGAGTGAGGTTTACTTGCAAACCTCTTACTAGCTGACCTCCGTTAACCCCCCAACCTTACACCCATCTGGGTTACGGATGTGACTGGTCCCACTCGGATTTAGACCAGTGTTTTGGGAAGAGGGTACACTAACAAGGATGCTGAAGACAGCAACCTCTAGTATCAGTCACTAGTGGACCTCTTGAGGTCAGGGGAGTGAGGTTTACTCACTCTTACTAGCTGGCCTGTTTCACTCCCACCCAAACCTCACTCCCATCCGGGTCACGGCACCAAATCTCTTAGATTTCATTAGGAATATCTTCATTTGAATTCTGAAGAAGGGTCAGGGTTAGGGTTATCCTACTCACACCGCTCTGAGTGGGGTTCGGACTAGTGTTTTGGGAGGCGTGTACACTAACAAGGACGCTAAAGATCACAGCCTCTAACATCAGTTGCTAGTACTCCTTTTGAGGTCAGGAGGGTGAGGTTTACTCACACGACTCTTACTAGCTGGTGTTTTTGGAGAAGGGTACACTAATAAGACTGCAGCATCTAGCATCAATCGCTAGTGTGCATCTTGAGGTCAGGGGAGAGAGGTTTACTAGCACAGCTCTTAATAGCTGGCGTCCGTTACACTCCCACCAAAACCTCACTCCTATCCGGGTCACGGCACCAAATCTCTTAGATTTCATTAGGAATGTCTTCATTTGAATTCTGAAGAAGAATAAAAGTCTTACGTGTTTGGAACAACATAAAGGTGAGTAAATGATGTCAGAATTTTAATTTTTGGGTGAACTTGCCCTTTAAATTTGATTGTAATTCCCAGATTTTCACTGTGGTCTAAAACTTTTGGACCCATCTCTATAAGTGCACATATCAGACTCATAGACGTTAAAAACAGATGGACGACACACCTTCACTCCATTGTAGAAAAGTGAAGCCGACAATGTCCCAATATGGTACTGACATCTTGCGTTGATTCGAGACCTGAGTCTGCGCAGTAGTGAGCGAGAAATGGACGTGTGCTCTATCAATGCCCCGTCGTATCGTTAGAAGAGTTTGCTGCAGAACAACTCATTATGTCTGTGTGAAAATTTAAGTTAAACCTACAATCTCCTGAAAATCCAGAAGAAGGTCTGTTGGTGCTTCAGAGACTATTCCGCTCAAAGAAGCTGTCAATCATGACATCACACTCTTTTATAGCATAAAATAACTAACTAAAACCAATCTTATTTAAAAAAAAACGAACACTTATATCAGCGTGATGAAAACTACCTAAAATGACAGAAAGCATGCTTGGGAAAAAATTATTTGAAGTGTAATTTGAATTTGTTTGGTTTGTCTCATGTCCCATATGATTACATGGAGAGGACGGTGTTTATGAACTATACTGGGACCAGCCACCTGGGAGCGATCGAATTTTGGCTTCACTTTCAGGACTTGTGCGGCACACTACATATGTATGTGACAATACCACTGGTACATAATTGCTTATGAAACATCACATAACTATCTAAAACCTTTATGAAGAAAGAATAATATTTCTGCCGTCATTCACTCTCAAATCCCCTGACAAGGATCTCAATTTCCAACATTGCTTGTAGTTTGAGCCTTTAACTAAAACTCCTCTGGCAAAACTGGGTGGTGATGGTTTCCATACGTTCAATGGAATGAGAGAGAGCTTCCCAGAGATTCTTATTTTATTTAAAGCTTTGGATCAATTTTAGTCTATAATGCAATCTGTAAATAAACACCCACTTCCTAGTTCAGTCAGCTAGTTGTTTTAGACTAATGGACTTCAGTACAACTTTAAGCTTGCTGTGGTTTTCCACTCTACACCACCAACTAATGCCCGGATGAAACTGGACGAGACCTGTTGAGCTGCAGGCTCTTGCTAGAATGAAGAGGTTTAACATGTTTTCCTCTCGCTGGAAGATGGTGATCACTCATGCTGTTTGAACAAATAGAGAAAGGTGCAAAATGTATGGCCAGAGACTGCTAAACCCCTTTCATGTTTTTTTTTCTCCCAAATGTTTTTCATTCTTCCTGCCAGAGATGTCGTTTGTGTTGGAGGGTGAAGGCCGTGAGGGGGGCGTCCTCGCTCTTACTGTGATGGCTTTAACTGCTGCTGCTCTGTGGTGCTCAACACTGTAAAAGTCCGTCAGAATGGACTATAAAAGCTGTTGGAGTCACCGCTCTTTGTACACCAGAACCCTTTGACACAGGTCGAACCTGGGAATGTCAACCATTACAACATGCCACAACTTCTCTTGAAGTTTCCATCCAACAAAATATTTTCACACACTGTTGTCAGCAAACAATTAAACATTGCAGAGTTACACATGTGAATGCCAATAGATATGCATTGGGCTCAATGAGCGCTCTTTATCAAAAATGAACAAAAATGCAACGCAATGACTTAAATAAACCTCTTCCATGATGAGCATGCTTTTATTTTTAAATGAAAGGTCTTCTTTTAGGCATAAAGATAGGTAAATATTTTAACATGCTTCTTTACTTCAATATATTTCACAATCTGCTTCAAAAGCATTTGCAAAATCATAGACTCTCATGACTGTGTCAATGTAATTAAGTCTCTTAAAATATCAGATGATGATTTGACCACGATATAGTGTGATACAAAATTGTATGGATTAATGCAAAATAAAAAATTAAATATATTGTTAGAATTTTATGTCCTTACTTTGAAACTTTTTTTTGACCCTTGTTAATGTCTAATGGCTTTTCTATTCGCATGCACATTCAGTTAAGTGTAATCATTGAATTACATCTCAATCAGACTCTTGCCTATTGGCTCATCCTGATTGGAATTCCTACCACAGGGAAGCAATTGACATTATGCATGGACGAAATGTAAATGAACACCCGGCCATTCTCACCTTAATCTCTCCGAATGCATGATAATGTCAACAAAACCCTGAAATCTGGCTCCACTGGTTTGCACATCCTTGTCTCCCGCCTGTCTTTACCGTCAATATGCAAGTGAGGGTTCACACTGGGTGACAATGGTTCCAATTAGGAAGGTAAAGGGAAAACAAACAAACAAGTATTTCACCTTGAAGAGAGTCCCCAATCTTCTCCCAACCAAACCATGAATGACTATCAGTCGCTCCGCATTACAAATGGGGGATCTCCGACTTATGTAATGCAAGAAATGCTGGCAAGATGATCATAGAAATACAACTTTTTACATTCTGAGGGTGAATCTGTTTGCAATGAAGCTGATAAAATACAAAATAAAGATTCGAGTGGGGAATATGTAAGTTCCTCAGGGTTTTATGGGAGAAGAACTGGCTCTGGAATGCATCTTTAGATCACTGAACTGGGGTGGGCTTGAAAGCTCCTTAGAGAAAGTTTGTGCGATTCACAGCCAAAGGTCACATTCCCTGGCTTTAGACTGGAATAATTAATATTTATAAGGGTATAATACCAGTTAGACGTGCTAACTAACACTCCCACACCCACATTCCGCTAGCCATACATCTAATTGTGTCCTAGAAGAATGATTTTGTAGATATTTGGCTTTTTACCACAAAACTGTTAAAGGAATCAAAAAGATTGACAACTCCACAGACATTCAAATCTTTACAAATTGTCTAAAGATGTGAAGAACTTTGGTTGAAACTTTTTTTTTGAGGGTATTGCTGTCCAATACCGGAATATGAGCCCATAGTGTGGTTTTCATTTATCAATAAATGCTGGAGAATCTTTGTTGGAGAAGGATCTTTATAATGTAATTCATTCATATGTGATGGGAGTAATAACAGTAAAGTCAGCTGTACTGTTTTGTATGGCTGAATTTAAAGGGTAAGTTCACCCAAAAATGATTTACTCACCCTCAAGCCATCCTAGGTGTATATGACTTTCTTCTCTCAGACAAAGAAGTTCGGAGTTACATTAAACAATGTCCTGGCTCTTCTAAGCTTTAAAATGACAGTGAATTGAGGTTTTTTAAATCCAAAAAAGTGCATCCATCCATCATAAATGTACTCCACACGGCTCTGAGGGGTAAATAAAGGCCTTCTGAAGCGAAGCGACGTGTTTGTGTTAGAAAAATATCCATATTTAAAACTTGTTTAAAACTGGTTACCGGCAGATGGCTGTACGCACGTCAAAAGAGTAACGCCGTACACGAAGTAGGAATTTCGTGAGCTTGGACACGTCTCGCTGTTCAAACAAATAGAGCTGTGCAACAAACTCAAGCTCTTCTTCTTTCATATCGAAATCCTCTGACACTTCTTTTTAAAAATTCACTTTTTAGACTTCTAATTCGTGTTTTGTTTTGCTCTATCCTCTGCGCTTCCACGTTCATCAGTGCATCATGTGTCGGGTCAGAGTTCGCGGTAAATCGATGCGCACGGATATATGTCGGAAGCTAAATATTTCACGTTTTAAAGTTTTATGTATAGATATTTTTTTTTCGATTCACTTCAGACGGCCTTTATGAACCCCCCAGAGCCGTGTGGAGTATGTTTATGATGGATGGATGCACTTTTTTGGATTTCAAAATGTCGTCCTCAATTCATTGCCATTATAAAGCTTAAGAGAGCCAGGACATTATTTAACAGAACTCTGATTGTGTTTGACCGAAAGAAGATAGTCATATACACCTAGGATGGGTTGAGGGTGAGTAAATCATGGGATAATTATCATTTTTGGGTAAACTACCCCTTTAATTACAAGTAATTAATTTAAGTAAAACACTACCGATGTTCCAGAGAACGTTACGTTATGGAGAACAAATGTCCCCACAAGGATGGTAATACCAGTAAATTTTGACCTTATGCGGACATTTTTTGGTCCTCATGAGGAAAAAAGCTTATAAATCATTCTAAATGAAGAAAAAATGCAGAAAGTTTTCTGTGATGGGTAGGTTTAGGGGTTAGAGGATATAATATACAGTTTGTACAGTATAAAAGTTATTATGTCTTTGGAATGTCCCCATAAAACATGAAAACCTGTGTGTGTGTGTGTGTGTGTGTAAACCCTACGTTATGGGGACTGAATGTCCCCACAAAGATGCTAATATCTGAAATGTTCATTTATTGGTCCCATGAATAAATCAGCTATTCCTTTAAAGTGATGCTTTTCGAAAATGTAAAAATGCTGAAAGCTTAACGTGGTGGGTAGGTTTACGGTTTGAGGATATAATATACAGTTTGTACCAACCTGGTCTCATTATAAAAACGTACCTGTGGGAACATTTTCGCTAGTCGCTAAGATACACAGTAGTTTCAATGTGAAATGTCCACTGAGAGGTGCTAAAAGCTTTTTTTTTTAATGGCGGAACAGATAAACATGAATATGGCACGTTTTTATGACATTGGTTTTTACACAAATCACCGCTGTTTGGATTTAAAAATTTGTCCAGTGAGTGGCGCTAAAAATGTAATGCTCCATTACGTTTTAAAATAACGTTCCACCAACACTACACCTAAACCTACCCGATAGTGACATAAAAGCAAATGTGACATATAAAGCTTCCGTAATCGAGCCGTTTTAGCTTGTTTTGAGCTCTTTTACCTCGACTCGTTTTCCCCGGGATTCGTACCCAAGGCTTCATCATCCTAAGTACAATTCCATATCAGCAAAGATACTGATCAAGCTTGTTATGTCAGAAAACGTATTCGTCCAAAATGTATTCGTTTACAAATCATGCGCTTTGGTAAAAAGCCAAATTTGAAACCTTGACACAGGCTACTAGCCGAAACCTTGGTCAATAAATAGATGCGTGCAGCTGTTCTACTATGTACGTATTGGTACGTATTTTGGCGAAAACGTTCCCACAGGTACGTCTTTCCAGAGTTGGGGAGTAACGAAATACAAGTAACTTAGTTACATATTTAAAATACAAAATTTGAGTAACTGTATTTCATTACAGTTCCATTTTAAATGGGTGGTAATCAGATTACAGTTCCATCTGAAAAGTGTTTTAGATTACCAAAGTGATTACTTTGAGCTTTAATGTCATTTAAACAGCGATTGGTGATTCTCTGACTCTGACAGTCTGAAAAAGCATCCTAAGCTACATTTCTGCTCATAAGTTTCATCCCTCTTGCAGAATATGCAGCATTTTAATAATTTTAACAAATTAAGAGGGATCATAAAAATTATATTTTTATTTAGTACTGTTCTGAATTAGCTATTTCACATAACAGATGACTGAGTCTATAAAAATTACTCCATTCAAAAGTTTGCATATCCTTGAATCTCGACTGACATGTCATCAGAGGATCCACAGCTGTTTTCATGTTTTGTGATACAGTGAAAAAGGTAAAAAAAAGATAATTGTGAATTTTTATCTCACAATTCTGACTTTTTCCCTGCAATTGCAAGATATAAAATCACAATTGCAAGTTATAAAGTCAGAATTGCGTGATGATAACTTGAAATCGCGAGTTTATATTTCACAATCCTGCCATTTTTCTCAAAATTGAGAATTTATATCTCAGAATTGCAACTTTATATCACGTAATTCTGAGAAAAAAAAAGTCAGAATTGTGAGATAAAAACTTGCAATGACCTTTTTTGTGTTTGTTCCACACTTATTAGTATTCCAAAGTATTCTAAAGTATTTAGATGAAGTTACTAAACTTGAGTAATGTAACGAAATACGTTACAAATGACTTTTCAAAGCATGTATTTTGTAATCTGTAGTGAAATACACTTTAAAAGTGACCCACCCAGCCCTGCGTCTTTCTATGAGACCGGGTCGGTTTGTACAGTACGAAAATCATTATGATCACATTACACTCGTCTATTTTCCAGGGGAGGATGTTTCTTTGATACAAATTCCATTAGAGTCTAGTGTCAGGGAAGATTTACTTTCAAGAGGGGAGCACAAAAAGTGTTTGTCAGTATCCTGAGATTAACATAATTGAGATTAGTGGCGATGAGGCCGTCCTGGGTTGTCTTCTTAATAAACACATTGTGGGCATTATTACAGGGCATAAAAAGGGATGGGATGGTGGAAGATGGAAACCCCGTGGCGCAGCAGCACTCATCTGCCGCAGTCCCAGCATCCAGCGCCGTGAACTACGCTAACCTGATTAGCGGCACGCATCGCTCCTCCGCTTTGTGTGTGTGCGTTTAGCGTTTTGTCACTGACCCAGGCGGGAGTTCAAATGCGATTACGTCCCCGTGAACAGAGGGAACCACGAGAACGCTCTCCAATGGCCGCGCAACAATCGCAGAATGAGGGGGAAGATAATGAGCCTGTCCGGTGCGCTTCTGACATTCTCGAACGTGCTCAAAAAGACAAGAGTGGGAACTGATCGGCAGAAAAAGATCCAGAACGGAGCCTCAGAGGAAGAAAGAGAAAGATCAAACCTTCATGCCCTGTTATGGCTCATAAAGGGCACATCACAGGAGGAGCGCAGTGTCATTATCTGAGATGGAGGAGATGAGGCCCACGCCTGCTTGGAGTGAATATAAATATGCACATTCCCATGACAAACAATACCCACATCTCAATGCCTGCAAGAGAGTCCCAGTTTACAGCTGTCAGGCCGTTTCATTACATAACTCACACTGTACCGCCGCAGCTAACTATTATAGAGTTGTAATGGCAAAACCCACGTTTCGCGTTCCCACCCACTCGAGAGCAGAATTGGTCATTCGCCCTTGCGCGATCAGGGGCCGCCTGCAAACAAAGGCTTCCGTTGGAAGACAGGTGTTCGAACAACTGTCAGAAGGTAAATAAAGCAAGCTGCTGAACTCTGAATCTTGGTAATTAGACCGATAGTTTGAGCCACAGCCTCAGGTGTAGATTTAAAACGGTCACAGCAATTTGGGGCATCCTGCATAGATGTTCCACTACAGTTAGAAGGTGGGTCCGTGAGTCATAATGTACATTAGCCGCTCTTCATTCTTATCAAGAGCACCTGTATTTGACAAATGACTCACGTCGCATAGTAAACAAGCTTTGAGCAAAAAAAAAAAAAAAAAAAACCACGGTGAATGTTCTCCACACTTAGCAAACTTCCTTTTTAAACAAAGAAGAATTATTCCCTTTATTTATTTCAATTCATATTGACTCCGTTTCATCTCGCCCCGAAGCTTTCTTGTTTTGCGCATTAGAAGATTTCTAAAATGAACTGCACACAATAAAAGCCGAATAAAAGGCTGACTGAGCTCAAGGCTTTGTCTCACATCACTTTGCAACAGTATCCCGGTGCTTTTCCAGGTCATTCAAACAGTTCGTGATAAACTATCAAGGAACGGTCTGCCTTCTTTAGACAGCCAAGGCAAAACGCATGCAAAATTATGCAAATGGAACGTGCCACAACTGCTTCAACATTTTTTGAAGGGTCAAACAAAAGCTGGAGCTCAACGAGTCGCCTTCATCTTCCTCTCTGCTTTCGTTGTGCCTGAGGCGCGCTGGTGGTATTGCATTTCCTCAGTCAAATCCATGCACTAAATGAATTCTACTGAAAGAGGCCTGTATTTCATCCAGATGCTCTCATTCATCAGAGTCCAGATGAAGACAATCTCTCGCGTCCCCACGGCGGGCGGCGCTCGCAAAACGTCTTCGCCGACCCGTGTGAGAATCATTGATGTAGTTGTTTGGCTTAAATGGACAGTGTCATTCCACTTGTGTCACTCTCATGTCATTCCAAACCTTCTGCGGATCAAAAAAGAAGGATGGGTTACACTTTATTTTAAGGTGTCAGTATTACAGTAGAATTATACATTTAAGTACTCGGTAATGACAATTAACTACATGTAGTTACTATTGGGTTAGGATGAGGGTTTGGTTTAGGGTTAATTGCATGTAGTTATGCATAATTTCTAGTTATTACTACAGTAAATACATGTAACATATGTAACAATGACACTGTAAAATAAAGCGTTACCGAAGGATGTTTTTGCCCATGTAATGAAAGTCAGAAAACATTTTGTTTTCTCTGTTTACGTTCATGAAATAACACGGTCCCACTCTATACTAATTGTAACTACTCACTAACATTTACATTATTAATTTTATACAGTGCACTTATTGTGGACATAAATGTTTTTTACGATGCGCTTTTGTTTAAACACACCAGCATGTCATTACATTTATGAAATTACATCTATAATTACATTGTTGACTGTCGCAGGAATTTTGGCAACACTGTTAAGGCGACATAGTTACACGTTACTACATGTTCTTGCTGTAGTAATAACAGTATAAACTAACCCTAAACCAAACCCTAACTGCAACTCTATTGTAAGTACATGTAGTAATATTATACAGTACTTGTTTAAGTACTATGAAACCATGTCACTTCAAAATTTTTGGTTACACTTAATGGTAACACTTTATTGTACAGTGCGTGTTACACGTTACATGAAGTTAGTAAAGTTATAACTACAAATTAATTACATGCAATTAACCCTAAACCAAACCCTAATCTGAACCCTATTCTTATAGTAAGTACATGCGGTTGATTATTATTACTCAGTACTTAAATGTATAATTACAGTGTAATACGACACCTTAAAGGGTTAGTTTACCAAAAAATGAAAATTCAGTCATTAATTCCTCTCCCTCGTGTCGTTCTACACCCGTAAGACCTTCGTTCATCTTCAGAACTCAAATTAAGATCTTTTTGATGAAATCCGATGGTTCAGCGAGTCTCTATTGAAAGACACTAAAACATATTTAAAACAGTTCACGTGAGTACAGTGGTTCAATCTTAATACTATAAAGCGACGAGAATACTTTTTGAGCACCAAAAAAAACAAATAACGACTTTTCAACAATATATAGTGATGGACGATTTCAAAACACTGCTTCATGAAGCTTTACGAATCTTTTGTTTCGAATCAGTGGTTCGGATCGCGTATAAAATTGCCAAAATCCCGTGAAGTATTGAATTTGTGAATCCCTTACGACGTAAGGAAGCCTCATTTACTGAAATCACGTGACTTTGGATTAATAGATTCGTAAAGCTTCATGAAGCAGTGTTTTGAAATCGTCCATCACTAGATATTGTTGAAAAGTCGTTATTTGGTTTTTTTGGTGCTCAAAAAGTATTCTCGTTGCTTTATAATATTAAGGTTGAACCACTGTACTCACATGAGCTGTTTTAAACATGTTTTAGTATCTTTCTGTTCATCTGAAAGTGTCAATAGAGACTCACCGAACCATCAAAAATATCTTCATTTGTGTTCTGAAGATGAACGAAGGTCTTCAGAACGACATGAGGAAGAGGAATTAATGACAGAATTTTAATTTTGAGGTGAACTAACCCCAAAATGGGGTAAATAACATGGGTTTCATTTTATTTTAAGGTATCTTTGTTACAGTGTAATGAGCTCTTTAAATCTGGATGGACTCTGATTGGCTGTTAATATTTTAATCTCTCATCAGATTCTATTTAGAACGATTTTTAGAACTATATCTTTATCGTTCTCATTATAGTTATGGTTTTTACTGTGAATGCGACAGCAACCCAGTTGTCTATGGTGGATGGCGTCCCGTCCAAGAAGCCACATAACTGCATTAACACTTCCATAGTGTGTGCTAGACTCTTTATTGCTTCCTTAGCAATACACCACTCCCATGTTACTCTTTGGAGTAATAAAGTTTATTAGCAGCTGTCACCTCAGACACAGCAGCGCAACACAACAGCCAGAAACACACACACACACACACACACACACACATTCATACCTTGCAGATTAAGTTAAAGTGCATTTGCTCCACAGCATTCTCCATTCTCATTTGTTACACTCATACCTCAGCTGACAATATATTAATCACTAAAGTCTATTGATTTTGTTGTTTTCTACAGCCGCCAGGCCACAGAACATCACTTGATTTCAACATGCACATATTTTAAATCAGAAATAATGAATAAAGTACGATATGATAGAAGAATAATCATTAAAAACACAGGGTACCATCATTTTCATCTTCCTTTTTCAAGACCTTTCACATTCCATCTCACATTGTCAAACAACCTTTTAATGCTTATCAAAACAATTTCCATCACATTCCCTCCTCTGATCGTATTTAATTTGACCACTTAATCAATATCTGATTGTAATATCTCATGACAACCTTCCTCGTCCCTCTTACACTTACTGCTTAACCCAACCTATAAACCCAACCATACTACCAAACATGTCCCTAACCGTCCCCGTATTCCAGCAACAAAAGTGTTCAGCAACCATGTTAAAAAATTACTGTAAATTTTACAGCATAATACTGGCAGCAGGGTTGCCAGCCAGTTACTGTAAAATTTACAGTAGTGTTACTGTAATTTCATTTACAGAATTTCCCTGTATTCTCTGATTACAGTAAATTACTGTATTTTTTTAAATTACGAAGAGTCAATTTAAGTCAAGTCAAGTCAAGTCATCTTTATTTATATAGCGCTTTTTACAATGCAAATTGTGGCAAAGCAGCTTTACATTCATAAGAAAATGGTGTCATTGTGCAGCTTATTCTATATATTATTGATTCATTCCGTTGCAAATATCAGTAGTTGAGTGTGAATTTACAGCAATATTCTGTAAATTTGAGTCAAACCAACATGTGACCCCAGAATGCATTGCAGTTTACAGCAATATGCTGTATTATTAAACAACAGCCAGCGGCTGTAAAATAATGCTGTGATTTTTACAGTAATTCATTACAGTGAATACAACATGAACACATTAAATAGTTCACTTCAGAATTAAAATTTCCTCATCATTTATTCACCCGCATGTCATCCAAGATGTTCATGTCTTTCTTTCTTCAGTCGAAAAGAAATGAAGGTTTTTGAGGAAAACATTCCTGGATTTTTTACATACAGTGGACTTCAATGGGGTTCAACGGGTTGAAGGTCCAAATTGCAGTTTCAGAGCATCTTCAAAGATCTCTACACAATCCCAGATGAGGAATAAGGGTCGAAACGATCGGTCATTTTCTTACATAAAACTTATTATTAAAAAATTATATACCTTTTAACCACAAATGCTCATCTTGCACTAGCTCTGCGAAGCACCGCACGTTATGTAATCACGTTGGAAAGGTCACATGAGACGTGGGAAGCACCAAACAAGTGTTTACAAAGGGAACGGGCAGAGACTAAGTCAAACGGCCTTTACAAAAAAAAAAAAATGTTGGATGATTTTAGAGGTCGATGAGATTTCGCCCTACCACAGTACTTCCACCTTTCCAACGTGATTACATAATCCGAGGTGCATCGCAGAGGTCGTGCAAGATGAGCATTTATGGTTAAAAATTACAAACATTTTAATTTTTTTTTTTTTAAAAATGACCCATTGTTTTGCTACATAAGACCCTTATTCCTCGACTGGCATCGTGAAGCTGCACTGAAACTGACATTTAAACCTTCAAGTCTTCTAGATGGAGAAAAATCCTGGACTGTTTTCCTCAGAAACCTTCTTTTCGACTGAAGAAAGAAAGACATGAACATCTTGGATGACATGGGGGTGACTAAATTATCAGGAAATTCCTTTTTTTGAAGTGAACTAATCCTTAAAGTACATTCTAAGTGCATAATAGTTAAAGACACCTATAATATAAAATGTGACCATAAAGCTTATTTCCTTCCTTCTAAAGTCACAGACTGAATGGAGTGATGTATGTAAATACAGTCTGGAGACGACGGGGCTCTTGAATATCGGGGGTGCAGACAGAGAGCTATGAAGATTTATCAGGTCACCTGGGGCACACTGACAGCTTTTGAGCAGGACATTCAAATGGCTGTTGGGAGAAGGAGCAGGTGATAACGCTCTCCAGCCCCCTCCCAGCATGCTCATATTGTGTGTGTGTGTGACAGAATGCGAGTGCTCTTTGTATGTCCACCTCAAGACAGGAAAAAAGAGGGTTACGAGGGCATTCAGAAGCAAATGAGCAGACAACCAGCGTCCAGAGACTGTCAGAGAGAGAGAGAGAGAGAGAGAGAGAGAGAGAGAGAGCAGTGCGAGAATCTAAAAGCGCTAAAAGAGTAAAGCGCTGTTGTTTGTTTAACTTTCTGATATCGATAATATACGTGGACGCTGTTCTTAAATCAGCGGATCCCAAAGGAAAAGAAAACCACAAATGAGAGCTTGTTAATATCCCCTGGAAAACAATGAGATTAAATGGGAAAATAGGCTTAAAAATAAATTAACTGAGCTATGATATCAACTTTAATTTCAAATGAATTCATTTTGATTATTTAATTTAAGGATAAAATATCTGAGAAAATGAACCACAAATGAGGGCTACATTAATATTACTATTTAAAATGATTTAACATTTATTATTAAGATGTGTACATGTAAAATATATATTGTGTAATATTATATAGTTAGTTTTCCCTCAATAAACTCCCAATTACAATGTATATATATATATATATAAAAAATTATTTTATATATATATTTTTTATAATTATTTAATTATTATTATTATTTTATATATATATATATATATATATATATATATATATATATATATATATATATATAAATTAGGAGTTTATTTAGGGAAAACAATCTATAAGACATATTGCAAATTTCATTGCATATATTCAGATTTTCATTTTCATTCCAAATACTCAAACTTCACATTCTAATATATATATATATATATGTGTGTAGCACTAGAAAACAGAGCTCAAAATGATTTTGTTATTGATAGATTGATATATTATGATGGATTGATTGGTTGACTTTTTGGATCTAATAAAGGGGTTCACATCTGTTGACAACACATCATGTCTGTTTCACATTAATGTCAGAATTTAACATCATGCCCAGCATGGCAACAATATTTAACAAATTGCAATACACTGAAAACTCCAAATGCAAATGGGATTTCCATTTAAGACCACCATGGCATTGTCAGGATGACTGGAAAACAAGATGGATGATTCCATTCCTCCATTCTAATTGCCTTTGAATGTTCTAATTCTCCATCTGGCCCTTTTGGAGGTGACAACGTAAACAACATTCCTAGAAGAAAGTGAACGGTGGCAACCCTGACTGGGAGAATGGGCCTGCCTGATCAATCAGCCAACATTGATCCCCTTTAGCACATGTGTAAATATGGTCTGTGCGCCTCTATGTGAGTGTGTGTTTAGTTTGCATGTGTGTATGTGTTGGGGGGGTAATGATCGGGGAAAAGCCAACGTCCGTGTTAAGGGTGTGAATTTCGGGGGCGTCGGAACTCCTAATTAAGGCTTGAACCCCATTAAAGAAAGTCCAAACAAAAGGTTAGATAGATGGCACAGATTACAGCATGGCACTAGCAATGCCAAGGGTTCAATTCCGAGCGAAAGCGAGAAGTGATAAAATGTAAATATATCTCATGAATGCAATTTAAGCGTCTGCCAAATGCAGAAATGTAAATGTCTTTAAGATCGTGCATGGAAATCAAAGTCAACCCCCCTTTATTCAAGTCAAAATTAGAAGTATGTCCTAAATCTTCAGAGGAAAGGATGTGTTGGGGTTTGTCTAGTGTGTTTGGTCTTCACATGGCCCTCGGCAGCCAGTCCTGCTGCTGATGTGCCGTCTCTTAAGGACCTCTATTATGCGTAGGGTTTTTCCCTTTTTTCAATGCCCGTGGCTTCAATATGTGTGAAGGCCTGACGCAGGCCACCCCTGCACTGCGGCGGAACCCTGTTTCACTCCGTTTGCGGATCACTAAACAGGACAATCACTCTATCCATCTTTTCATGGGCTATTGTGGTGCCACCCTGCCTTCAAAAAAGGGTCCTTTTCAGTGGGGAACTTTTTTTTTCTCTTGCTCGATCTTTCCTTTCCTTTTGATGGGTTTTCTTGGAAGTGGGTGGGGAGGATTTTGATGGTGTAAAAGACACCCCCCCCCCCTCCCCTCCCCAAACTGTTATTGCAAGGGCTTTTTTTTCAGCACATATCAAAGATATGAAGAGGAGTCAAGACTTCAAAGCTGGAGATGGACTTAATGTGACAGTGACCTCCCCCCGACTCAATGATCGAGGTTGGATTAGAGGTCAGACTTTGGGGACAAATGGTACTATATTTAATAGTAGGCCTGTACAAAACCTTCAGTCATAATTTCTTCATTCAAATTACTTGAATTGCCCAATGGATGCACTTTATTTTGATGGTCCACTTTAGACATTCTTTGCAACTACATGTCAACTAACTCTTAATAGAGTATTAATAGACTGTAGTTTAGGGTTCGGGTTACTAGAAAAAGTTGACATGTGGATGCAAAGTCTGTAAAATGTCTCTTGGGGAAGCATCAAATTAAAGCGTCAGCAGATATTTAACAGTCAACTAATTGCTAGTTGACCTGTAGTTGCAAAGTTACTTATAGTACGCCTAAAGTGAACCATTGAAATATGAAGTTTAACCCCATTCATTAAGTAAAATATTCACTGCGTATATTCTATACGCAGGGTTGAGGAGTAATGAAATACCTTCGTAGATTACCAAAATGATTTAGTTAAGTTTCACGTTTTCGACTGTTTTCATGTTTTGTGATAGTTTGTGAGTCGTTTTATAATTGTAAAGAAGGTCACAGCAACTTTTTCTCACAATTAGTTTTTTCCCCTCACAATTGTGAGTTTGCATTTCACAATTCTGACTTCTTTTTCTCAGAATTGCGAGATTTAAACTCACAATTGCAAGTTATAAAGTCAGAATTGGGAGATATAAACTTGCAACACTGACTTTTTTTCTTGCGATTGTGAATTTAGTATGTGAGTTAATATCTCATAATTCTGACTTTTCTCAATATTGTGAGTTTATATCTCATAATTCTGACTTTATAACTCTCAATTCTGAGGGAAAAAGTCAGAATTGTGAGATAAAAAACTTGCAATGACCTTTTTTGTGTTTGTTCCACACTTATTAGTATTCCAAAGTATTTAGATTAAGTTACTAAACTTGAGTAATGTAACAAAATACGTTACAAATGACTTTTTAAAGCATGCATTTTGTAATCTGTAGTGAAATACATTTTAATAGTAACTTACCCAGCCCTGCCTATACGTACTGTCACTTTTACAAACGCCACAACCATTTTAACTGTCTGTAAGTGAGATTAGACTTATGCATGTTCTTATGTGATCTGCAAATACACACTTATTAGCATTCCTAAATATAGAATTGTCAGATAAATGGGCTAAAGCAAAGTACTGCTTCAGCAAATCAGGAATTCTTTGAAGAGATTCTCAAATCCTAATCTGGTGGACAAGCATTTGCACTAGAAGACGGTGCATTGTCTGCGATCTGGTCACTGAAGAGGCTTTTCTGCAGTGCAAGGCGACCCTGCGTGCCCCTGTCAACACCCACCCAGCAAATTACAGACTTAAGTCATACAATTATGCATATATGATAGCATGCATTCCTCACTTGATCGGAGGATGTAGCCAATGAAATGCAGTGTTACTGTATGTAGTACATTGGTGCAAGACTTGCCCCTTGAACTAACAGATACTTCTGGTGTCATTTAATGGACATGGGATAATGCTTCCTCTATGTGTGCGTATTGCCATATCGCCAAGGCTCCATGGGCCCAGTTATCATCTTAACAGACTGTCTTTGTTAAGATGACCAGAACATGAACACAGACATGTTTTAAGACTTCTGGAGAGTTACATAACACTCTACTAAAAACATTAATTCATTGCATAATATCAAAAATCAATTGAATAAAATGGCAGTAAAACATGAAAGAGAGTGAAAAGAGTTTGGGCCTTCTCTACCTCCCGCGTGTTGGGAAAACCATTTGCTACCATTTGGCACCACATTCATCTTCATCACCATTAGTGGAATAATAGGTAGCCACTGGGCAAGAGTGCGCTGGCTTTGGGATTGGAACGGATCCTGTCAACAAAGGGTCTCATTTTGGCCTTTTTTTTTTTTTTTTTTTTTTAGAAATTCTGTTAGTTCTGCTCAAAAATGTGCATTACGGAAGTGGTGTGAAATGATTGCAGAACTAAACAGGGAATCTTTGGATTATATCATCATGCTTGTCTTGCAGAAAAAAGCGGAACCCTCCATCCTTCCTTTCTCCCGAATTTAGAAATCAGCTGTGAAAGAGCCCTGAAAGTACTTTGTGAATAGTCTGCGCTTCAAAAGTGACTGTTGTTGTACACTTCGAAACTTTAACACTCCAATCATTACTGTCTGACAAATGCAATTAGGGTACTTATTCATCTTGGACACTTGTGATATGTTGTTTTTCCAGTGTGGTTGTTTGACCTCTCATTATAATAAAGATTTTATCAAGGTGGGGCGAGACATCGCGACTTTTCACCAGGTCTTTCACCGCAAAGTCCTGCTCATCATCGATATTGTTGATTCTCAATACATTGACTCAATACAAGCTGTTGTGCCACACACAGACCACAATGAAAGCACCTGAATTGAATGCTTGTGTGCAAGAGCTAGAGATTACTGGCCTGTTGTTGATACAGGATGGACAAGCTCTGTACTTGTACACCCGAGGGCACCGGACAAATAGCCAGAGCTTAATGAGAGGTAATATGTGGTAAGAAAGACGAAGACTTCAGAAGAGGAGAGAGCCTGCAGGTAAAAGTGATAGGCGGAGGCATTAGCTCAAGTGATTGATGACCGGCAATCTGCTCTTTAGGTAGCCATTAGCTGTGCGCCAGCATCCGAGCAATACAAAACTGGTACGACTACAATTATTTATTCGACGGTTTATCATATCTGGGGCTGATGTATTGCAGGCTGCTGTAGAGTAACATTTTCTGAAAGATACATATCTACAAACCTTACAGAAGATTACTGCAGTTTTTTAGAAGTAATACTACAGTTTTTATTCAAATAGAAAAATGCAGTTTTTTGGACACGAAAAAACTGCAGTATTGCAGTATAACCTAAAATGTCTGTAGTTTTACTGGAGTACAACTATACTGCAATACATCTAAAGTTCTAGTAAAATAAAACTGCAATGCAACTGCAGTTATACTGTTTTTATACTTCATGCAACTTTCAGTTGTACTTCATTTGACTGCAGCTGTACTTATACTACAGTTTTACTGTGACTATACTTCATTATACTGCAAATCTATGGTTGTGCTTCATTAAACTGCAGTTAAACTACTTGGTACTGCAGTTCTACTTCAATATACTGCAGTTCTTTTTTGTAAGTGAAAGCCATACGATTTGGTGTCTATCGGACAGATCTTTACGTTTAGTTTTTA
The DNA here is from genome assembly GCA_037194245.1 of Opsariichthys bidens. Classification (NCBI taxonomy): domain Eukaryota; kingdom Metazoa; phylum Chordata; class Actinopteri; order Cypriniformes; family Xenocyprididae; genus Opsariichthys; species Opsariichthys bidens. The sequence goes on along the minus strand of CM074307.1, from coordinate 8,454,443 downwards.
GGGCGTGACATCTAAACCACCAACTCATAATTCTATGTAAATGGTAAAAATTCATTTGTATGGTAATTTAAAACGTGCTTTCTAACTGGTTTTATTCAAGTCAAAACGCTTAATAATAACTGAAACAGAATAACTACAAAAGGTTAATTGTACATTAAAAATGATAACAGTTGTAAGTGTTATTACAGTATGGTGATGCACAAACTGCCTCTCCGATATCTACATATATCTTTTGTTGCAGCGCACAGATGTTTAACTCTCTCAAATAGACTGGAAATGAGATTGTATTCTCGTTTTGAATTTAAAAAGTTTTATTTCTTTAATAATTAATGCATCCAAGGGCTATATTGTTTCAGGGTACAACCGGACAGTATATGTGCCTTAGCCAGTGACATAATGGGAGATAATACAATGGATGGCAAAATGAGGGTATAAATTCACAGATATAAATGATCCGAAGTTGGGGGAGGAGATGGGCACTTATTGGCAATAGACCGACACCCTGTTTGAATCCTTGAAAAAAGATAGTCCTTTGTCAATCTACTCTTGTTTCTTAATCTCAGTGCTCACCAGGAGTCGTTTGCCTCTAGGTAGCCAGAGTTATTTATTGTGCCCTCATCCCTACGTTCATACGCAGGCATGTACATTCACCTTAAACCTCCCTAATGGTTAATGAGTTTAAGACAAGACTCCACCTGAACGTTACCTGCTCTTTTGATACATTTTTTAAATCCTAAACAGTTGTTTGTTAGGGAGATCCTGAGGATCACAGCTGTGCGCTGTGAAATATGTCATAGATTGTCTATGAATACTGAGTAAAAGGCCAAAACATATGGAAGCCTGTTTCCGCCACTGAAAAAACTTTATATATATATATATATATATATATATATATATATATATATATATATATGTATATACACTTTTTTCTCACAATTCTGACTTTATATCTCACAATTCTGACTTTATGTCTCTCAATTCTGACTTTTTTCTCACGATTCTGACTTTATATCTCACAATTCTGACTTTATGTCTCATAATTCTGACTTTATATCTCTCAATTCTGACTTTTTTCTCACGATTCTGACTTTATATCTCACAATTCTGACTTTATATCTCACAATTCTGACTTTATGTCTCTCAATTCTGACTTTTTTCTCACGATTCTGACTTTATATCTCACAATTCTGACTTTATGTCTCATAATTCTGACTTTATATCTCTCAATTCTGACTTTATTTCGCAATTCTGACTTTATATCTCACAATTCTGACTTTATATCTCTCATTTCTGGCTTTTTTCTCACGATTCTGACTTTTTATCTCGCAATTCTAACTTTTTATCTCACATTTCTGACTTTTTTTCTCACAATTCTGACTTTATATCTCTCAAATCTGACTTTTTTCTCTCAATTCTGACTTTTTTCTCTCAATTCTGACTTTTTATCTCACAATTCTGACTTTATATCTCACAATTCTGACTTTATGTCTCTCAATTCTGACTTTTTTCTCACGATTCTGACTTTATATCTCACAATTCTGACTTTATATCTCTCAATTCTGACTTTATTTCGCAATTCTGACTTTATATCTCTCATTTCTGGCTTTTTTCTCACGATTCTGACTTTTTATCTCGCAATTCTAACTTTTTATCTCACATTTCTGACTTTTTTTCTCACAATTCTGACTTTATATCTCTCAAATCTGACTTTTTTCTCTCAATTCTGACTTTTTCTCACAATTCTGACTTTTTATCTCGCAGTTCTGACTTTTTTCTCACAGTTCTGACTTTTTATCTCACAATTCTGACTTTATATCTCACAATTATGACTTTTTATCTCACCATTCTGACTTTTTTCTCACAATTCTGACTTTTTTTCCTCACAATTCTGACTTCATATCTCACAATTCTGACTTTTTATCTCGCAATTCTGACTTTTTTTCTCACAATTCTGACTTTTTTTCTCACAATTCTGACTTTTTTTCAGTGGCGGAAACGAGCTTCCATAAAACAAGTATTTCCATCAACTAAAACAAATTAATTTCCATTATTTTCCCAGTCATTCATGATTCAGTACGAGTATAACTAAAACTAACTTTAATTTCCAGGCCTGGAAGACACGAACTTAATATTCCCTGATATTTCCAAGTTTTTAAAATCTGCTAAAGTTAAAAATGCAGTATAGCTTGCATTCATTGTAGGAGTTTAAACATGTTGCTCACAAAAACATGCTTAACTAGGTTAAAGAGTTCTAAAAAAAAACTCACTATAACACTCGAGAATCAGACAAATCTCATGAACTCCGAGCCTATAGGCTAGCACTTGTTGTCAATGAGGAGAAAGGGGGAAATGCAGTGTTAATGTCGTCAGGTTAGGCTATATATTGTGATACTTTCAGTCGCTTCCAATACCTTGCAAACTCCATTATTAATTCACAATAAAAATTCAGAGACGTGAGATAAATTTGTACATTAGCCAATAAGGTTGGAACCGAACTTCAAACGCAGGCTGCACGCGCTGTGTTCAGCTAACAGAAGAAAGAGCGATTTCCTATCGTGCAGGAGCAGCACCGCAACTTCCTATTCGTGTTTACCGTATTAACGGTGATAAAAGTGCACATAAAAACTCACATGGTCGGTCATTCATTGTTAGCAACCCTTCAGTAGCCTGAAAAAGCTTTCAGTCGTGTCGAAGTAATTATTCACCTTTTATTTACAATAACTGAGATTGAAAACTTTCCTGAAACAACTTCTAAAAGTTGTTGTCAGAGAAAGGAAAAAATTGTGAGATGACATGTTCTTTATTTCTTAATTATGATTAGCAAATACACGTTACAGTTGTTTTCTTGAAAGAGTTTAACATATAATAGATTAACGCTCACAATGTTTTTTTTAGGTTATTATGATGAAAAATTACCCTATACTTTAACTAATATATATATATATATATATATATATATATATATATATATATATATATATATATATATATATACTGAATGAATTATGTCACTGCATTTAAGAAAATAATGAAAGCAGTAATGTAATGTAGCAGTGTAATATGAAAAAGTTTATTAAAAGTTAACTAAAGTTTTAGGCTCGCCCAATACTTGTTTTACGGTACGAAAAAGGAATGTGTGGAATTTGCAAAGCTTCAATTCATCCTGAAGCGACAGCAGTGAGGCAGCGAGGTCTGCAGTGAGAGCGCCCCTGTTTGATCAGACTATCAAACAATTTGTGTCGTTAAACTCCATTGACACGCTAAAACAACCTTTACAACGCTGTTTGTTCAGCTTTCTGCAATGCATTTTCTGAAATGCGCAATGCATTTCGTTCTATCGAATTGCATGAAGTATGTTTGATAAGAGGCATTTTGCAGTTGAAAGCTGGGGCCGCACTTCTGCCTGGCAACTGCTGCTCTCGTTCATTGGTTTAGACTAATTTCTGCTTCCTTCTTTTAGGGTATAACCCAAAAGAGTTTGCTTTTTTTTTTTCCTCCACCACAGACCTAGCATTTGCCTCTTATCCTTAGTTTATGCACAACTTTTAAAAGGTGAATAAAACTGTGCGCTGCAGTTCTGGGCACCTTGATTCGGGCTATTATACCGCCCCCTACCAATGCTTCGGCAATATACATCTTCGGACCCTTTTACCCCGTCTTTCCACCCCCGACACCCACAGCCTGCCCCCTTCACCCCCACCCCAGCCTACCCCCCGCCGATTCTCCTTGGTCACTCGTCACCCGGCATAGGACCTCCTATTTCCATACTGCTAAAGGAGGGAGCCCAAACTCGAGAAGACAGTTCTTTAAGAGTGATCCTCCGCCCCGAGCAGACAGCCTCTCGCGCTCTCTCACAGGCTCGCTGCTGCTTTGATGTTCCCTTAACAACAGTCACGTCATCGGGGAGTTTTGTCAAGCGGAGCTGCAGCGAGATTTTTTAGAGGGTTCAGCAGAGGCAGTAAAGCATCCACGGGACCAGTGTCCGAAACGAGATCCAGTTCTCTTCCTTCGTCAAACCTCGGGCCACACTGCAGACATGGAACACCAGTTGTTTTGCTGTGAAGTGGATACCATAAGAAGAGCTTACCAAGATAGCAACCTGTTGAATGACCGAGTTTTACAGACAATGCTTAAAGCAGAGGAAAACTATCTTCCATCACCAAATTATTTCAAGTGCGTTCAGAAAGAAATTGTGCCTAAAATGAGGAAAATCGTCGCCACATGGATGCTCGAGGTTTGTTTTGGATAATAGTTGTCTTTTTTTTTTTTTTTTTTTTGTAAGTTTGCCTCTTGCTCTTTGGACCCCAAGAACTGTTTCATAAATGTAAATATGTTTAAATGTTACTAAAGCGTTGTTATGCATCCCAGAACTTTCCCACGGGAATACACTGTCCGATTTTTATTGCTGTTTTTGTTATTTTTTTTAAGTAAAAGTGTTTTATTACGAAACTAATATTTATCTTTGACGCGGATGTTTTCCTTGCTTTCCGATGTCGCATTTTTATTATTTAAATCTTTTATTTTTTTAAGCTCCATTCGTCTGTTTCGTTTCACACAATCCAAAGAAAACATAAATAAATTTAGTTTTTATTTCAATTTAATACCAATGTACACGTATGCATTCTCACTCGTGCCAGTTGCCTATTATACGCCATCTTTGTTGTCGTTTGCTTAAGTTTTTATATCTCTAAATTCTAAAATGGAAACATTATTGACATCACTTGCGTAAAGGCGCTTACTAGTTGTCCTTTAAATCACAGGTATAATTTAAAGCTATTTTTTGCAAGAAAACGTATATTTTGTATCTTAAAAGTTTTGTTTCTGTTCGCCATAGCTCCTGCACGACGGTGTAAAAATATTATATTTTTTACATTTCTAAAGTCAACATCGTGTTTTAAACAGTCGGATTATATTCGCCATCGCATAATCTGGATTTACAGATGTTTAACATTAGATTTAATGCTTTGGAATAATTTATATTAATTTTTGAAACACCCGCTTCTCTTAAATGTCGCATGCTCCTCTTTGTATGTCGGGGCTTTAGAATTCAATTCATTTCACGCCGTTTTCGCCTCTGATTTCGAAAGATTTGGCTCTTATTTAATAAAGCACACGTTACACGACATTTACATGCGTTTTAAGTCGTGCGAAACAATTTTCGCATATTTTTAAATATTTTTTGAAAAGATGACGAACTAGAAAATTGTTTCCTGAACCTAGCTTGGACGCCACCTTTTTGCCTAGGAAAGCAACGACCGCTAGCATCAGCAGCAAAATTGCAATATTTCCACTTTGTGCAACACTTCAGATTAGTATGAACTCTCTGATTAAATACTCTTTTTAGCACTCGCACGTGTCTCTTTTCTAATTTAACCCTTTCCATTGCACGTGCACGACCGAGCAGATGCTAAACACGTGGGATAACTCGATAAGATCAAAGCGTTGCTAAAAATTTCCTTTCACTTCGTTTATTTAATTCACGTTTTGCAAAAAAAAAAAAAAAACAATAATCAGCTTTTCAGTGAAAACGCAAAACAGCCGAGCTGATCTTTATTTTACATGATGTACTTTCTTTTCTTTAAAGGTCTGTGAGGAACAGAAATGCGAAGAGGAAGTTTTTCCATTGGCTATGAACTACCTGGACAGATTTTTATCCGTGGAGCCCACCAAAAAGACCAGGTTGCAGCTTTTAGGAGCAACTTGTATGTTTTTGGCCTCTAAAATGAAAGAGACTGTGCCACTAACAGCAGAGAAGTTGTGCATATACACGGACAACTCCGTCCGTCCCAGCGAATTATTGGTAATTATTCAACTTTGCATGATTGTATACAGCTTGATACTGTTTTACCATATCACAAACGTAAGGCAGTTCAATTTTGCTCAAAGAGATGCACGTGAAGGTCTCGCATTAAAAAGCATAGCTAATTTGGTTGGACTGCAAGTGTAAAGCGCCCTCAGACATTTGCATAAGTAACAGCGCACATGCCACAAGCTTTTTAGTCCCTTTTATGTGTGCGTTAATTGATTGTAGGCCCTGCGTGACTGTGCAATTAATCGACATCTCCATCTAGCGGTCAAAGAGTGTAAAATCGAAAATGGAAAATCTTCTGAGCCCTAATGTAAACTTGGGCCTTTTTTATATCTCCCTCGCAGCAAATGGAACTGCTGGCACTAAATAAACTGAAGTGGGATCTAGCCTCAGTGACACCGCACGATTTCATTGAGCACTTCCTCGCCAAACTGCCCATACATCAGAATTCCAAGCAGATACTGCGCAAGCATGCCCAGACATTTGTGGCCCTCTGTGCAACAGGTATGTTTCACCGTTCATTTTTTATATGTGAATATACGAAAGTGAATTTAATGGCTGACCGAGTACTATACTGTGAACATGCATCGAAGAACCTCCCCTTACTTCATCCAGTGCTTTGTTATCAGACAGACTTCTTCATTGCAATGGAAAGAGCCATCTCGCTTGTCCTAATTCCTCGCTCGCAGTTATTGTAAACCAATGTGAGCCTCTGCAAGAGAGAGGAAGTCTGTTTCCTTTTGTGGTGATTGCTGTGACTGCACGACGGCTCCTGAGAAGTCCTGCCTTCACACCACTGCTCACACGCTGTGCATGTGAACCAAAAAGAGGAAACAGTTTTCTTGTGAAAAGGGCATTTTAACCTGTTATTTTCCCATGTGTAGACATCTTGATGTCCAGCTCAGATGTTAGGCTGCAGATAAACTTTCTTGCCCTTACGCCTCATTGTCGAGCAACCTTCAGAAGTCAGTTTATCACCTGCCAGGAAGGAACTACTCCGGTATATTCCCCACTCTTTTTGTCCCTCCATTTACATGGTGGGTATCACCGCAGCTCGCTCCCCTTTTATGTTTATGACCTGCATTTCTTTGGGAAGTAGCCTGGGATCTCAGCCAGGGAGAGTGTGGTTGGACGGATACTGGGAAGGGGGTGGGCGCTGGTGAATGAAATGAATGGGCCGGGGTGAAGGCTCCCGTGCCTTTATGCTCAATTTGTCTTGACAATTGCCCTCTCGTCTCTGAGCTAGCATTGCTAGACAACTTCCTATGAGAAAGGCAGCTGTAATTCTCTATTCACCGTGTGTGGGCGAAGCGACGGCTTTGATTTATAAGCGCCGCTCGCTGTCCACACGAGGGGACGTTCGAGGTACGAGCCGTTTCGAGGAAGTCGTGGTGTTGGCCGTGTGTTTTCTGAAGCGGGACTCTTGAAAACCCCTAGATTTCCACGCACTTTTAGCATCGACGTGAGCTTGGAAGCATGATTTATGGGACCATTTGGGAATGGCACTAGGGGGTAGCAGGCCTGGGACCTACAGCAAACTCCTGCCGCAGAATGGTGTTGGGCCCCAAATGTCACGGACTGTCCCCTACCAACCCCGCTCTCATTATAGTTTAGTCATGCTATGCTTCATTATGAGCCCCTGCCACTCTTCTGATATTATTCTGTGGGCCTGTTACTGTTTTGAGAATTTGCTAACCGGGTCCGTTTGTTATTTCAGATGTCAACTTCATCGCGAGCCCTCCCTCCATGATCGCGGCCGGCAGCGTTGCCGCAGCGGTGCAGGGGTTGTACCTGAAGAGCAACGAAAGTTGCCTCTCGTCCCAGAACCTCACCAACTTCCTCTCCCAAGTCATCAGAAGCGACCCTGTAAGTGTGCCCCCTTGCGTGTATTATTATCCGCGTCAAAGTGAAAGTTTTGAGCAGTGGTGCCATTGAGCCATTGAGAATGGGCAGGAGGCTTCATGGAAATTTGTTACCCATTCTCAATAGGAAAGTGCCCAAGCACCATTGCTCAAAAAGTTGCCCCGTGCACCATCACCTTAAGCTGTCGCTTTGTCGCTAATCTCCATGCTTTCCTCCGAAGGACTGCCTGCGATCGTGTCAGGAGCAGATCGAATCCCTGCTGGAATCTAGTCTGAGACAAGCTCAGCAGCACAACGTCTCCACGGAGACCAAAAGAGTGGAGGAGGACGTGGACCTCTCTTGCACTCCCACAGACGTCAGAGACATAAACATCTGAACGGATCGCTATTCATCTCGCGTGCGATGAGTCTCTTCATCTTTGCTTCTGTTGGGTATGGGCTTTGGCCAAAGGCTTCACGGGACAAGAGGGAAAACGGGCTCCCACCTGCACCGACACCATCCGACCATTACCTCGACAACTTGCCCCTCGGCGCGCCCTAACTGTTGACCGCTGAGCGGCATCCCCTGTGGTTTTGACGATCGGGCCATCGCTGGCCCGGACCACCAGTGGAGGACAGGGAAATCTCTCCTTTGCCCCCCCCCCCCTCTATATGTCCTAAGTCCAAAATAAAAAGAGCGAAAAATGGTATAGGCTATCTAGGATTTTAAAACTGTATAAACAACAACAACAACAACAACAGTAGTTGTGACTTGCCTCGACTTGTCGCTAAAAAGACAAGCGTGGGTATTTTTATTTCAAGCGTGTCAAAAACTATTTTCGAAAGAGAAGAGACGTTATTTGTGTGTTCGATTTCATAGATAGTACCTTGTTACACTTGCTACGAGTGCTCCCTGCTTCGTTCCGCAGTCTAGCCGTGTAAATATATCCCCGCTTGCTATGCGTTTAGTCACTTTATTATAATTCCTAGACAGATTCCCTAACAAGATTCTCTTCTCTTCCAAAATGGTTTGTGTAACCGTAGTATATTTTTTACGCATGTATTTTTGTTATGATCTAGAAGGCTGTGGATTGCCAGGGGCTTGGAACCATTTCTTCGAATCACTGCCATTTATGTGTAACGTCATCACTGCCATGACTCAATAAGCTTATGTTGTACCTGCTCCCCGGCTAAAGCTCGCAGTGCGGTCCACAGTCTGCTTTGAGTTTAGATTCTTATATTATCTAAAACCATTCCATTGAAAAAAAGAAAAAAAGCACTTTCAGTCCGTCGTTTAAGGCTGACTTTTAGAAAAAAAGAAAGATAGAAATCCAGTTGTTAAAACAATGGGGGGGAAAACATGGAATGGAGCAAGGGTTGACGGAGCAGGTCTCTTTATCTATGGTGTTAGTGGTCTGAGAAGATATTTGCTTCAACCGAAGTGCGTTTAACAGCTACCTTGATGCCAGAACGGATGAACGCTCACAGAAACACTACGACGTTAAATCAAAGATTAAGAACTATTTATTTTTTGTCATTTCCCCTCCTAAGGCCAGTATGCACGGATGCCCAAGTGTACCTACGTTCGAAGTACGTATAACGACCCGCTAGTTGCTAACTCGTGACACCATAGTTAAAGTTTTTTTTGATGTACTCTGGTCTAGTGATTGTTCAGACAAAAGTTGTGGCTTCAAGTAGATTTTGCACAAACCCAGAGATGTCAGTTGTCTTGTGGATCTCTGGAACGGGAGGAAGATGATGAGGAGGAGAGATGTTAGAGACGGCAGAGGGAGGCAAAAAAGGGTGATGGCTGGACATCAAAGAGTAAAAGCAGAACTTTCAGAAAGGATTTAAAAAGAGGAGAACCTGGGAGAAGACACTCCTCATATTTAGCTGCTATGGAGGGATTTCCAGCAAGTATGAAACTTTCAAATGGAAAACAACAAAAAAAAGAAAAAGACATGCTTCTTTCTCTTGTCTTGTTTTGCTGCTATTTTTTGGTTTTGTTTATATAAAAATGTCAATACAATGCCATGTAATAGGTTTTAATTTTCTCATAGAAAATTATGATATTATTGACAACTTTTTGGTAGGTTTTTTTTTTTTGTTTTTAAATGTGATCAATTTTTGTTAATGTGATTTCTACGCTATGCTATTCCCAAAACAAACAAACAAACAAAAAAAGACAAAAAAACGACAAAAAAGCAGATGAAAAAAATAGTCAAATGTTCCTGTTATACCCACAATACCTCAAACTACAGTCTTGATTTAGCATTGATTTAGTCTGGGATTTTTTTTTTTCTTTAGTGCTATTGTTATTTTATTGTTTTTGCCTGTTAGTCCTGTTGTAAAATGTAAATGAACATGTTAATCATCATCCTACTGGGTCCTGATGCGAGCGAGTAGAAAGCACATTGAATGGAATTGGTGCCATAAACTCTTTGGAGTTTTTTAGCTGTTTCATTAAAGGAGACTTAAGTCCATCTTGATGAGTTTATGAAGCTTTTATTTGAAAAATGACACCGTTATGAGTTTGTGACTGCCATGTGTACTTACAAAGCCATAGTTTTGTCTTGTAGTAATTTAACACAGTGCAGATGTTCATGTATAAGTGGCTGCCTGTCTTGTTCTGAATACAGGAGACCTGGTATGTCCCCATCAAGACGTTGTCTTAATAAATGTGACGCAGCTACAATCAGCAGTGATGTTTCCCTTCATCTTTTTTTTTTTTTTGTGCATCAAATTGGATGTCCTTGTAAAGATCCACATATTCAGTACTCATGGGAATCTTCACTCGGTCATTTGTTGGTTGGTTAGTTTCATTCCCTTCAGCCTTTGACATGGTGCTGCTATATGTTTGTATTGAGTCTAGAAATGATTTTGCTGAAAGAGATGCGGCGATAAGCTAGGAATGACGGGAGAGGTGATCCAGGACCCAGGGGACACAGATATATTATCCTCTGTAGTATCAGGAATCTTTTTTTTTTACCTCAAGGTGGAAATTCAACTGAATGATGAAAACTAGCATGTGTATCGGTGCGATTTACAAACACACGCCAAGAGACTGTCATGCAATCGAGGAGAGGAGACCGTGGAGGTCCCAGGCTTTTCTCTTGAATGTGTTCAGGGGGAACTGAGAAGTGATTGACTGCATCCTCCCATCCCCACATGATGAAAGCTTGGCCTTGTGTCTCGAACCTGTTAGAGTCTTTTAGTTCAAGATGGTGTTCATTCCCAAGGATCAAAATGTGTTGATCCTGAAATACAATGTTTGATTTTTGTTTTGTTTTCTTTTTATTGTTCACAAACCGGTCACTGGTCTGAAATGCACAATCTTGCTGACTCATCTTAGACATGAGGTTAACTAGAATAAAACTTGAGCTTCAAAAACCACTTGTCTTGAGTGATTTGTATTTTCATTGCGCTCGCACAGCTTACGAAACGTTCAAGGGATGGTTCTCCCCAAAATGAAAATTCTGTCATCATTTACTCATTTCGAACCCCGAAACATTTTGCGAAAATATCTTTTATTGACTCTTCCGTTGAGTCATGGTATTTTATTGTTTTATTAGGCTAATGATTTTGATATTCATTAAAAGAAGTGCATTCAAACTTCTGATCTTTGTCATATAAAATGTTCTCAAAGGGTTTGCGCAAAACCATTATTCATATACCGTTCATGCAACATTTTTTGTTCCATCTGTTTTTTTAAATATTACAACTTATTTCAGAATGCTTAGAGAACATTCAGAAGTAACATTCCCATAATGTTTGTAAAATGGAATGTCCCCTTAATATTAACCAAGAATGAACGTTTTTAAAACATTTAAAAAGACGTTTTTGAAATAACGTTTTCACAAAATAATTTTTTTTTACATACAGTGGACTTCAATGGGGTTCAACGGGTTGAAGGTTTCTTCAAAGGGCTCTACATGATCCCAGATGAGGAATAAAGAAAGGTCTTATCTAGCGAAATAATGGGTCCTTTTCTAAAAAAAAAGAAAAAAAAAAAGAAAGAAATGTGCATACTTTTTAACTGCAAATGCTCGTCTTGCACTAGCTCTGCGCTACGCATTATGTAATCACGTTGGAAAGGTTACGTGTGATGTAGGCAGAAGTACTGCGGTAGGGCAAAAAAAAAAAAAACTAATTTTCTCCTCCAACTTCAAACCTTTTTTTTTTGTAAAGAGTGTTTGACTTAGTCTTTGCACATTCGCTTTGTAAACACGTCACATGACCTTTCCACTGTGATTACATAATGCGTGGTGTATCGCAGAGCAGTGCAAGTCCAACATTTGTGGTTAAAAAGTATATACTTTTTTTCTTTCTTTTTTTTTATAAAATGGCCAAGCATTTCGCTTGATAAGACCCTTGTTCCTCGTCTGGGATCGTGTAGAGCCCTTTGAAGCTGCACTGAAACTGACATTTGGACCCCTTGAACCCCATTGAGGTCCACTATATGGAGAAAAATCCTGGAATGATTTCCTTGTAGGGGATTTTACAGTTAAAGACCCCAAAGACCAGATACAATAAATGAAGACCCGGAGTCAGAGTTTAAAAAAATAAATTGAAGAAAATTTTACTGAAGAATAGTTTGCAGTTTCATCAGCAGAAGCAGCTTCAAGTCTCACAAGGAGTTCTCTCTCTCTCTCTCTCTCTCTCTCTCTCTCTCCGTACATTAACATTTCCACAACAATTATACTCTAACAGAGTCCACTAACTACGTCACTACTAAGATTCTGATTGGTTAAGAAAACTAGACAAAACTGGTAATTTTCCACACATGGACAGACAGTCAGAGGCATATCTGCTTCCATCACGATGCTGACGATCGGACCCTGAACTTAGGGACAGGATGTCCTGTTAAGTCAGGACAAGGCGTCTGCGGGTCTCAGAAGGCCAGTTGTTCACCAGTATCCATAACGGACCTGTCCTGAACACTGAGCGCACATACAAAGATATACAAGATTCACAGCTTCTTCAAGGCTGAAGTTGATCTGAGCTCTGCACTGAAGAGGAAACTTTCCCAAACGTACTGATAAGTTGTGCTTTTCTCTCAGTCAGAGGTACAGACAATATTCATCATTATTTTCTAGTGTTTGAAAATGAAAATGAATGTTTTAATATAAGTTGAAGTTATTCAAATAATTAATATTTATAAAGATAAATGTTGATTAATAACTTTGTGATAAATCACTCAAAAAATATATATATTCCAGAATCCACCTCTTCATCCTCAAAAACCTTGATTTCTTTTCGACCGAAGAAAGAAAGACACAAGCGTCTCGGCTGAGTAAATGATCAGGAAATTTGAATTCTGAAGTGAACTCTTTAATAGCAACGTTAGCAAAATGTTCTTGCAACATATTTTTGTTAGCTGGGAAAATGGCCCTTAATGTATATTCCACATGTAAAACTATCAAATAAAAAAGATATGAAAAATATGAGCTATTGTTTAGTAAGCTTTGAGTCAAAGATGAGCAGGTCGTTCTTGTTTTTGCTTCAAAACGTCTGGATTCACTAAATATTAATTAACCTGGAAATTGATGATATGTTTGATGTGTACAACTAAAACAGATTGAGAAATCAACAACGTTCTTGAGGAAGTGAATGTTGAACCTTGCTAAGGTGAGAAAGGATTGGTCTGTTGAGTAAATAAACGCCGTTCTCTCATGTATCGAGCAGGTGATAGATACCGTTCTTTTATTGTCAAAGTATTATCTGGCATCTCCGACAGACAGTCTTTGATGTTGGTTTTTTGAAACACACGGCAGACATCAGTGAGGAGACTGCAAGAAAGAACTCGGACTATTTCACGCACTTTTGCTACCGACTGAGGTCTGAGATAATACTGTGTCTTTGGCTTTTGGCATCTCAGTGTCTGCGGTTTCAGAGGAAGGAGCAACATTGCTCCCCTCATACACACTGTTCCAAAGGCTCACTGCCTTTCGAAGGTTTGCCTTTCCAAGATCTGACATTATGGCAGCATGCAAAAACTAAACTCACATGTGAAAAGTGCATTTTGTGGGTATGGTCTCCCTGCCAACTTTTTCATGGTGGGGCCAATATACGCAGCTAACAAAAATATGTTCTAAGAGCATTGTGTTATGATGTTCAAAACGTTCAAAAATGTAAATAGGTATTTTCTTCGTTATAAGAATGTTAAGTGAACATTTCATTATGCTAACATGACATTTTTCTGAACATTCTGCAACCAGACGCACATCTACCATTTTTGGTTTGAAACAATGAATAAAACTTTAAATAAACTACGTGCAAAATATAGATTTTTCAATACATATCGACTCTGAAATATCTTTAATTGCTCATTTTCGGCCGAATAGACACACGATACCAGCTGCTCTTTCTCTCATCTCTCTGACAGCGAGTCGACACACAAACCCCTCACTCCCTCGTTTCATTTAATCCGGATGAATATCGTTGCTGTTACAAGCCTTGAAATTCCGCGTGGGATTTGCCGCAATTTTACTCATTCCCGTGGATTTTATCCTCATATCCAAAGTACAAAATTGAGTTCTTTTTCGCTGCTTATTGTGCTCAATCAAATACATAAACAGTTTAGAAAGAAAACACGTGTAACAGAAGGATGGATCCATGCGTCAGGTCTTAAAGTGACAGCAGCCTAATGTTCCAAATTGACCCTTCGCAAAGACCCGCCCTCTTTAGATACTGTTGCTTTGTCCGACAACCCATGCGCTCTCATGCCACACATCATGTTCTCACAGAGTGAAAAATACATTGCGAAGCAAAGAGGACACTGACAACACGTCAGTTTCATGTTTAATATATCGTAATTTTTGAAAGAAGTTTAAACAATAAATAGCTCTATAACAGGGGTGGCCAACGTCGGTCCTGGAGAGCCACAATCCTGCAAATTTTTGCTCCAACCCTAATCAAACACACCTGAACAAGCTAATCAAGGTCTTAAGGGTTACTAGAAAGCTACAGGAAGGTGAGTTTTTCTCAGGGTTGGAGCTAAACTCTGCAGGATTGTGGCTCTCCAGGACCGACGTTGGCCACCCCTGCTCTATAATGTGTCGTGACAGATCGCTGTAGCTCCCCGTGAACCGATCATCTCTTCAGTTCATTTATAACATCAAATAAACATGAATGAACATCAGAAGGAATGTTGTTTCAAGCGCGGAAAGACGTGAGAACACACAATTTTTTCAAGTTCAAGTTCACCAACGTTAATCTACTAACTCCCCTGACCGCTTTGTCAGACAAAATGACGGATTCTGGGTTATGATTGGTCAGATCGCCTGTCAATCAAACATTTTACGAAGGGTTAATTATGAGATAATTTTTAAAAATCTATATGGGAGTTTTTCACCATGGTATTGGTTAAAATTGTGGCCAGTGAAAATGCTGAATGGCTTGTAACTTTGGAAAAACAACAGTTGTAACATCCCAGTGATAGCTTTAGTGTAACTTTTCAAATCCTGTGAGTGAATATCCATCAACTATCACCATTCTACGTTTGGAAGACATTTCACTGTTTCATAGGGTGCTGTAACAGAAATAAATGGTGTGCTTTGGATCAAAGTTGCAAGTAGACTTTTGATGCATTCAATTTGAATTCCATTTTTTTCTCAGTGAAGAAGAATTTGTATTTGGAACTTTAAAAAAAATATACAAATTTAAGAATGTTACGGCATTCAATAAACTATTTGTGACGAGCATGGCGGGCGAGTGCCCTGAGGGAACGGCGCGAGGCCGGTGACGCGAGTGATAACGAGCTTCAGCTGCGCGGCGCACCGGTCTCGTTTCTCTCACGGAGGAGCTCCGGAAGCATAAATGAGGAGCGACGACAGTGAAGGACGAGAGAGGACCAGGTCTGGACTTTATGGTGTGTTTTATTTTGTTTGTGTGGGCGGCAGTCGCCGTGAGACTTTCGTTTTATTGTTTGTTTATTTTATTAGTAGTAGGTTGAACGTTCTCCGGTTCCCGCCTCCTCCTTCCCGTACTTAAGAACTGCGTTACACTATTAAACCAGATGGCGTTAGGAAACTAATTAATCTAGCGATTTTTGTCAGTTTTAACACAATCAACAGGTGTCAAGGTAATTTTAGTGAATCTGTCCACTACTGTTTCTGGAGGGCCAAGGCTGCAGAGTTTCACTTCAGCCTGGAACTGCTTACTGGCTACTCTATTTTTATCATATCTTTATATGGCAGAAATAAGGGTAGTAAGCTTGCTGATGTCCTGGAAGAGGTGTAGTTTATCACATTAACTATGAACTTTTGGAAAAACTGACAACTACAAGGTGCCACACACCTTTTGTCTTTATTTCAAACTGTATACACTGTTGTATAATTTCAAACCTAACAAATTTCTTTTTGTGATATTTTTTTATTTGTAAAGTGTGCTTGTGATTTTCATTTTTGTTATTTTTCCCATAAACGTCATGGTTTCATTAATCTAATACGTTGACATTCATACATAAAGTGAAGGAATAGTTCATCCAAAAAGGAAAATTCTGTCATCATTTACTCTCTCTCATATCATTCCAAACCTGCATGGCAATCTTTCCTCTGCAGAACACAAAGGAAAATATTTTTGGAGAATGTTGGCAACCAAGCGGTTTTCCATTGTATGGACAAGAAAGAAAATGAGATAATTCGCTTTACAAGTTTTAATTTAATTTAGGCTTTTATTCACATATAAACACTTATCAACGAACATAAACAGAAACTCAACTGAACCTCCTTGATGTGCGAGAGCAAACCTTGTTCTACGTGCCGCGTAACATGAGAATGAAACTCACTGCCTCTCGCATGTCAAGCTTGAGCTTCCGTTTCCTTAACTGATGTGACATGAGGGTGAGTAAATGATGACAGAATTTTATTTTGGGGGGAACTAAGCCTTTAACATATCTCAGGAGGTGTTTTAGGAGCTGTAGTTTCTGACAGACAGACAATACTACGATTCTAAACCTCCCACTCTCTTACTCAAATATGTGTGTTCCACAGGGCTCAGTTCTAGGCCCATTACGATTTAAAATTTACATTATGCCTCTTGGACAAATTATTCAACGCCAGGTATATATTCAGACTGCCGACTTGACTCTATTCACCAGACTGCATCACTATCGTAATGTATCATTGAGATTAAGACCTGGCTAAACTCCAATTTTCTCAGTTTGGATCTGACCAAAACAAAAATCTTAATTATCGGTCCCCCAACTCTAACAAAAAAAAACAAACTAATGCTCCCGAACTTGACCTTGAAGCTACATCAATTATTCCATCCACCACCGAAAACTTCATCATTCTTGACTCTTCACTGACCTTAGATGCTAATATTAGTAAACTCTGGAAAGCTACATTCTTTCACCTTTGCCTTTTGCCAAACTCTGTCTCTATGTCAGCCCAAAATATGCTCAATCATTAGTACATGAATTCATCATCTTGCCTTGATTACTGCAATGCTTCTTTTCTGGACTACCAGCAAACTCCATCTCCTGTTTGAAATATTGAAACTCTACCGCAAGAATATTAACTTTCACTGCTCATATCACTCCTATTCTATTTAACCTCCACTGGTCACCTGCATCTTCTCGTTTTATTTACAAAATCCTTTTTCTTACCTTTAAAGGGTTAGTTCACCCAAAAATGAAAATTCTGTCATTAATTCCTCACCCTCATGTCGTTCTACACCTGTAAGACCAGGTCAGAACACAAATGAAGATATTTTTGATGAAATCTGATGGTTCAGTGAGTCTCTATTGACAATAAGATAATGAACACTTTCAGACGCCCAGAAAGACACTAAAACATATTTAAAACAGGTCATGTGACTACAGTGGTTCAACCTTAATATTATAAAGCGACGAGAATACTTTTTGTGCACCAAAAACACAAAATAACGACTTTTCAACAATATCTAGTGATGGCCGGTTTCAAAACACTGATTCAAAGATTTACGAAACTTTTGTGGCGAATCAGTGGCCAAAGTCACGTGATTTCAGTAAACGAGGCTTCGTTGTGTCATAAGTGATTCGCAATATCAATAGTTCACGTGATTTTGGCTCTTTGATACACGAACCAAACCACCGACTCAAAACAACAGATTCGTAAAGCTTCATGAATCAGTGTTTTGAAATCATTCATCACTAGGTATTGTTGAAAAGTCGTTATTTTGCTTTTTGGCGCACAAAAAGTATTCTCGTCGCTTTATAATATTAAGGTTGAACCACTGTACTCACATGACCTGTTAAATATGTTTTAGTGTCTTTCTGGAAAGTGTTTTGTTGCCGTCAATAGAGACTCACTGAATCATCGGATTTCGAAAATCTTTAAATATCGTAATTTGCGTTCTGAAAATCGCTGGAAGGTTCTTTGGGGACCACAAAATGGCATCACTGTGAGCTTCATAAGCTGGAAAACATCTGCATTGTTTTGCTATTCGTTTTATTCTGGAGATCATTTACGATAAATACTTCCATGTGAAACAGACAGAATTTCTATTAACACTTGCCCAAATCTACTCCCTCATTTCAAGCACATTGGAGTCAAAGAGATTTTTTCAAACTTCATTCGTTTTCAAGACACAAACGATCATATTCAGGTGTACAGCGACTCTATGAAGATTCATTACATTAGAACCGAAATGTTATATTAGCGTATACAGTATATGACCAGTCGCCAAAACTCAACCAGCCTCCCTCATGGCCACATGCTGCCCCCCACCCCACCCCTTCATCTGAGTGAAGTGGCTGAACCTTTCTTGTCTGTGCTGTGAATAGGAATTGCGCATTTATCATCCACATCATGAACCATGCGAGGAAGCGAGCAGCTCAATGCTGAGATTGGAGCTTGTGTGTGTGTGTGTGTGTGTGCGTGTGTGTGAGGGAAAGAGTGGGGGTATGAGGCACCAAGGCAAAAAAGGGAGATACTATGCCACCATTCAACTTGGGGCCTTTTTTTCAAGTGCCCGTCGGTTGCATTTGTCACGTCCTCCTTTCATGTCACCACTCGCCACCTGCTCCTGAAATTCCTGAACATTTTCTGAAACCTTCCAGCGTCCTGCTTCATTTTCTCGGCCTCCCTCCCTTTCGCTGGCCCCATCCACTCTGTTCCACAACTGAAAGGAAACCAAAGAAACATTGCTCCTCTAACTCTCTTTCACAGACTCGGCCCTCTGTCTTACACCCCCCAAGTTCATGTTCTTCTGTTCTGCATTTGGAATTAGTCTCTCCCTCCCTCGCTCGCACGCACACTATCTGAGAAACATCATACAAATGATAGAGACACCTGACTCTTGTAAACTCTAATATGTGTGCAGAATAAACAAAACGTTAAAATGAACATTTATTCACCCTCATGTCATTCCAAACATATCAAAGTCAGTGGCATCCAATGTCATTTCAACCCCAAAATATCTATACATACAATTTTGGAATGACAGAGAATGAGTAAACCATGCCAGAATTATCATTTGTGGATGACTATTTCTTAAACATGTAATATCCACCTTTAATTTTAATGTAAGAGCAGGTGCGGCCTTTTGTAAATGAAATGTGCTTATGTTCTTTTCATATTATTTTAATGCATCGTCATCTTAATACTGTCAAAAAATAGTTTTGCCGTTTACTGCACTTATGTTCTTCTTATTTATCTTAAATAGCTTACTTCCGCATTGCTAAAATAAGGTTTATAGTGGCTCCAAAAGTTTATAATTTATAAAAATATATTAGAATCATTAAATCATCATATTGGATACCAAAATAGATAAGGAAACAAGAAAAGGCGCACTTTCAAGAAAACATTTCTCAGGGTGATAAAGATGCGGCTGCGAAAACAAGAGATAGTGTGTGGTTGTGAAAACAGTAGTGAAACACGTTCATAGTTAGTGTGATGAACTATGAGTGAACTTCAGAACTTGACGCACATCTACTAAACTTACTCAAGACATCACACATATATTTGAGTGGAACGGCTTCTCGAACAAGAAAAAATGTAGGGCGGGACTTGATTTTGTCCGTGGGAATTGATTGGAGTGTTGTGGTTTGCTATTGGTCGATCACATCTGAGTGACAGGTTGCACCGCCCTCGTCATCAGAAAAGAGAAGTCGCTGGAATGTGTTTTGACTTGGGCATGTTTATTGAAATAAAATAATGATGTGCACGGATAAATCATTTATAACCAGGGTTGGGGAGTAACGAAATACAAGTAACTTAGTTACGTATTTAAAATACAAAATTTGAGTAACTGTATTTCATTACTGTTACATTTTAAATGGGTGGTGATCAGATTACAGTTACATCTGAAAAGTGTTTTAGATTACCAAAGTGATTACTTTGAGTTTTAATGTCATTTAAACAGCGATTGGTGATTCTCTGACTCTGACCGTCTGAAAAAGCGGAGTTCAGTTTCATCAACATTTTAATACTTTTAAGCGGATCATAAAAATGTTGTTATTTTTATTTAGTGCTGTCCTGAACAAGACAAAATGACTGAATTTATATAAAAAAAAATTGCCCAACTGTCAACTGAACTGTCCTGTCATGACCTGATGATCCACGACTGTTTTCATGTTTTGTGAGTCATTTTATAATTCACTCGTCACTGCAACTTTTTCTCACAATTTGTTTTCCCCCCTCACAATTGTGAATTTGCGTTTCACAATTCTGACTTCTTTTTCTCAGAATTGCGAGATTTAAACTCACAATTGCAAGTTATAAAGTCAGAATAGGGAGATATGAACTTGCAATACTGACTTTTTTTCTTGCAATTGTGAATTTAGTGTGTGAGTTTATATCTCATAATTCTGACTTTTCTCAATATTGTGAGTTTATATCTCATAATTCTGACTTTATAACTCACAATTGCAACTTTATATCACACAATTCTGAGGGAAAAAGTCAGAATTGTGAGATAAAAACTTGCAATTACCTTTTTTGTGTTTGTCCCACACTTATTAGTATTCCAAAGTATTAAGTTACTAAACTTGAGTAATGTAATGGAATACGTTACAAATGACTTTTTAAAGCATGTATTTTGTAATCTGTAGTGAAATACATTTTAAAAGTAACCTACCCAGCCCTGTCTATAACACTGCAATACAAAATAACAATTACACATTTTGATTTCATGGCGACGTTAAAGCAAAAACGGCTCAAAGTAAGTGTCCACTTGGTTTGAAGTTATTTAATGCAAGTGATATTCAGTGTCCAGTACTTTATAAAATGTGTAGCTCTGGCTTCCACTTAATGCCTCAAACCTTGTGTGTAGCAGCAGGGCCTTGCAGAATCTGACTGGAGGTCTTCAGGGAAGAGCAGGGTTTTATCTGTCAGGGCTCAGAAGGTGCCGCCAACGGGCCTGGTGTTTACCTGCTGCTGCCCACGGCGAAGACCAGCTGCCATCTCCAGAAACACCCTCTAATATGCTGCCAACTCCTGTCTGCCTGAATTCTGATCTGCACCTCAGACTTCAAGTGTGCGGGGAGCGGAACAAAACCAGAGCGCGTCGCGCAGCCCCCTGGCCTCTCGCACGGGCCCCACTGCAGCATTGTTGTTTCGGTCACAGCAACTGTCCCCATTCTGGGCCCAAGAGAGGGGAGGGAAACTATCTGTCAGAAGACTCTGCTGACCAGCACTGAGGAGCACAGCAGGCCAAAGAACGATACGTATAATAACTAACCAGACCATATTAGCAGCAGATGACGTCGTTCTGTTCATTCGAAGCGCGAGATGCTCTTAAAGCGGGACGGATTCTGATTGGCTGTCAATCTTTTTTAGTTCCCAACGATATAGAAAAATAGTTTCCAACGGTATGGTTTCTCTGTGTGAGTTTTAGAGCTGTATTTAAGATTTCTGCAAACATCGGGTGTGTATCAAAATCTCTCCAATCCCGCAGCTCTTAATTATATGATCTTAAAAGATATTACAATATCTAAAGCATGTCGGACATCTTGAGCTAATAATGTAACATAAACAACACTATTTATTTATTTTTGGAAAATTTGTAAACTCTTCTGCTCATCAAGGCTGCATTTATTTGATCAAAAATACAGAAAAAACATTAATAATGTAAAATATTATTACAATATTAATAACAATTAATGTTAATTAATTACAATTAGAATGTAATTTATTTCTGTGATCAAAGCTGAATTTTCAGCATCATTCCTCCAATCTTCAGTGTCACATGATCCTTCAGAAATCATTCTGATATGCTGATTTGATATTATTAATATTGAAAAAAGACGTTCTGCTTAATATTTTTTATATCCTGTCATACTTTATTTAAGATTCATTTGATGAATAAAAAGTTAAAAAGAACAGCATTTATTTAAAATAGAAATCTTTTCTCACGTTTTATCGATTTAACACATCCTTGCTGAATAAAAGTATTAATTGCTTTCAATAAAAGAAATGAAAAAAATGACTGACCCCAAACTTTTATATTGTAGTGTATATTGTTACATAGATTAGTGTTTTAAATAAATGCTGTTCTTTAACTTTTTATTCATCAAAGTATCCTGAAAAAAGTGTCACAGGTTAAAAAAAAATTGATAATGAGAAGGATCATGTGACACTGAAGACTGGAGTAATGATGCTGAAGATCCGATTTTGCATCATAAAATTAAATTATATTTTAAAGTGTATTAAAATAGAAAACAATTATTTTAAATTGCAATAATATTTTGCAATAATATTTCACAATATTCCTGTATTTTTCATCAAAAACATGCAGGCTCAATGAGCAGAAGAGACCACACACATTTTATATATATATATATATATATATATATATAAATAATGATTCTTATAATATATACATTATATATAAAACAAAATAAGCAACAAATGTGAATATTATGTTTATATTAAACAACATGTATTAATAACAATATAAATTTTTAAATTATCGATAATATAAAGGACTGTAATATATTTGATAATATATAAATATATCAATCATATTATTATAGTATATATCCATATATATTATAATTGATATTATATATATACATATATATATATAGTATTAATATGATATAATATTGTCTATTTGCCTCTTCATGAAGAATCGTTTGTTTGTATTCCTCACTTGTAAGTCGCTTTGGATAAAAGCGTCTGCTAAATGATGAAGTGTGTGTGTGTGTGTGTGTATATATATATATATATTATGGTATTGATGTAACATATCTATACAACAAAATAAGCAACACATTTTTTATAATTTATTTATTTAAAATTGAAATAACTATTTACCAACTTTATTAATAAGCATTTCAAGCGAGTCAAAACTTACACAGCATTTCTCACAAAACTGTCTGTGCTGCTTATATCCATTTTATTTAAATTCATTCTAATTCAAGTGACAATCCTGCCGTTCACCAGCAGGCGGAGCCACCTAACTGCAAGAACAATTCTCCAATTTTACCACAAGATGGTGGTAAAACTCTTCTTTTAAAAATACAGCTGTGTATGCAGATTAAGGCCATTCTTCTAAAAACGTTAATCATTTTAGCAAGAAAGATTATTCCTACAAAGACAAAGATTTGTCTTGTATATTAGATCGACTCATAACACCGCAACTGCCATTTCACCCCTTTATATCTCACTTTAAAACCACCAAACTCCTAAGAACAGCACTTAAACTCTTCCATTCAGTGTCTAGAATTCAGAATTAAGAACTGCTCCGGATTTCTGCCGTACGGCTCCAGTGAGTCCAGTGGCACCTGCGCACACTGACCGCACGTGAACGCCGGCCGTCATCAGGAGCGGCCGTCAGCAGATGATCATCAAGAGTTTGAGAGGCTCCTGTAGTCTCAGAAAGACATTCCTGATGATCCACTCACATATTCTCTAAAGTCTGTTGCCACATTCAATAAAGAGCACACCTGTAGAGAGGAGACGTGTTGGTTAGATGTCATTTTAATGACTAAAATGTAAAAAAAGAGAAAGAGAGAGAGAGAGAAAAGCACCTGTCTAAATTTGGCACGCACTTTCTCCATGTCCTCTTGAAGTTTCTCATACTGAGGGTCTTCGTATGGGAAGTTCTGGACCACTCCTATCAAAGACTCCATAGCTTTCAGCTTTTTTCTAGGAGAAACTCTGAGAGTTAACCAGGACACGGATCATTCGTATGGTTTTGTTTGTCGAGTGTTGTAGAACATACCTTGCTTTAGCGTCACTGCTGTTTTGAAGGAGACATTTCCATGCAAGAGCAAATCCGTAATAAAAAGACACCTGGAAAAATAAAAGTGTAACAGGACATTTAATGCAGTTACCTTTTCACTGTAACAAAAGTTTGCGTAAACGCGTAGTATATAAAACCGTATCCATTTAACGTACAACACACTAATACAATAAAAACTACCGATCAAAAGTATGGAATAATTCAGATTTTTTTAATGTTTTTGAAGGCTGCATTTATTTGATGATTCAATAGAGTTATATATTGAAATATAACTATAATTTATATATTTTTTATTTTTATACATTTCAAAAATGTATTTTTTTTCAGTCTTCAGTGTAACATGATTCTTCAGAAATCGGTGTAATATTCTGATTTGGTGCTTGATTATTACCGTAATTTCCGGACTATTGAGCGCACCTGAATATTAGCAGCACCCACCGAATTTAAAAAAAATTATTATTTTGAACATAAATAAAGCGCACATGTCTATAAGCCGCAGGTGTCTACAGGTACATTGAAACAAATTAACTTTACAAAGGCTTTAAACACTAAAATCCTCAAACTTCATTGTGGTGGCGATTGTTTTGGCTTTCAGTCGGATCTGCACAGTTGAAACACCTCAACACCGAGTCGCTTGTGAATATGTGAACTTAGTTGTCTTTTAGTCTTATAATCGACTCATTAAGACCAAGCTGACAAAATGACTACCGTAATCAGAACGATGGGAAGTTTGAGCGCGCTCGATTTAATCTAAACAGTAAACATGCCTCCAAAAAACTGAGCACATCACAGAATGTTTTTTTGAAAAAAAAAAAAAAAAAAATTGAAAGCGGGAAAAATCCATATATTAGCCGCGTCGTTGTTTAAGCCGCAAGGTTCGAAGCGGCTTATAGTCTGGAAAATACCGTAATAGTTCCTATATTATGTTATGTTAGTAACATATTGAAAACAGTTCTTGTTGCTTGATATATTTATGGACATGTATTTTTTTCAGGATTCTTTGATGAATAAACAGTTTATAACAACAGCATTTATTTGAATTAGAGTCATTTGTAACATTATAAATTGCAATTGAATGCATCCTTGTTAAACAAAAGTTTTATTATTATTTAAAGATACTTAAGCCAAATTTTAGAATTGTAGTCGATCATGGTCAAAATTATTATGTTTTCAACATTGATAATAATAGAATGAATTAGAATGATTTCTGAAGGGTCATGTGACACTGAAGACTGCAGTAATAATGCTGAAAATTCAGCTTTGAATCACATGGCTAAATTACAGTTTAACACATATTCAAATCGAAACCAGTTCTTTCAATCTGTAATAATATTTCACAATATTACCGTGTTTTTTTTCATTAAATAAATGCAGCCTTCTTTCAAAAACAGTTGAAAGAAAGAAATAAGTAACGCTAATTTATTTCAAACTTTTGACCGGTACTGTAGATGAGCTTAAACAGTGTATTTATCCTCAATGCATATTTTTGTTAGTTCACAAAATTTTCGTTTCGTTTTATTTGGCACAAATCTAATTCCATACTAGTCATTGTATAGCCTAACACAATAGCAAAAAAACCTGACACTGCAATTCCAGAAGAGTCGGTTAATAATAATTTCACTGAAAAGATGTGATACACGACATGTATTGCTGGAAAAAGACAGATGATATTTCATTCATTTAAAGTCAGTTAAGATGCCATTGTGTGTGTGTTTTAGTGTATTTTACCTCAGCACTGAGTTTGGCTCCGTGCAGCCGCCCGTGGTTTCTACCCTCGACGGTTCCCTGTCGGGTTCCCTCCTCAAACCCTTCCTGATAACCTTCAACATGAAACCTAAAACAAGAGAGGTTTTATGAGCCTAAAATACAAAAACATTTACAGTTACAGTCACCTTCTGACACTACTGAGAGGAACGAAAACACCGTCACGTGACGCATGTAAACAACTGACGGTGTTACCTGTCATCGGCCATGATAATGGAGTCAAATAAATCATCACTATTGGACACAAAAGCCATTTTTACATAAAGCGATTGGGTTTTCTATCCCCTTTTCTGACGGTTACTAATGTCCGGAGTCGCTCTTCTTCGCTACTTCTGTTAGCATTGATATGACTGAACCACGGCGCCGTCTTCTGGAAGGGAAACTAAACTAGCCTAAAGCAAGGTTCATAACACAATGTTTACTTGATTAAAATAAAATAGAGACTTGTTATAAACTGAAAGAAAGACTTTATGTAAGCAGAATATGAGTGTTTGGTCATTGAGGACCAAAGCCCTCTTATTCAGGTGTGTCTGTCAATCAAATAGGTAAGCTTTCCATTTCCTCACTCTTTTTTCGCACAGAAAGCAGTTGATGCAATATGAGGTCTCATATTCAACTGAATTAATACTGGGACAGAGTAGATCTATATCTTACAGCACTGTGAAAATGATTACGGCATAATTGACCCTTCGCAAACAGTTTGATTGACAGGCGATCTGACCAATCATAACCCCAAATCCGCCATTTTGTCCGACAAAGCGGTCAGGGGAGTTAGTAGATTAACGTTGGTGAACTTGAACTTCAGAAATTGTGTGTCCTCACGTCTTTCCGCGCTTGAAACAACATTCCTTCTGATGTTCATTCATGTTAATTTGATGCTATAAATGAACTAGTATGAAGAGATGATCGCTTCACGATCCGCTTGAAGAGACACTATACGCTATTTATTGTTTAAACTTCTTTAAAAATTACGATATATTAAATATGAAACTGTTTCATATGTCTGTCGACGAGTCGTCAGTGTCCTCTTTGCTCCACTACGTGAGAACATGATGTGTGGCGTGAGAGCTTATCGGACGTAGCAACAGTAACTAAAGGGGGCGGGTCTTTGCGAAGGGTCAATTACGTCGAAAAAGCATTGCACTGACTCCATTATGCATATGGAGAGCCTAAAATGAACTTTTGGACAGGTCGGTAAGAACATTTACCGTCCATAAATATTTTTTACCGGCCATGAAACAGTAACGACACCAAAGTTTTAGATGCCAGTGAAAATTCACAATTCTCTATAGCATTTTAATACCACTGCTAAGCTTTTCAGGTTGGTCTAACAGTAGTTTTCAGATACGGAAATGTAATAAAGTATGCTGATAAAAGGTAAAATAACTGCATAGTCTTCACTGTATAGATTATACATCCTTATTAAAGTTTAAAAAAGTTTTGCAGTCAAGAGCAGTGAGTGATTTTCTCTTTCTCATTTGTTGTTTGATTAACATTAACGACACAGACAGCAGCGGGATTATGTCATTTTAAGACCTGCAAAGATCAAACGTACTGTACACATGTGTTTTCTTTCTACAAAACTATTTATGTTCACTTAAGACATAACCGACTATGTATAGGATACTTTGTGTGAATTTGTCCTTTAAAGCCCAAGAAGGCGAGACTGAGGGCCAATTCCGTATTCGCACGCTCTCTGAGACTTGGCTTTCGGATGTTTGCGGCGTCTGAGTAACGAATTGAGTTCCCTTTCGCGTCTTGAATATTTAACGATACGGTGCTGGCCCGTCAACCGTGTCATTCACGTTTGTTCAGGTTCATGTTCAGATGACAGATGACACCGGTTTATAAACTTTTAAACTCTGTACATATGGATACATCCAAAAACAATCAAGAGTATAAAATGAGTAAGCATATTTCACTTAAATATAGGCCTAAAATCTATTTTAGAGGTTCAAATGAGTGTTTTAAACTGTATCTGGCATGGGGCTTCAAACTTTGCTTCTTAGTTAATTGTGTAAAAATGTGAATTATGTTTGTACTTTTTCATTTATTTTGTTTGCATTAGCTTACATGACAAAAAAATGCCATGTTCTGATATTTCATAATTACAGCAAAAGTGAAAACTTTACCCTGCAATGAATATATACAAATATTTGTTGGTCCCCATTGACTACCATAGTAGGAAACAAAATACTATGGAAGTCAATGGGGACCAAAAACCCCATTGATTTCAGAATATTTTATTTTGTGTTCATCAGAATAAAAAAAACACATATAGGTTTTGGAACAACGTGAGGGTGAGTAAAGGACGACAAAATGTTTATTTTGAAGTGAACTAACACTTTAACTCCAATATCTCAAAATGCAATTCACTTCTTTGCCAGAAGAGGGAGGCACAACGTTACAAAAACTGTCTGCAAACTGTTATTCAAGGACATCTTTCAAGGGCATTTCTCAAGCCCACAAACATTTGCAATATTCATCAGCATTTTGTGGAAATAATATACAATATCATCAAACAGTAGTCAACAGTATCGAGAGCAAAATATCTCAATTTTAAGCCTTGGTAGCAAAAGAGGATTGTGCTTATTTGTGGCCACAGGCATTTCAGAAAACCATTTAGCACATAAGTAATTAGATTTCAAAGTATTTCAGAATTTATCCTTGTTTAAAACCGTTGCAGAATGTCCTCGTTAATAAAGAACAAATAAAACAAAGAATACAAAAAAAAGATATAAAATGTACTTTTTACAATGCATGAAAACTGTATTAACTACAGAATATCAAACCATAATTAGAGCGCAAGCTCATCATAAACAAAAATAGAAAAATAAATAAAGTTGCGGTGCACCGTTATGGTTTATCTTACAGCAAACCTCAACATGTGGAGTGGTTTTCTTTTTGTTTGTTCTACATTTGTCCTGTGACTGTGTCCAGTGTGCAGTTTGACTTTCTGAAAGTCTGGTCCTGTGCTCTGGTTCGTGACCGGACTGATTCTCCTCAGTCTTCTGTTTCTCGACCTCAGGAGTCATTTCCTTAGAACGTCCACAAGTGATCGTTCACTCCTCATCTTTTGTTGAAACTGGGACTCTGGATCACAATTTGAGAGCTCTTTCCAAAAGGGTCCATACTGTCTATCTGAAGGCCTAACTGATGGTCCTGTTCGGGGTCAACGAGAGAGCGCTGTTCCCCTGAGTGGCGGTCAGTAGGTTCCTGAGAAAGAGTGTTCACCATAGGCAGAAACTGGGATGCTGAAGTCCCGTCTTTAGCCAAATTCACGAGGACTCCGTGTTTGCTGGAGATGTAGATGTTGTAGCCATCTGGCAGGATGCGTTCCAAAAAGCAGCAGTCCTCCTTAGAGTACGTGTGCTGCCAAATAAAATAAACGGCAAAAGGATGAAATTTTTTTGCACATAGTATCACAATATGGATGTGTCATTGACCTGCCCTGCCCTCAGTGTGTTTTAAGTTTTTTTGATGGCTGTTTGCACACCACACGGAGAGGCCAAGGTTGTTATTGCTGTTTCTTTTCAATGAGGTTTTAGCTATGCAAACATACCCCACCATGGGCAAAGGTTGCTGCTATGACACCACTCAAATCAGTCCATTTGGACAATTTTGTGGGAATCATTTTTTGCACGTTCTGGTCAATCAGGTAGACTGATCGGTCAAGCTCTCAAACCATAATTTGCACTATTCATAATTTGTGATCATTTGTTGCACATATTTCACATTTCAGTTCAATATCTCAAAGGGAGGGACATATGACCAGGATATTTCCTCAAACTCATTTTGGAGTTATATGCATGATGATTTTGTTCACCATTTTGTGGCCCTGCGCTAAAATAATGTTCTTGGTTTTTAACGTCAGATGGGGGAATGAACCCATGACCAGAACATAATGTCAATAAAGCGAGATGTCTGTGGCGAAATCGGCTTGTCTACACTTCCTCAGTCATAGAGGACATCGCGAGGTGACCTTAGCAGAACAAGGTTATCTCTGACGAATGTGTGGAGTTTTATTATGATTGGTGGCAGAGTGTCAAAGGTGCACTCTCTAAGAATGAATTTATTGCAATGTGCACGTCGCTATCGTAAAACGAGTTTTAGAACATCTCAAAACTTGTAGCCTCAGTACACATTTTACCCCAACTCTACTGTTTTTGAAATAGTTGTTCAGGAATCTAAATGGTGCACTCTGAACACTGTAAGATGTTTATCGCAACATTTTTTTTTATTGTCAAATCAACTTAGAAATTAAAGTAATTAATGTGGTTCGGATAACATGATATTTTGAGTTTCTGTTGATTAAACCAATCGCCTTCATTGCATTAACTCAAATTTTTAATTTCAATCAACTCAAAATTTTAAGACTTACTTTTTTTAAAGTTAAACCAACCATTCTTTTTTACAGTGAAGCAATTCAATTTCAAAAGTATCCTGTGTGTGTGTGTATATATATATATATATATATCAGTATTAGGTTCCAAGAACGCTATTAAGTGCACGCGCGTCAAAAAAACAACCTTAAAACCACCAACCAGTGTTCAAATACTGTTCTTTAGAAACATATGCTTCTGAATAGAATGTACATTTGATTACATCTGATTGTCAAACCTACCGATCCATACAGTTTCCCGCCTCTTTCCATGCAGAGAAATCGGGAGCTTGCAACTCCTTTAATGGCAACCCTGCCTGTATCCACCGGCCATATCTCAACCAAACCTAGGAAACACAATACGATTTTAATAGAATGCAATAAAAGTAAAGATTCTTTTTTGAGCTGGAAATCTGATTGTACACATTATTGTTCGGCTCACAGATCTTTGACATGAATATGAATCGAAGATGCAGTCGCAATGCTGATATTTGCATCAAATACAGAAATGAAAATAATGCGACAGTGAAGTAAAAGTTTTTGTGAAGTGAAGTTTTTTTTGCTTTAAAAATAATAATAAACAAACTTGAAAAAGTGATGCAAGTGATGTTTTTGTTCGTTTTAAAACCACACATGTCTATGTGGTGTATATATGTGTCCAATGGAGTAACCCTAAGAAAATGTTTTGATATTCATGGCACAAAAATGTATAATTAATATGTACTTATATATGAAAATGTGTTTTTTTTACACCACTTATATATGTATATATATATATATATATATATATAAATGAAATTAACATAAAAAATACACTTCTAAGAAATCGACGCACGTGTTTTTAATTTAAAGATTTCTCCTCTTTGTCATGTCGGACATCCTTATCATTGACCCGCATACACGTGAAACCACCTGACAGTGTTTTGAGCTGCTGTCACTTACTGTCCGAGCTTTGCATGTGCGATCCTCTGATTTCTCCGTCTGTGTTTATTTGCAGATGTAAGCCGCGTCTGGATGCATACAGATGCCGGAGGCGCACGGCTTCTCCCCAGTCATTTGCCAAATGTGGACCAGAGTCGGGCAACGGGAGGCTCTCTACGCCGATGCTACTTCCACACACAGTGACAAAGAGTAAGAGGAGCATTATTATATGTAATATGTCTTGTTCTGCACTCTATCTCCTTTGAATTGCTCTGTTTTGGCGCAAAGCTCTGCGACTGGCCTTTAAATTGTCCTCTTATCAGATCAATCGATAAGCATTTCCCCCCTTTGGCAGTTCTGAGAACAGGGTAACACACCCCGCTGGACATCCAACAGAAGATGAAGACTGAATACATGATGTTATTGTTTTATTATGACGCGTATTTCACGCATCTACCCGACTTACTGTTATTTTAGAGCAATCTCGAGGAGTGAGTGTGCATTAGACCTGTACAATGATACCTTTACTAAAAAAGTTTAACCTAACAGCATTTGTTTCCACGTTTAGGAATCTTTTCACATGTGAAAAGTAGTAAAATAGTATCTGCACGCGCATGGATCAATGCCAAATCTTTGTTCATGTTTATTTGAAATCCCATTTTCTACAAACTGACTAGTTGCAAAGCGAAAATTAAAGCATTTAAATGAATTGTTATGAAAAGAACTCTTTCGGTGGATGAACTGGATCAAATATTAATAATTTTTTTGAAATGAAATTATTTCATGAATTTAGGCTGAATGTAATGAATTTAATGCAACGGTTTTCAGCGAGCTCCACAAAAATAAAAGTATTTTAATAAATATTGATTTGCCTTTTCAACATATTCAATACTCCTATGAGGAGGGGGGGGGGGGGGGCACCACTTAGCCTAAAAAAAATTTAAATCTAAAAAATAACTCTTTAAGTAGATTTAAATATAATATAATGCATGTGTTGTAGGCTATTGTGCGTATTTTGTGAATATCAGAGACAATGCTGTCTTAAAAGCGTTTTGTGTGGTGTTAATGTTGCATAAATGAGCAGATCTCAAAGTGTTTTTCTCTTACTCGTTGATCTTAGACTTTATGTGACAATAACTTTTTGCATGTTGTCCTAAAATTCTCTTGAACGTCGCAAGGTTGTAATTCACATTCACTGTAGTGATCGCTAGATGGCGCTGCGTGATTGCTGCACTTTGGTAATTTTGGGATTTGAAGGACTGTGGTCAAAGAATAATTAAATATGACATTCACTGACGTTTTAGTTCCAAATTTTCATTCATTGTCAATTAAGAAGACTTTTAGAAGTTGCAACAATATTGCTCAGCAAATCTTGTGTTCTCAACGCATAAACAAAAGCTTTTAGTCAGTGAAATGATGGGTGTTATAGCCTATAAGCAAACCCTAAAACAAGGAGTTATCATAGAAAACATTAAGTCATGAATGAATGAATGAATGCTGCTTTTGAGTCACAGTTAGCTTTATGATTTTCATCATTATCTCATAATTTGTGACATATCACATCACTTTGAAAGCTTGGCTTTGTGCTGTTTGTCAAAAAATCTGCAAAGGAAGTGATGTAAGCCTGTATGCTGACCTATGCCGCCATTCATTTTCTCTAACAGAGGAACACTGTAACTCACACACCAGTCATTCATTGGTCAGTCTTTATGATCTAAAATGCCAGTTCGAAACAGTGGAAAATGCAGGGAAATGATGCATATTTGATTATGTAATGCAGAGCCGATAGATCAAAGGTCCTTATCTGGATGTATTTTGTAATGCTTCCACACTGACTCTATTCTGAACAAGCAAATAGGGATCAAAATCGTGTCAAAAGTATTGTATGGAGTACGATAACCCTTTAAGAGGAGCCGTGAACATGCTTTTTTCCGTGTCACTTCATCACAAATGTGCAGCAGGAGTATTTTGAGCTACGTGGGGAGATCCCTTGAAAAGTAAACGAGGATAATCACATGTAGTGTTTACTTTTGGGTCGATACTGCTTTATGACGCACATAAGAGTAAAATACATATTGCCATTGGTTTACACAGTTTGACCCCATTCATTTCAGCTGCCCCTTTTATTGAAGTGAAGCTCACCTAGATTTTAACAGATGAAATGACAGCTGAATGTCCACCTTGATATAAACTCCCACAATATCACATACTATTGCTGTTACTCTGTTTATTTTCCTCAATAATTACTGCTTATTTATAGTTAGTAAGGGATGTTATTAAGTTTAGGTATTGGATTGAGGGTGGGTATGGTCATGCAGAATAAGCCATTGATATATGTGCTTTATAAGCACTAATAAATGGCCAGTATCGTAGTAATATGCATGGCTAATAAACAACTAGTTACAGTGGGTACGGAAAGTATTCAGACCCCCTTAAATTTTTCACTCTTTGTTATATTGCAGCCATTTGCTAAAATCATTTAAATTAAATTTTTTCCTCAATAATGTACACACAGCACCCCTTATTGACAGAAAAACACAGAATTCTTGACATTTTTGCAGATTTATTAAAAAATAAAAACTGAAATATCACATGGTCCCATGTATTCAGACCCTTTGCTCAGTGTTTAGTCGAAGCACCCTTTGATCTAATACAGCCATGAGACTTTTTGGGAAAGATGCAACAAGTTTTTCACACCTGGATTTGGGGATCCTCTGCCATTCCTCCTTGCAGATCCTTTCCAGTTCTGTCAGGTTGGATGGTAAACGTTGGTGGACAGCCATTTTTAGGTCTCTCCAGAGATGCTCAATAGGTTTTAAGTCAGGGCTCTGGCTGGGCCATTCAAGAACAGTCACAGAGTTGTTGTGAAGCCACTCCTTCATTATTTTAGCTGAGTGCTTAGAGTCATTGTCTTGTTGGAAGGTAAACCTTCGGCCCAGTCTGAGGTCCTGAGCACTCTGGAGAAGGTTTTCGTCCAGGATATCCCTTTCATCTTTCCCTCGATTGCAACCAGTCGTCCTGGCCCTGAAAAACATCCCCACAGCATGATGCTGCCACCACCATGTTTCACTGTTGGGACTGTATTGGACAGGTGCCTGGTTTTCTCCACATATACCACTTAGAATGAAGGCCAAAAACTTCTAACTTGGTCTCATCAGACCAGAGAATCTTATTTCTCACCATCTTGGAGTCCTTCGGGTGTTTTTTTTTAGCAAACTCCATGCGGGCTTTCATGTGGCTTGCACTGAGGAGAGGTTTCTGTCGGGCCACTCTGCCATAAAGCCCTGACTGGTGGAGGGCTGCAGTGATGGTTGACTTTCTACAACTTTCTCCCATCTCCCGACTGCATCTCTGGAGTTCAGCCACTGTGATCTTTTCAGGTTCTTCTTTACCTCTCTCACCAAAGCTCTTCTCCCTCGATAGCTCAGGTGGCCGGACGACCAGCTCTAGGAAGGGTTCTGGTCGTCCGAAACATTTTCCATTTAAGGATTATGGAGGCCACTGTGCTCTTAGCAACCTTAAGTGCTGCAGAAATGTTTTTGTAACCTTGGCCAGATCTGTGCCTTGCCACAATTCTATCTCTGAGCTCTTCAGGCAGTTCCTTTGACCTCATGATTCTCATTTGCTCTGACATGCACTGTGAGCTGTAAGGTCTTATATAGACAGGTGTGTGGCTTTCCTAATCAAGTCCAATCAGTATAATCAAACACAGCTGGACTCAAATGAAGGTGTAGAACCATCTCAAGGATGATCAGAAGAAATGGACAGCACCTGAGTTAAATATATGAGTGTCACAGCAAAGGGTCTGAATACTTAGCATGTGATATTTCAGTTTTTCTTTTTTAATAAATCTGCAAAAATGTCAAGAATTCTGTGTTTTTATATATGTATAATACATGCAATATGTTTATATGTAACTTAGTAGATGGTTTGTATTGTTTTTTAAAGTGAAACTAGTGTGAAACAAATGTGTATGTAAGTAAGTAAAAGTTCTAAAGGCAAAACTTAACTTAACACGCTTTCTAGATCATTATGTCATTAAAAAGGAGTTACCGTTGCAGGTAAAACACCCTCAAATGATGCTAAGGTATGTAAAATACACAGTTTCACTCTTTTTGGGGTCATACATTGAACTAGTTTCAAATGTTTAAGTAATTGATTTATGAGAGTGTCTGGACAACACAAAAGCACAATAGATTGTGTTTTGTCTAATATCCACACTATAGACGCATTTAAGATCAGGTAACATAATTCATTTTATATTAAAATCTATTAGATAAACAGTGCATATTTGTTTCATACACTTGCATTGCAAGTAATTCAGTTTTAAGGCCAGTTATGTGTAAAGTGTTGCCCTCTTGTGGAAACCTCAAAGCTTTGCTTTAAGTACAACATGCAGACTTACGAAGTCACAACAGCAATATGCAGCCTTTTATACGTCTATCCTCAAGTTTCCTTAATAATCCGG
Source organism: Opsariichthys bidens (assembly GCA_037194245.1). Classification (NCBI taxonomy): domain Eukaryota; kingdom Metazoa; phylum Chordata; class Actinopteri; order Cypriniformes; family Xenocyprididae; genus Opsariichthys; species Opsariichthys bidens. Next base: position 8,419,086 of record CM074307.1, on the reverse strand, counting down.
AGGATGTTTTGCTATTAATTCCTGTGTAAAATTACACGCTCGAGTTCTTTATGGAAAGACTCGTATAAGTGTGTTGAGGTGGCTTTGTTTATGTTGGGGAAACACAGGCTTGATGAGACCTCTGAAGTGTTTGTATTTTAGCGAGCTGCATGCAGGCAGTCACTGCTCACTTTGAAGCCCTCCGAGTGTGTTTTGACTGTGTCTCTTGTTCCATGTTGTGCCAACATGACCCACTTTGTTGGTGTTACTTTAATTAAAGCCATGTGAAATCCTCCTCTCTTGTTCTGTACAAAAAGGTCTGGGCCTTTAAAGCTGTAAAGATTAGGGAGCTTTATCATGGATCTTTCTTCTGTTCATATTTACTGCATATAAAGGTCCATCGGACTTGAATCATGGCAGCGCGAAAAAATTTAAGTCGTCGAAATGGTGATTGATAACCCCTAAATCCAACATGATGATGCGAGGAACATGTCATGTAACATACAGAACTTTCTGACTTTCTAGATAACAATACAACAAATTATGGATAAAAGCAGGGTCTAAACCTATGGCACTGCAACCAGCCTTTTGATTGACAGGCGATCTGACCAATCATAACCCCACATTTTGTCCAACAAAGACACAGCAACATTCCTTCTGATGTTCATTCATGTTTATTTGATGCTATAAATGAACTAGTATGAAGAGATGATCGCTTCACGAGGAGCTACAGCGATCTGTCACGACACGTTAAAGAGACACGAGACGCTATTTATTGTTTAAACTTCTTTAAAAAATTACAATATTTGAAATATGAAACTGTTTCAGATCAAAAGTAACCTGCTCTGTCTTCTCTGTCGACGTGCTGTCAGTGTCCTCTTTACTCCGGGATGTATTTTTCACTGCGTGAGAACATGATGTGCGCATGACTTGTCGGGCATAGCAACAGTAACTAAAGTGGGCGGGTCTTTGCGAAGGGTCAGTTCTGCCTTTATTTAATCAAAAATACAGTACAATAGTAATATTGTTACAATTTTTCTATCCAATATATTTTAAAATGTAATATATGAATTTTCATTACGCCAGTCTTCAGTGTCACATGATCACTTCAGAAATCATTCTAATATGGTGATTTGCTGCTCAGTTATTATTGGTGCTCAAATATTAATAATGTTTCTTATTATAATCGATGTTGCTGATTAGTATTTTTGTTGAAACTGCGATACATTCTTTCATAAATAGAATGTTCAAATCAAAGGCATTTATTTGAAATAGAAATATTTATAAATATCTTTACTTTATTAATTTTATTAATATTAATTTGTTTCAAAGTGTAATTTATTCCTGAATTTTTAGCATCATTACTCCAGTCATCAGTGTCACATGATCCTTCTGAAATCATTCTGATTTGCTGCTCATTTTTTTAATAATGGTTCTTATTATTGGAAATAAACTTTTTTGCTGCTTCATATTTTTTGTGGAAATGCGATACATTCTATTTGATAAATAGAACACTCTAAAGAATCTAATTTGCCCTTGCTGAATAATTCCTTACAGTCTTTTATGGTTACAAAAATGGTAAGCAACCACAATGATTTCCACAAAAATATTAAGCAACATGTATATTAATAATAAGAAATATTTCTTGAGCACCAAATCAGAATAGTAGAAGGATTTATGGTGGATCATGTGACACTGAAGACTGGAGAAATTCAGCTTTAAATCACAAGAATAAATTATATCTTAAAATATATTAAAGTTGTAATTATATTACTGTTTCATTGCATTTTTCATTAAATAAACACATCCTTGATGAGCAGAAGTGCAAGTTCCCTAGGGAAAGGTGAGAAACTGGAGGTTTCGAGGGGTTGCAGCAGGGCTTCCCCTCAGTGCTAGAAGATGCAGAATAGAAAGTGACTGGCAGCCCCCCCAAACCCCCCCCATGCCGGCCCCATGATTACAGGGTAAGAGTCGCAGTCATTTCCCCTCAGCTAATGCCGCAGCATACAGCTCTAAACATGGTGGAAATGTAAGGGGGTTAGGATGTTGTTCGCAGCTGTTTGAAGTGCCTTGTCTTTATGGGCAAACATCTGGAGTATCCCAAACAGACAACTTACAGCTGGCCCTACAAAGAGGGCACAAGGCGCAAACACCCAATCTAAATACATCTCTCAGACAGACTGCCTCGGGCGTCCGAGTCCATGTACTCTCCCTCTGCTGAAACATGCAAAAACAAACTGAGTGCTGATATTTACACGTGCACAAAAATGCACTGATAGCAATTACGAATTATTGCCGCTTAAAATCACTCATTTGAAATGGAAAGAGATCCGTTTTATCCTTCATTAAGTGCTGTATCCCTCTGAGTTCTTTGTTGGAAACAAAGCAGGTGTGTGTTGGTATAACAGTGATTGTGAGTCTACAGATTCACTGGAGGTTGGAGTAGATGATTTCATGTGATTGCTTGTGGCTCAGACCAGGTGTGGGAATTTGAATTCATCTTATTTGTTTCACCCGGCCCATCCTCCAGCTGCACTGTAGCCATTTTGTATGTGGGGTTTACACGTTTGACAGATCCTAATCCAAAAAATGTTTATCGGTAGTGACTTTACAATGCAGTGAAAGTATTTTATCAGTATGTGTTCACGGGTTATCAAAACCATGAGCTCGGTGATGCATAAAATAAATACAAATAAAACGAATACATCATGAAGTAAAGCAAAATAAAGACTTTCAAAAAAAACAACAATTTATTAATTATTATTTACAATATTATTTCATCTATCTATCTATCTATCTATCTATCTATCTATCTATCTATCTATCTATCTATCTATCTATCTATCTATCTATCTATCTATCTATCTATCTATCTATCTATCTATCTATCTATCTATCTATCTTTGAATGTTATCTATCTATCTATCTATCTATCTATCTATCTATCTATCTATCTATCTATCTATCTATCTATCTATCTATCTATCTATCTATCTATCTATCTATCTATCATCTATCTATCTATCTATCTATCTATCTTTGAATGTTATCTATCTATCTATCTATCTATCTATCTATCATCTATCTATCTATCTATCTATCTATCTTTGAATGTTATCTATCTATCTATCTATCTATCTATCTATCTATCTATCTATCTATCTATCTATCATCTATCAATCAACCAATCTATCTATCTATCTATCTATCTATCTATCTATCTATCTATCTATCTATCTATCTATCTATCTATCTATCTATCTATCTATCTATCTATCTATCTATCTATCAATCAATCAATCAATCAATCAATCAGTCTATCTATCCATCTATCTATCTATCTATCTATCTATCTATCTATCTATCTATCTATCTATCTATCTATCTATCTATCTATCTATCTATCTATCTATCTATCTATCTATCTATCTATCTATCTATCTATCTATCTATCTATCTATCTATCTATCTATCTATCTATCTATCTATCTATCTATCTATCTATCTATCTATCTATCTATCTATCTATCTATCTATCTATCTATCTATCTATCTATCTATCTATCTATCTATCTATCTATCTATCTATCTATCTATCTATCTATCTATCTATCTATCTATCTATCTATCTATCTATCTATCTATCTATCTATCTATCTATCTATCTATCTATCTATCTATCTATCTATCTATCTATCTATCTATCTATCTATCTATCTATCTATCTATCTATCTATCTATCTATCTATCTATCTATCTATCTATCTATCTATCTATCTATCTATCTATCTATCTATCTACTATCTATCTATCTATCTATCTATCTATCTATCTATCTATCTATCTATCTATCTATCTATCTATCTATCTATCTATCTATCTATCTATCTATCTATCTATCTATCTATCTATCTATCTATCTATCTATCTATCTATCTATCTATCTATCTATCTATCTATCTATCTATCTATCTATCTATCTATCTATCTATCTATCTATCTATCTATCTATCTATCTATCTATCTATCTATCTATCTATCTATCTATCTATCTATCTATCTATCTATCTATCTATCTATCTATCTATCTATCTATCTATCTATCTATCTATCTATCTATCTATCTATCTATCTATCTATCTATCTATCTATCTATCTATCTATCTATCTATCTATCTATCTATCTATCTATCTATCTATCTATCTATCTATCTATCTATCTATCTATCTATCTATCTATCTATCTATCTATCTATCTATCTATCTATCTATCTATCTATCTATCTATCTATCTATCTATCTATCTATCTATCTATCTATCTATCTATCTATCTATCTATCTATCTATCTATCTATCTATCTATCTATCTATCTATCTATCTATCTATCTATCTATCTATCTATCTATCTATCTATCCGTACTGTTCAAGTCTGTAAAATTGTTTTTGAAGCAAATTAAAATTTTATTAAATGTAATTTGATCTGTAGTGACAGTAAAGACATCTAAAACGTCACAAAAGATTTCTATTCTAAATAAATGTTGTTCTTTTGAACTTTCTATTCAACAAAGGATCCTGTATTTTGACTGTACTGTTAAACATCACATGCCCGAGGTCATATAATGTGTTATTTGAAACATAAGCGGTTTTAACTGGCCGCTGAAGAGCTCTACATGTGTCACAGCCTCTCTGTTCTTGCAGAAGGATGGGCCATACGCATGACCACAGACAATGCCAAAGTAGCCAAAGTGTCGCGCTCCACCTTCCTCCTCTGCTTCCTCCTCCTCCCTTCGGCTTAAAGTCACCACCTGGCTGCCAGAGCATCAGCAAGTGAATTACTCTCAATATACTCTCTGTTAGCCAACACATTGTTGTGAGCTGTTAGACTGTTGGCCTGTCTTGTGAAGTCTTTGTGCTCTTGAGAACTTGAAAGGCTTGTTATGACATAAAGATAGATTTGGGCCAAACAACTTAATGGAGAAGAGGCACTTGAGAGGTGGATGGATGTTTATTTGGTTGACAGACAATGAAACTGACGCAGATAGGCGGTGAAGAGAAACTATTTTTAGGAGGGCCTTTACAACCCTCATGCATGGCAGACTAAGGTTATTGGAGCAAAAACTTGTCATTCTTCTGGGCAATGATAGGCTCCCCAGCTCATGGCCAGGAATACATGTGTATTAAGTGACCACACCTGTCTCACTTCGCCTGTCCTGCTTTAAAGCGAGAGGTTTATTTGAATAGACTGAGTGCAGACAGTGTATTGTAAAGCAGGGGTCAATGACATGTCATCTAATTTATTCAAATGGACATTACAAATGCAATTCATTCGCACTGTGAGTTCTGAGAGAAACATGCTTTTAATCGCTGAATTTATATTCCTTTTGATACTTCTGGGAGAACCTAAAGCAAAAAAGTCACGTGGTGCAACCAACATGCAGAAAAAAAAATAAACTGCATAACTGTCAAGTTTTACGACTCTCTTAAAATATCAGATAATCCAACCTTTTTATGACAAAGCAAAGTTAGTTCAGGTATAAAATGTCATGTGGTGTCGCTTCCCAAAAAACATAATGATATTCAGAAATAATTTGTAAAAAAAAAAAAAAAGCCTTTTACCTGGGAAAAAATAGATCTTTTGTATAGGCTACACATGCATTCAAGGTGTAAAGAAAATAAAATGGTTTTTACCTGATAGTTACACCACATTGTTAAATATAAACGTCTCTTGAAAATGGTATAAATGTTTTTTTTTTTAAACTATATGAAACCAACTTGAATTCAAAAAGTACATTTTAAGAACTCGGAACATGTCTTTGAAACTTTTTCCCTCAAGATTTCTCCTTGATATATATACATAACATTTTTAAATTGATAAGTCACAGTGGATCAAACAGTGCTTTGTTGCAGATAGAAGACAATTGAGTGGATGCTGGGTCAGTGGTGGATTGTTCTTTCTCATTCACGTTTCCTTTTGTTATCCTACACTTACGTGCCAGTAAAACATGGAAATGCATAACTATGTTTGCATAAAATGTCAGTTTGTGGATTCTACTAAAGGAAGACAATAGCATCGGCAGTTGATCTAGAGTAAAAGCCAATCGTATAGAGCCAGTCTGACATATCTGCTCATTAGTCAGCACACAGAAAAAGGAAGGGCTCATACCACTTTAAAAGGGGTCCCCTTTCATGGAATCGCATGCCGGGAAGGGCTGCAGTGGATTCCTCCTCTGAACCTTTGGAAACATTCACAGAAGTGAAAGAGAGATTTCCACTCCAAGGAGTGACCGCATGGCTGTTCGGATGGCAAAACCACCCAATCTGCAAACTGGGCCTCGGCAAGTTAAATAACAGTAGCCGAGTGTCTTGGCAGTGCTGTCCTTGTAGAAATATCAGGCACAGCACTCCAGGCGGGCCCGCATAGTCTAGTGACACAAGACTGTGAGCTTATTTTTAGCTTCACCAGGGAAAGGCCCCTTTCTATAGTTATGCTGGGAGATATTCTAGTTTTACGTGTTTTGTGCCATCACAGCTGTCGGTTTCATTGAACCTTCACTCCAAAAAAATGCTGGGTTAAAAACAACCCGAGTTGTGTTCGAAAATGGACAAACCCAGCGATTGGGTTGTTTTAACCCAGCAGTTTGGTTAAACGTTTGCCCAAAATGCTGGGCGGTTGACTAAATGGCTAACTGGCTGGCTTAAAATGAACCCAAAATAGGTTGGAAAATAAAAAAATCAGACACATAATTACCAGAGGCAACAAAAATAATCAAAAGGTGAACATTTACTAATAAGTTAATGAAAATATAAATAAAACTATCCAGCAGGTTGGGCAACATTAAAACAACCCAATTGCTGGGTTTGTCCTATTTCAACCCAACTTGGGTTGTTTTTAACCCAGAATTTTTAAGAGTGTAAATTGTTTATTAATATTCACCTTTTGATTATTATTGTTGACTCTATGAATTATGTGTCTGACTTTTAATTTCGAGACTATTTTGGGTTCATTTTAAGATATAGTCATTTTTTGGGGCAAACATTTAACCCAACCGCTGAGTTTGTTCATTTTCAACCCAACTTGGGTTGTTTTTAACCCAGCATTTTTTCATTTGCTTTAGTAGGAAGAATGAAAAACACACAGACCGGTATGATTTACATATTTATTAACTTCCATTTAAGTTAGGGTATCATCATGTGCACAGCACATACATCACAATATTTAACAGGACCTGTATAAAACTACAGACAATATTTGGTAAAACAGGATTCAGAGCGCACTACTACAGGACTCAGACGTCAGCCCAATTACTATAGAGCTCTGCCATGGATGCAAACGCAACTGGCGGTTCATGGATAAGCCATATGGGAATTGACAGAGAAATGGTATATAGTTTATTTCAATCCACCGCATACATCCCTGTTCATACGCACAAACGGCAAACTTTGGAACATTGTCGTGTCGGAGTGGCAGTTTGCGTGAAAGACGAGGATGTTCTGTTTTCACTAATGTCATTGCATTTTTTTTTGGTTAAACAAATCAAGTCCAGTGATTTGTGTCAGTTCTACATTGCGATGAGGGTCAGAGGAACACATTTGCCTTCAGTGGCCATTCGGTCTACTGTAAACAACATCCACACTGATGCAAATCATGTCCATTTGGAAAGAGGTTTGGCACGGCTGTGACGAAGAGAAACACAGACAACCCTTCCCTCCTCCCGCATTAACCAAGGGAGCTCGTCACGTGAAACTAATCGATGTGCACATCCAGGCAGGGCATGTTCAGAAACAAATTCGGACATGTAACAACTGAAATACAACGGCTTTGAGATCACACTATAAAATAAAACAATGCGAATGTGTTCATGCTTTTGAGGTGAATCGGTCAGTTTAGCTTCAAAATTGTCCTTTAATTTTCCAAAACATGAAGCCATCCATTTTCAGTTCAACTTTACACTCAGGTACATTTTGTAAATTCTTTCAATTAAATGCACCCGTAGAGCCATTATGATAACAATAAGGAATGCTTTTTTGAAGGTAATAATAATAATAATAATAATAATGTTTTTAAAAATGTAAAGATTTAAGATGGAAAGCATGTTTATCCCTGCATGGATGTATCATGTTTATTTTACTGACATCATCCAACAGGTTTAAAGCAGCTCCTTAGTTTTGCACCATATTATGTTTACAAAATATATAAAGAAAAATATAGGGTTACTGGTTGAGCATATAGTATAGTCTAACAGCTGTCTGCAAATATTTCCAACATGATTATCCTTTCTAAAAGTAAATCACGGGGTAAAGATAGCTCAAACGTGACAAGGCGCAACTAGGACGCAATGGCCGCCAGAACTTCACAGAGCGGCAGAAGAGAACTAAACATTCTGTTTCAGCTGATTTTCAAAGTAGGAAACTGCATGAGGTAGAAAACGACAAAAAAAGAGGGCAGTATGCCTCCTCGTAACTCACTGTGGAAGTTGTGACATTTTTTTTTTTTTTTTTGCATTGACTCTTAAAACACTGACTTTCTGTGTTACCACCATAGAAAAATACTGATCTTTTGACGGATCACCCTTCCCTAAACCACAGCTAAGCCTGACTTGAACTTGGCAATGTCTCTTTAAAGGGACACGGTGCGATGCTTTCGAATTTTGAAATTCATGGCTGTATGTTAAAGGAGCTACTCCTCTCTATCCAGAGCCGATGTGACGAAGATTGACTGCGGATAAGTTCAAAGTTCAACCCCCCGGCAGAGCTAAAAACAGATTTGGAGGGGTAGAACTTCAGTAAGCTAGAGTAAGCCGATACTGCTTCAGTTAGATCCGAGCTCCGCACAAAGGAGCTCAGACGTTGGACAATTGCTCCAGTGCTAATACTATGGGGGTTGATAGCTACACCTTAACGATTGGGAGGCTTGACCTAAGATTTATATTCTTTCCAACGGAGTACAAGGTAAAGACTAGAAGGGACACAGCTACGGCTTACGGCATATTTATTTATTTCATTTAATAACTGTATTTGCAGAGTTGTAAGGGTAGGTTTAGGGTTGGGGTCGGGGTAGATGTTAATAATACACAATTTGATAAGTAGCACATTTAATTTACTGCCTCACTTCCGGCCGTAGCTGTATCCTTTCTAGACATAACCGAAGTACGAATGCCATTTTGAATTCTCTGAAAACGAGGCTGCGAGGGATGGTGTGTCTCGTTTTCTTTCGCGTCCGCCCCGACTTCCTCTACAAAACCGTCGCTTTAGAACAACACAAACAGTGCAAAAAAAAAAAAATGCACATTGTAGGAATTTCACTTGTATATATATATATATATATATATATATATATATATATATATATATGAACACGTGGTAGCAGCAATGAGGATAAATTAACAAATAACAAATAAATTAAATGTTGTCTTCCACCTCGGAAAGAGGACGTTGTGATGAAATATAAAATCAACAGTTATAAATAGTCTAATATATACATACATGACACGATACACTTAACCTCACATGTGACTTCTGTAGAAAGTGCATCGGCGTTCCTCTGGCTCCAGAGAAGCTCAAATTCTAGGCAAGAAATGTGTCATCGTCATGGACGTCGATACTCGATTTCCTTTTTTTGTTTTGCCAGTCTTACTTAGTGCGATGTACATCCCAGGATGTGCCAGCGATTCGTACGCGTTGTAATTGTTTGCGAGGAGGTTTTCTCTGAACTTGCATTCGTTTGTGAACTGCTCCTGAAAGTGACAAGGAAATAGAAATTATTGTATGCTTTGACAATTTCAATGAGTGCAATAGCTGGAGATGAGTTTTATGGGACAAACGGAACTATTTGTATTTGATTACAGTTCCATTTTAAATGGGTGGTAATCAGATTACAGTTACATCTGAAAAGTGTTTTAGATTACCAAAGTGATTACTTTGAGTTTTAATGTCATTTAAACAGCGATCGGTGATTCTCTGACTCTGACAGTCTGAAAAAGAGGAGTTCAGTTTCATCAGCATTTTAATAATTTTAAGAGGATCATAAAAAATGCTGTTATTTTTATTTAGTACTGTCCTGAACAAGACAAAATGACTGAATTTATAAAAAAAACCTTGTCCAACTGTCAACTGAACTGTCCTGTCATGACCTGATGATCCACGACTGTTTTCATGTTTTCTGAGTCATTTTATAATTCACTCGTCACTGCAACTTTTTCTCACAATTTGTTTTTTCCCTCACAATTGTGAGTTTGCATTTCACAATTCTGATTTCTTTTTCTCATAATTGCGAGATTTAAACTCACAATTGCAAGTTATAAAGTCAGAATCGGGAGATATAAACTTACAATACTGACTTTTTTTCTTGCAATTGTGAATTTAGTATGTGAGTTTATATCTCATAATTCTGACTTTTCTCAATATTGCGAGTTTATATCTAATAATTCTGACTTTTCTCAATATTGTGAGTTTATATCTCAAAATTCTGACTTTTCTCAATATTGCGAGTTTATATCTCATAAGTTTGACTTTTCTCAATATTGTGAGTTTATATCTCATAAGTTTGACTTTTCTCAATATTGTGAGTTTATATCTCATAATTTTGACTTTTCTCAATATTGTGAGTTTATATCTCATAATTCTGACTTTATGACTCACAATTGCAATTTTATGTCATGCAATTCTGAGGGAAAAAGTCAGAATTATGAGATATAAACTTGCAATGACCTTTTTTGTGTTTGTTCCACACTTATTAGTATGCCAAAGTATTCTAAAGTATTTAGATTAAGTTACTAAACTTGAGTAATGTAACGAAAAGTAACCTACCCAGCCCAGACTATTTGCCATATTTTAAGGGACAACCGAGTAATTAGCTCCATGGCTTTGACTTCCCTAAACCTTCAGTTTCTGGGGCTTTATATATGTGAAGAAATCGGAAAGGTTGGCAATGTGGTGTTTGGGTGGTCCTCTTTGGCCAGTTCATCTTTACTCTGGGAAGGACAGTAGGTGCATGTGTTGGCTGGCAATGCTAAGAATGGAATGCGTAGTCCGAATGATCTACTGCGCTACCGTTCCTGGGTTTGTCCGTCCCACAATGAAAACACCACTAGGCGCTGGAAGCACGCCACAACTGACTCCAACAATGTAAGAGACTGTGGGACGGGGAGGGGATGTTGGTGGTGAGGGGATACATCTCAAGTACAGGGTGATATGTCATCGAGCTCTGATAAGAACATTCACGGGCGGAAACCGTTGTAAATCATTTCATACTCACAGATCCGTAAAGCTTCCCTTTGCTGTTCATGGCCACGAATAGCCCGCTCCGGACGCCAAACAGTGTCACAACTCCCCTCTCCACCGGAGATATCTCAAGAAGACCTGAAACACACAACAAAGAAAATAAATGACCTTGTTTGGCTTATATCTTTAGCCCTGTCTGGCAACTCCCAACCATGACTGCCTTTCTAAAAATTGCACATGTTTACATTTAGGTCGCTAGAGCATCCTTTTTTGAAGGAAATGACACTTTCCGCCTCTTCAGATTTCCTGAATGTAATATTGCATGTATTCTTTCTTTCTTTCACTGTGAGATTCATCTCGAAAGCGCTTCGGCTTTATTTTCCACGACTTGTCTCAATGAGTAATTTCATAAAACTTTAATAGCTGAAGCTTTGATTGAAATGTCTGTGACTCAAGCGTAAAAATATTAAATTTGGTATTAAAATTAAATCTCAACTTTGTAAAAATCCATCTCATTTAATGATCAGAAGTGATGACCAAACACTTTGGAAACGTATAAAGCGCGTTGGTCAGTGAAGTTACAGATGTTTATAACTCCTGCTAACGAACGTTCTTAAAATTATGCATTTTTTAATGCATTTTTAAAGTCCCACAAAGAACCTTTTAATAGTTAGTGAAATTTGCTAATCTGAGAAATCTTTTAAAAAAATCTGTAAAGAAACGAAGCAGAAGAAATCATGGAAGAACCTTTTTTTTATTATTATTTAAGGAGTGAGATGTTAATCTACCGTAAAGGATGAGTTTATCTCGCTACTAACTTTAGGCTTGAGATTTTGGCCCGGTTCCTGTCCTGCTCTGGTTACAGAGACCTGTTGCGTGCGTAATGCAGGATGCCAGATGCTGGTGCGCTCACCTGCCTTCAGTCGAGAAACCAAGCGCTACACCGGCTTTGTTGATGTTGTCATTGCATTCGTGTTACTTATGTTATTAATGATTCTAATTCTTGTTCAAACAGCCTATCTAACATGCATGCGTTCAAATAACAGAAAGAAAAAAAAAACTTACTGTAGCGGTTTTCGTTGTGCACGCCGGTAATTCTACCGTCCGGTAATACTTGGAGATGAAACCCAATGCCAACATTGCAGTAGAGACGCCGCAGTCTTTTAATGCCCGTGAGATAATCACTGTCCCGGCTGATATCTCTTTTTTCCCCGGGGATTCGGGCTAGAGAGCGCGAGTAGAGTGTCTCCCAGCGTCGCTCCACGGGGCCGCTCTGCGCACCGGGCAGCGGAGCGCAGCGCACTGAGCTTGTCATAAGTCCTAAGACCAGTATTGGTAAGAGGGCCGATTGCACACTCATCCTTCGTAGTGGTGTGAGTGTCTGAAGGCGTTGAAGACACCGTCTTTCTCTATATTTGTGTCGGCAGCCAAAAAGACGCACCAAACAGCTTACTCAAGGACAGAGTCGGCATGAAGTCGCGCTCAGTGGGTTTCCTCTCAAGACTTCAGACTGGCGCTCAAGCCGTTTTGCTTTCACACAAAAGTTGGAAAATGTTGACCGTGAATTCTAGCCCCGCTCAGCCATGCCACTTTTCCCTTGTCGACGATATTTATATCTACAGCGAAATTACATCACACACTACCTAGTGCATGACGAAGCAGCCTTCTGCGCCACTCCGAGCGCACTGATTCCTTATAATGTGCGCACGTCCATGCCGTGGGCAGTGAGACTGCAGCGCGCGGGCGCGCGCGCGCGAGTAAGTGAGAGAGCCAAACGTCATAACCGATCCTTACAATATGGGAATAATCAGGCTCAAATCTTGCCATGTTTATTATATTCGCAAATGTCTATTTAGCAGCAGGTGGATTTTTTTATTTTTATTGAAAACTCCGTATGAAATGCGTAAAATTAAGTTTGAGCGTAGACTATACTTTGCACACAACAATTCGTTTGATATGTATTTGGCCTGTCTTTGTGCAAGCTTCCTTTATAACAGGACAGAAATAAAATAATTTATGTATGGGAGGATGTATCGGAAATCACAACGTTAACAGAGCGCAGTGTCAGACAGGAGACCGCTCTATAAATGAACAATAACAGGAAAAAAAACAAAAGTCGAATTCGAACCAAGTGCAAGTGGCCATGTTCCCCGAAAGAACGAAAGGAAAAACATGATATGACACAAAAGATGTGAAGTCTGTAAAGGAGTGTATAATGCCGCCTTTGGACATCCCACTGACCGCGTAAGGACTGCTAGATAATTCAGCCCGACAATTCTTATAGCTGACCTCTTACGAGTGTCTAGTTGTGAATGTTGTGCGTCATAGCATTGTGGGGGAGAACATGTAAACCGCTGGAAACATCACACTGTGAGTCAAGCTCTCTCCGCGGCCCCGGGTGATGCGCGCTCCCTGCTGTTAGTGTAGAGGATGCGACGTAAAACGGAAAGACCAGACCATGGGGGATGGTGCAAACACGTATCAACATAAAAGTACGACACCTACTTGAAAGCTCAAAAGATTGTAATTTGCGTTGCTATTGATAGAGACATTCGTAAGTGGAAATTATTCTGCCCAGAATCAACAAGTCACTAACGCACTCAATGGATCCTTGAGGGTGTATTTACTATATTGGAGCAAAGAGGGTTTAATTACACTTCCCTTTATAGAAGGACTCTGGTATCTAAACACATTTACCTGTTAGTCGGCTACACTTTAAAAATGTAGGCTATATCTAAGTTGTCAAATGATAAAACACTTTATTGTTCAAAATTAAGTATGGTGTTTGTTTGACTCTATCATCGCTGTAAGAAATGTTGGTTTAAATTACAAAAGCATAAGTTGCTTGGGTGCCTTAAAATTTTGAGTCAACTGAAATGAAAAATTCGAGTTAAGGCAATTGGTTTAATCAGCGGAAACTCAAAATATTTTGTTGGCTCAACTACATGAAATATTGAAGTTGATTCGATTTAAAAAAAAAAAAAAAGGTTGTGATAACAAATCATGAAATAGTTTTTACGGTGTGTGCGAACTTGAGGTGAATATACACGGAAATCTTCAAAACAACAAGGAAAAAACTACTCTTCGAATATAATTTATGCAGCATTTTGCTGCACAGAATTTGACGCACACACTCATTTCTGCACAAACAAGAACTTTGACTCCAAAAGTGGCCATTTGTCTTTGGATTTTGAGGGAAATGTCCAAAAACTTCATTAGTTGAATTATATATATATATATATACAAATCATTATGCCAAACAAACAAAGAGTTCCCTCGCCTTAACTTTTGCTTGCCCCAATGACAACGCTTCCTCCAGACAGAACACTCACCTCTTCTCTTCTAAAACGAGAGTTGAATACCCCTGTCCCACCCATCACTAAATGTTGCTCTTCCTCTCGTGTGTCATGTGATCTAGTGGCTGGTTTTATACACATGCATCAAACATTTGGAAACTCAAATCGAATTATCGTTACAAAAACTTTAAGGTTAGAGCCACACACCATGCTTGCGTTTTTGCTACAGAAGTACCACGTGCTCTACATCTCTTACATCTGTATTCCGAATACGAGCTGAGAAATGAAGCGAATTGAATAATATCAGCGCGCTCAGCCGCTCTCCATGGTGCTGCAACCGCCTCAGAGCCGCCTCAACTGTGTTTGGAAATGAGATCAAACGATTAAAAATGTTCGAGTACTTTTGTTACATAATAGTGACATGAAACATGCCGTGAGCAACTACTTATTCTATTGTATGATGGGTCAAATATGGACAAAACCCAACCGTTGTTTTAAATTGTGGCTTGGGATTGTCCAAACCTCACCCAAACATGGGTTGAAACAACCAAGCATGTTTTAGAGTGAAGTTGTAAGTATTTAATAAATCCCGTAACGCTGAGCTCTTACAGCATAAGTATTAGTTTCACTATATCAAACAACTCGCCCTTCAAATTCTAGATTAATTGCGAAGACAAATGTGCCAACCTTCTGATAAGATCCTGTGATTTCACAGGCGCTGGACAGAAGTCAGTGCTTCCCTCTATGGGACGCTTTTGGAACTACAGAGAGGCGCTGGAATTGAGAACTTTCTGACATCGTGTCAGCGAGATTAAAAGTTTTAATGAACATTTATGACTACTGACATACTCTTACTGAACAAATACAGAAAGTTTGATGTGTGCAAGTGGATTTTATCATGCTCATTGCATCTCATATGCAGGGGAAAAAATTAGTGTGAAATATGTATGGCAAGCCGTTTTAACTTTAATTCATTTTTAGGATATGAACTTGTGATATCAACAATTACATTTCCACTAGTATAAACTATAATTCTTGATATCTGTAATTGTATTTTTACTAGTGAAATCTCGCCATAGGCTGCCATTCAAATTCAATTGTTGATATCAAGAATTAATTTCTTACTAGTTGAAATTCCAGTTTCACATATCAGGAATACAATTCTTACTAGTAAAAATCATCATTTTTGACATCAATAATTACATTGTTACTAGTAAAAATGCAAATGTCTGATTTCAAGAATTCAATTGTCACTAGTTGAAATGTCTTGATATCAACAATTGAATTTCTACTAGTAAAAATGTTCATTTCTGATATCTGAAAATGAATTGCTGATATCAATATAATTTCTGATATCTAAAACGGCTTTCTTACTAGTAACAATCACATTCATGATATCAGAAATGAATATTTTTACTAGCAGCAATTCGATTGTTGGTATCAAGAATAGACATTTGCACTAGTAACAATGTAATTGTTGATATCAGAAATTTGCATTTTTACTAGTAAGAATTGTATTCCTGATATGTGAAACTGGAATTTGAACTAGTAAGAAATTAATTCCTGATATCAACAATTGAATTTGAATGGCAGCCTATGGCGAGATTTCACTAGTAAAAATACAATTACCGATATCAAGAATTATAGTTTTTATTCGTGGAAATTGAATTGTTGATATCAAGAATTAACGTTGTTACTACTGGAAATCTAATTCCTGATATCAAGAATTAGCATTTTATTTAGTGGAAATGTAATTGTTGATATCACAAGTTCATATCCTGAACATGAATAAAAGTCAAAATGGCTTGCCATAGATTTGTCATTTTATCTCAAGTTATCAGCATTAATAAATGTATCACTTAAGCTGGAAGCAATATGTTAGTGCAGAGGTCAGCAACTCTACAAGCTCCACAAAGATGTCTGTACGAACAAAGACCCCTCAGGATCCGCTGGGTCAATACTTGAGGAATTCCTGACGATACCAATTAGATGGGCACGAGGAGCAGCCCTTTGAGGCCCTCGGGCCAGAGAAGAATGAGTCTGAATCGCAGTGATTTTAATTGGAGCAGTTTTCACTATAGAGCTTAAAGTAATTTCTGAGAAAGCACTCGTTGGGTAATTTAATTATCAATGGATTTCATTGGAATTGTTTTGGAAATGTTATTTATTTATCACTTTCCCATTCGAAATTAGATAGAATCTCAAAATGAGACTGCATCTTATGTCCTCGGCTTGTTTTTGGCCATCTATAGGTTAATGAGCGCTTATGCCCTCGACATGGCGTCATTGTTGAAGGCAGGTCAGCAGAAGTCGCTCGATCGGGACGCTGAACTTTAACCCCTGGGTCTCTGTTTACTTGTTATATGCCACTGAACTAATAGGGGCGTCGTGTGCCTGAATAGGTTAGAAGTGAGCATGAAAAACTTTGCAGGTTCAATATATTTTATTGGACAGAATGAGCTTATGTTATTTTTGTAGCCCATTTGTATAAGCTCTTCTGTTGCTCCTGGGATTTTTTAAAAATGGGAATCGAAGATATTACTTCTTTTTATCTGGAACTCCTTTTTTTTCTTATATGTGGCTCTGCTTCTTTGGAGATTCAGTTCTTGATGTTTCATTGTGGTTCTTCAGATCAGCAGTATTGCTTTAAAAAAAAAAGTTTGTATTGCTTACAACCCTTTCTGTATCTAAAGAAAACATGGTAACGCTTTATTTTACAGGCTCATTGTTAGTAATTACATGCAACTAACCCTAAACCAAGTATATTAATATTACTCAGGATTTAAATGTATAAAAACACACCTTAAAATAAAAGGTTACAGTTACAGAGTAATAATTATTAACTACATGTACTTACTATAGGCTTAGAGTTTGGTTTAGGGTTAATTACATGTAATTATGCATCATTTATAGTTATTAATACAGTAACTAAATGCAACATGTGTAGCAATAAAGTGTTACCAAAAAACTTTATTTTCATAAATAACATTGGCATCAATTCCCTTAAGAACCATCCATTCCACAAAAGACTCTTATAAATTATGAAAACGTTCTTCACACTAAAAGAAAAGGATTCAAAATGCATTATTTGTGAGAGCAAACGCCCTGGAGATGCCATGAAAGAAAGCGCTCCTCAGTTTCTGATTAATAGAAGCGATTATAGAATATAATATTTGGCGTCGCGGGCAGCTTTGATCTCGCCTCTCGTGTATTTATGTTTACGTGAATGGGTTTTGTGAAAAATCAGGTATCAGGAGGGTTCATTCAAACACTTCCATTGAGTAATATTAGAGTTCGGCATTCATAACAAACTATACAACGCGTTTCTAAGACACGGGGATTGCCTTGTTTCTCAGATCTCAGGCTCTCGTCGTTCAGAAAAAGGAAGAAGAATGTCTCAAGCGACACGGCTTCCCAGGTTTCCCCAGGGATATGCCATTGTGACCGCCAGGAAGCTCTCGAACCCGCGAAGTATAGAATAACACGTCTTTTTTCTTTCTCCTATAGATTTCAAAAGCGCAGATCTCCGTTCCAGCTTGAAGAAGCCGAGGCGAAACGGAGTATAAAAATAAAACGGTTTAAATGCGAAGCTTTTACAAAGAAGTCCTGTTTTACTTTTATGCCTTTTTTAATTCTCTCTCCTTCTAGATGATGTCACTTCAGGCAATTAAGGAAAAATAGGGGGGGGGGGGGGGGGGGGGTGATCCCAAGGGAGTCCCTTTTTACTGGAGACTTCAATACTATTGCCTTATTTCCCGACATAGCTGTCAAAGTATGTATTCCAGAAACAGAGCAAAAATATATATATATTCCATATAATTTATTGGTGACATTCCTCCAGATGTTTAGCTTTCAGTGTCGAACAATGCCGTTTTAATGCATTTCTCAGCTTACAGTGTTCAATACAAATGACATTTATCAAAACTATGCTTCAGAGCTGACATATTTATATTTGCATTAAGAAATAGGAAACTGCTTAACGGGATTGTTCAGTGTCATTCCAACACTAATCTCTTCTGAAGAAAAATCTTTGATATTTTTGGAAGTGTAGAAACTATGTCATCAATAACTTAAAACATATAAACAAAATAAATATGCATTACATTAGTAATATACAAAGTACTCCTGATTGCAGTTTAAGAACAGTAGCCTATCACATGTAAGTTAGAAAGCGTCTGTTTTATGTGTACGGGTCTTTGTTTTCTACTTTATACTTCAATTAGGAAAAAGTGCTTGTCATACATAACACATCATCGGCATTGTCAAGCACTCGTACAACGTCCTATGATTACAAACATTTACTCTATGTTAACTCGCTCAAATAAAACAGTAAATGACTGTACAGCTATGTACAATAATTACACGCCTCCCAAACACGTGGTGCATGTCATAAAAAAGCAACTTTCAGTAGTGATCATTTTGGTCACACGAACGTCCGTGCCACATAATTCCTCGCAAAGTGTTCTTGACAGAAAATCGTGACTCTCGGTGGCTTTGGACCTCTCCTCCTCCTCCTCCTCCATCTGTGTCAAGAGACTGTTAAATGTCAGCCCTTCTGCCGTGGCCCTTGGAGCCCCTGTGTCGCCGTCTCCTGCGCTCTGCCCGACCGACGGGGGCCCTGTGGGAGCCCGCCTGGTGCCGCTGGCTCTCTCTGAGCTTGCGCACCATCTCATGGTCCTTGTTGCCCAGAACACGGGGCAGGAAGAGGGAAGCTTTGTCCGTGCTCCGTGTCTTAAAGCCCCTCCTGGGCCGGCCCTTTCCGTTGATGGACACGTACCACTGCCTTTTAGAGCTGGCGCGCCGCTTGCCGCCCGCTGCACCGGACCCCGCCGGCGGAGGCTGGGTCGTGGCGTGGTGCCGTGACGCGTAGGTGTTATAGCCGAGCTCATGAATGCGCTCCAGAAACTCACACTCTCGGTTGAAGACTTCCTGAAAGGGTTAAAAAAAGTGTTATTGGCATCTTGAAGCTTTAGATAAATCTGAATTCCCCGCACAACCTGGGAAAAGTAAGAATCACGTCCATGCATGTGGTTATCGCTCTGTGGTGCTGACCAGAAATTTAAGTGACAAGGTCCCCAGTGAGGCAAACAAAACTCTCAGTAATCTAGCAGCATGTGGGCATACTCGTTCCGCATGAAAAACACCACCATGTGGCGATAGCCTCAAATAGCCCTGCTTGTTATCTGATCCTACGAATTTCAGCTACTTGATTTTCCGACGTGACATAACACTTACCGAAGCGTACAGACGTCCTTTCTCATTCATAGCCAGGTATCTTCCCGAAAACAGGCCTTTGATCGCCACCACACCAACATCCACAGCTGTGATCTCGAGAATGCCTGGGAAATAGTGTGGAGCACTAGTTAGTGCGCGTGCTAGAACCACTTAAAGTATATATATATAGCATCACAAATATGTCATGATTTAATGTTTGAAATCGTAGTTGTGTTTATTTTATTTCGTTGTATTATTAATCAAAAATGAACTGCTAGAATGTACATATATTGATTTGTATACTATAATATCAATCGATTTGCTCTAAATATTAATAATTGATTTATATCGTGTTGTCATTAATATAGCTTATCATTAAAGCTAAACATTTACAACGTAACCCACATTAAATATTAAATAACAATGGAAATGTATGTGTTTCATATATATATATATATATATATATATATATATATATAGAGAGAGAGAGAGAGAGAGAGAGAGAGAGTTTTAATTTTTCGTTTAAATTATCTATATATACTATATATGGTATATTATATATATATACTATATAGTATTTACTATATTTATTTTTAATACTATATTTAATTTTTGATACTATAAATAATATATTATACTATATATATATATATATATACATACGCATAAATATATATATAGTATTTTTAATTTTTCGTTTAATTTTCTATATATACTATATGTAGTATATTATAGTGTAAATAAATATATACAGTATTTACTATATTTATTTTTAATACTATATTTAATTTATGATTCTATAAATATTCATATAAATATATATATGATTTTTCGTTTATTGGGTCAATCCACACAACATACGCTGTCATGTTAGATATACAGACACTAAACGCCTCTTGAAGAGGATGTTTATTCATCCCTTTTTCCACTGATTAATGGCTGTCCTCATTCTTCTGTTTCGAATAATCATCCTTTTACGTTGGATAAACACATCCGTTGTCTAAGTCATTATGTTAAACTGTCTGTCGACTCCTGTTTTCATATGGTAATTGTCCATGGGCGCTCGGATTTGACTAATTGGAAAACTACAGATAAACGAATGCTGTGTTTTAAAGATCAATTGGCATTATAATGTAGGCTAGCGATAAACGATCACAAAATAATGGGATATACAGTGAAATATTTACTATTGCTTCGTTCGTTAAAACCTAATTTTTTGTTGTTCGGGGCGCGAAAGAGCTCGCTTTACTGTGAGAAGAATGCAGCTTAAAATGTTTTCTGCTCCTTAATGTCAGGATGCATAATTAATATTAAATCAAGTCTGATCGTACCGCACAGAAATGAACATTCACAAACGGTTTACTCACTGAACGGATTGTTTTCATCAAGAGATCCGTCTATTTTTCCGCTCGGGTGAATTTGCAAATGATATTTTGTGGCGCAGTAAAGTTTCCTGCGTCTCGGAGCTCCACCGAGGTGCTCGTAAACCCCGCCGCGTCCACCAGCATCTCGCCGCTGCCTCGGGTCACACGCCTGGCCCCTGGCACAAGGCGCCCTTGGGGTCCTGCTCAGCCTCGGAGCCAGAGATTCCTGCAAACTCGGATCCAAGGAGCTCAGTAACAACAAGAGCAGAATTATAACCATTGTGGCATGGCGGGATGTCGGCAAAATCTCGCTGGAATGGAAAGAGCTGGCACACGGGGTCCCATCAAAGAAGTTTCATTTGTCAGTGATCCAGTCAACTGAGCATTAAAGAGAGAGAGAGAGAAAACTTGCTGTATCCTCTCTTTAATGTGTCGCGGTCATCTGTTCGAGCCGGCTTGGTGGCAAGAGCATGGGTTCGCCTCGTTGGGGCTCATGGGTTCCTCTCTGCTCTCCAAACAGACTCTGACCGAGGAGGAGAAAACAAGCCCGTCGGTTACGCAGGGAGCCTATCCTGAGATTTCGCTGATCGACAGTGTGCGCAGAAATAAAAGAGCCCTCCTGCAACAATAGCCCGAACCCCGACCAATTGATACAAAGGAAAAGGGGAGGCAAGGTATCAGTCTTGTGTGAACCAAGAGGTTGCAGCGTGGATAAAATTACACAGCACTACACACGGTGGCTTACAGCGGAAAACCGCATCACAAAGAGAGAGAGAGAGAGAGAGAGAGAGAGAGAGAGAGAGAGAGAGAGAGAGAGAGAGAGAGAGACATCCGAGGACAGAGTTTTTACTTCTTTTGAAACATCCGAAAATCATATTTACGCATGAGCACTGGCCTCTGGGTGAGCCACTATTAATTCTCTTTTCATGCTTGCTGCTGATGTTAACATTCACAGACACACGCACGTGGCTTTCAACTTATGTGTGGAATGTTTCTGGCTCTTAATATAAAACAGTGACTGACAACACAAAACGGTCTTGGCTGGTGAAATCAGTCACTCTCAAAGTTCCAGATAAGGCATCTATTCATTTGCGCGTTCAATATGAGCGCAATCAGAAACTTCTTTAATAGAACGAGAAGAATTCATCCGAATAAAGATCTGTTTTTCCTTGTGCCGTTTGCGTCCAAACATATTCCATCCCCTCCCAAAACACTTTGGAAACGAAAACGCGCATCTTCTCTCTGCAAGTGCGACTCAAAGCCCTACAGCCACTCGCGCTCGAGCTCCTGGTGTGTGCTGCTAGTGGGTGGAAGAGTAACACGCAAATGACTTCTGCCTAAATTGCTTCCATCTTGGTCGCATTATGGTTACCATTCTCGTAATTAGCACCATCATCTACAAATCTCCCTGCCCTTTGGCGCAACACCAGCGCATGCGATGGAAAACCTCGTGGGAAGGCACCCTGATACATCCCTGACTGTTTGTCACACAGTTTTGAAACGGGCAGCTAATAAGTTATTAGTCGCACTGGAGAGCCGGTGTGCGTCGAGACATGAGCCGACTGATGCACATCAGCAGCCGCTCTGGTGACCATCTCTGAGAGAGACGCTCTTGATGTGGTTTGATCCTGACAGAGGGTTGCATTTCTGATGTGGTCGGCTGTTTCTTTCTGGAAGCATTTTAATTACGGCCCACAGCCGCCCACAAAGCCCAGCAGTAATAATCAGTATGAGAGAGAGAGAGAGAGAGAGAGAGAGAGAGAGGAGGGGGAGGAGTTCACTCAGGATGTTGCCGATTATTTTGAAGCTGAACGGTTAAATCGTACCGTGTTAAAGTAGTTTTCTGTATCGTGCTATGGCAAGCCAACTTGACTTTTATTCATTCTCTGGATATGAATTCTTGATATCAATTTATTATTCAATTTTCACTTGTTAAAATGCTAATTCTTGATATCAGGAATTACATTTCCACTAGTATAAACTATAATTCATGATATCTGTAATTGTATTTTTACTAGTGAAATCTCGCCATCGGCTGCCATTCAAATTCAATTGTTGATATCAAGAATTAATTTCTTACTAGTCGAAATTCCAATTCCACATATCAGGAATACAATTCTTACTAGTAAAAATTATCATTTTTGACATCAATAATTACATTGTTACTAGTAAAAATGCAAATGTCTGAAATCAAGAATTCAGTTGTCACTAGTTGAAATGTCTTGATATCAACAATTGAATTTCTACTAGTAAAAATGTTCATTTCTGATATCTGAAAATGAATTGCTGATATCAATATAATTTCTGATATATAAAACGGCTTTCTTACTAGTAACAATCACATTCATGATATCAGAAATTTTACTAGAAGCAATTCAATTGTTGATATCAAGAATAAACATTTCAACTAGTGACAATTGAATTCTTGATATCAGACATTTGTATTTTTACTATAGTAACAATGTAATTATTGATATTAAAAATTATGATTTTTACTGGAATTTTACTGGAAACTGGAATTTCAGCTAGTAAGAAATTAATTCTTGATATCAACAATTGAATTTGAATGGCAGCCTATGGTGAGATTTCACTAGTAAAAATACAATTACAGATATCAAGAATTATAGTTTATACTAGTGGAAATTGAATTGTTGATATCAAGAATTAACATTTTAACCAGTGAAAATGTAATTGTTGATATCACAAGTTCATATCCTGACAATGAATAAAAGTCTAAATGGCTTGCCATAATCGTGCCCTCATTTATCACTTTACCTTCTTCCTGACCTTTTGTTTTTGTAAATTAAACAAGAGTGATGGAAAGTTGTGACACCAACAGTCAAGTTACAGATTATATATTAGTAAGTAAATATAAATATATAATATATATATTGAATGATATATAAGATAATATTTTAGAAAATGTAATAATATCAGGCTGAGCAGATGGGAAGGTCATAACACTTCTTAATGTGAACACACAAAGACTGAGACGGATCAGTGAATTGCCAAAATTGACCACGCATGCATGTTTGTTGAATTTTTATTAAATGTTTAAAATGATATGAGGGCATGTGGTGATGTCATAATAATTGTTTTGAATATGTACATTTTATTGCCACAGTAAATCCACTGATGTTATTTAAAAAGTCAGTGTTTTGCATTAGTTTTACAGCACTCTTTGTACTCGACATTAATTTATGGCATATGTTTGTAGCAGACAGACATAACAATATTGCATAAGCGTTTGTTAAAACTACATAAACCACACAAGTCACGGCTAAATGAAATTTAGCCGTCTAAAAAAATTCACCTTTCAGATTTTTACTGTTGGCTATTTTTTTTTTTTGCAAAAACATTCTCAGCTGTGATTGTAAAGTATTAGTTTGATTTATTTACTCTTGACATTACTCTTAATTTATTACCCAATATATCTTTTAAACAAATCATATTAAAAATGATTTTTGCTGCATGTAATGCAGCTGATTCTGTGAAGTTAAAACTATTTTGACTTGACATGAAACACATATGACTAAATATTTTTACAGTGGATAAAGTTTCCAATTAGAACACAAAGAGCTTTGATGCCATAAAAGAACCTTTCAAGTTCCGAACAAACGTTCCATTTTCCAGTTACTTAAAAGTAGTTTTAAAAAAACAACTATTTAGATCCATATTGCCAACAAAACAAAACAAAACAAAAAAAAAAAACTGACTGCTTCAAAGAATCTGTAAATAACCGTTATTTTTAACATTTAACAAAGCTTAATAGTCACTGTTTTTTTTTTCCAGCTCCTTTGCAGAAAAGGACGTTCCACAATCCAAATCAAGCTGACCTCTGAACCTTTTCTGCTGTACTTTTTCTCATGCCATGCCATGTTTTTTTTTTTTTTTTTTTTTTGCGCTAGTGATCTGAGGGCCTGGCTAGAGCCAGACGGGAATGCCTCTCGTCCCCTGACAAATCACTGTTGAGCCCCTTTTGTCCGGGTTTACTTTGATCTCACCTGCTTGTCAGGGGCTCAGAAAGAACTCCCGTACAGTCCCAACGCACTGCAAACAAATTGGCAACCACTTTATTCTCATACCTCATTACCCCAGGTTGGTTTGGGGAAAAAAGGTTAAATACCCCGTCACTACAAAGCATTTTATGTTTTGGAGTATGTTAACCATTTACGTAGCGTTCTGCTCATCGTCTTATTCCTTTGCCAGAGAGCCCTCAACAGAGCCTCACATCACGTCCATCGGCTTTTCAGCAGAACACTGGAATGAGAGATTTACGGGATGATTTTAAGATGCTGGCCGTTCCGCCTCATCGCACCTTTTCCATTTCAAAACCAGAAAGCTCTGGATTGATGCAGAAACGCCCAATTGATCTGTCAGGGTCGAACATGCCAAAGGACACTTTTATTTGCTTTGAACTGATTTTAATGCAACACCCTTAATACTGATTCCAGTTCCCAAGGGACAGATCATCTACCTCATGACACACACTTTTCATAAATCTCGATGACGGCTCAAAGTGATTCGCCAGCAGCACTTTTCCCTCTCTCTCGTTTTAATTTCTCTCTCTCACACTCTCTCTATTCCTCTCCCACACTTCGTCTTGAAACCAGATAGGTCTTCCTTGTACCTCTGCAGCCCTTTGATTCTTAGCTGCGGGTCTCAAATACCTTTTGGGAGGACAGTGGATTTCTCTGCACCTTCCAACAGTCAAATGATTGTGGCGGCCTGTAACTGTATAAGGCATCAATGGTCGCCACACCGAGCGCTCAGCGGCGGAAACAATCGACGCATTTTCCTACGCGTCTCCGTCGATGCAAACTGTTTATATGGCAAAACCGATCGCTTTCGCGCACTGTTATCGTCCCGAATCTCTCCGGTACAGTACTGTCCCTTCCTGCTCCTTCTGTTCCGCTCTCCAGTGGGGCAGGAACACAATGTCACACCGCTGCTCAACAGCACAGCGCTCATGCCGACAGTGACGAAGCAGCTGTCGATGACTCATTTGAAACTCAATGTCACCTAATTTCCCTTAAATATAAGGCCATTGACAGAGGGGATGGGGTCCACAGCAGGGGCCAGTGCATGTGAAAGGGCCATGTTGATTGTGTAAAAGATGGATGGCAGAGGAGTGTTTGCTGCAAACTGCATTGTTCCCATTTCTCCTTTTCAAAACTTCATGGCGACATTTATATGGACCCTCTCTGAGCTTTTACTTTTGCACACCTTTTGTTCTACTCTATACCTCCTTAAAAATACTTGCGCACACACACACACACACACACACACACACACAAAGGGATAGTTCACCCAAACATGGCAATTCTGTCATCATATACTCATGTTTTTACAAACCTGTGTGTCTTTCTTTCTTCTGTTTTTAAAAAAAATAAAAAAAAAGCCTTATTTTATCCATACAATTACATTTTCGTCAGTTTGTAACAATCTGATTTCGCAGTTCACTTTTAAAAAAAATGGTGGGTTAAAAACAACCCAAGTTGGGTTGAAAATGGAGAAAGCCAGCGATTGAGTTGTTTTGACCCAGCGGCTGGGTTAAATTTTACCTAATGCACTGGGAGTTTTGTTTAACTCAACTATTGTTTAAAAACTACTTTATTTCTGGCTTAAAATGAGCCCAAAATGGGTTGGAAATTAAAAATCAGACAATTACTAGAAGCAACAATAATAATCAAAAAGTGACATTTATTAATAAGCAAATTATTATTTATTATTATTCTTTAAACTTATTAATAAATGTTCATTTCCAACATACATTGGGTTCATTTTAAGCAAGCAATAAAGTAATTTTTAAACAATAGTTGAGTTAGATAAAACTCCCAGCATGTTAGGCAGGGTTTGTCCATTTTCAACCCAACTTGGGTTGTTTTTAACGCACTAATTCAATTCAATTCAATTCAATTCAATTCAATTCAATTCAAATTTATTTGTATAGCGCTTTTCACGATAGATATCATTTCAAAGCAGCTTTACAGAGAATGATTGTCAACATTAAAGGATGCTGTTAGCAAATAATATAATTTAGGTAATTCATTTACAATCAGAGTTAGCAGTTTAACCGAAGGTAGAAGCAAAGAGCTCCTGGAAAATGAATTACTTGAACAATAATTAGGATATAGAATTGGGCAAGGTTCATGTTGATCCAGATGATTGCGTCTTCTGAAGTCCTCGCAGGAACTGGCGCCGTCTCTTCACGGGTGATGGTCATCTGAGGTCTTCTTAAGAGGCTGGATCCGGACTGAAGCTGATGTCCCGAGGTAAAACAGAAGAGCGAAAGGAGAATAATTAGCGTCGCTTCTGTTCATAACTTTAAGCAAAGATAGTCATAATGAGCAATTGATCTGAGATGCTTGGCTAAAGAGATGTGTCTTTAATCTAGATTTAAACTGAGTCTGAGCCCCAACATTATCAGGAAGGCTGTTCCAGAGTTTCGGAACCAAATGTGAAAACGCTCTCCCTCCTTTAGTGGACTTAACTATCCCAGGTACAACCCAGGTTTTGTGATCTTAAAGAGCGTGATGGATTGTAGGGCATTTTTAAAGTGAAAACTTTCTGATTCTGAAATCGGATTGGATTGTTACAAATTGACGGAAATGTAAACATATCAATTGTATGGACAAAATAAGTTTTTTTTTTTTTTTTTTTTTTTAAATAGGTTTGTCACAATTACCCAGCAGGTTGGACAAACATTTAACCCAACTGCTGGGTTAAAACAACCCATTCGCAGGGCTAAAACAACCCAATTGGTCGGTTTGTCCATTTTCAACCCAACTTGGGTTGTTTTAACCTAGCAAACCATTAGCAACATTCTTTCTCTCTTTTCGTTCGCCTTGACAAAATACCTAAAAGGAAAGCTGTCAAATGTGTGTCTCCTCCACTGACCGCTGCGTAAGATCTAAATAAACATACGCAAGTTCGTAAGGAGGTAAACGTATATAAACAGAGATCTTACAAAAAGGCAAAAACATATGTATCACGGCCAATCACGGAGAAGATAGTCTTATTAAAGCGTTTACATGTTTAATTGTTGTTTGGATTATTCCAGGTGTTTAAGGATTTTCAATTGAGCCATCGATCCAGTTACTAACAGATAATTTGGGTGCACGTACATGTAGAAAGTCATAGAATGACATGAATGTGAATAAATCTTGAGAGAATTTCCATATTTGTTCGATTTGTGTCCTCATCCGGGATGCAACGTTATTTGGTTTGTATTTAGCTACATTTACCAAATATTTGCTGCACTTTCAAATGCATTAAAATGGAAGCCGGAATCTGTAATGGACATGTGCTTCGATCCCGAGACTTACGATTCTGCCTGTGCTAACAAAAGTGACCAGTCAAACAAGGGTGATGACGGAGCCCACGGTGACCCAAAGAGGGGCCACGTGCAGCGACCGCACGCCTGTCGCCTCAGCATCAACCATAATGGTTGCAAGTCCCAGTAGATCTTCTAGGGAGAAACAGCCACTCCGCATAGATAAATGGATTTCTCTTTAGCTAATCAAATTTCTTGTGGTTTTCCAGCTTAGTGCCAAAGCATGTGCGTGTTCCCCATGCACGATTGGAGTGCTGACAGAATCCTGTCCTGAAAGCACTTAACACCATGGTATTGTTTGCTGACGTCTTTCAGTGGTCTGAAAGACAACAAGACCCCGTGATGTTTATGCTTCTTGTTAGAGTTGTGGATTAACACTTCACAGGACATTTCTGGCATGCCTGACATTAACATTCAGCAACACATTGACATGCTGTTATGGAATCAGAGAGCGTTTCCTAAATAAAGTCCGATCGCAAGTGGTCACAGGAGATGCATTTAAGATGCTTGTTAATACCAGGTGTAAATGACAATCCGTCTCGGCTGACCGCTTGTAATTGGATCACCCGAAACAGATGTAACGTGGCCTGACAAACTGTATTTCCCTCGATGAATACAGTGGGCTATGCACACTGATGGGCTAATGTAAGAGTGCCAATGAAATATTTTTAAAAATCTATTTTAAAACGTGCCAAATTCTTAGCAACATATTGTTTCATTGGCGTTTTTATACCATTTTCAAGAAAAAAAATCATTTGACTTTAAATAATGTCATGTGGTGTAATTACATGCAAGTAAAAAGTAAAACATTTTCAAAACAAATTTTAATCATTATATTCAAACATGTTATATATATATATATATATATATATATATATATATATATATATATATATATATATATATAATATATATATATATATACTGCCCACCTCTCATAATAAACAGATATTTTACAGATATTTTAGGAACAAATATTTTTTATAATATAATATTTATATAAGTCAGCAACTTGTTTAAAACTAAAAATATTTATTGTAATTTATTAGGCAAATAACAAACTGAAACAACTAAATTAGTCTTTATTCACACATAATAATTATAATAATAATAATAATAATAATAAATTGGCCTCCTTTAGTGGTGTGATAAATTTGCTAAGCACTATATATATATATATATATATATATATATATATATATATATATAATATTATATTATATATTTAATAAGTTTTATGTTTTTTCTCTGTGTGTGTGTGTGATGGTTGCAATGAAAAAGGTTTTTCAAATATTAATAATCAGCAAAGCCATTTCAGTAAAATATTTTTTGAGAAAGTATTTAAAAAAAAAAGCTATTATTATCCCAATTTAAGATCACCTTGACATTTTGGACTTTAGGAATTTGACTTTTTAAAATGAAAAAATGTTCAACGTAGAGGAGGCGTATTCAAATGTTATGGCATTTTTAATGCATTGAAGATATTACTATGTATTTGAATAAATTGATATTTATTGAGCAAAAATAAGACCAGGAGTTGAACATGATTATATTATTGTAACCTCAACTGCATTTTTTGCTCCATTTTCATACAAAGATGCTTATTCAATGTAAAGCTGAAAGTGTCCTGATGTTACTTTGGTTCATTCAGAGGTGAACATGTTGTCTACGGTCAAATTCAGATGAATTTATTCGTTGGGGATTGAGGTGGTGAGAATGATTGCCTGGTGGTTGAATTTTGTACATCTGTTTCCAGGATCTGTCCACACATGAGTGACAAATCACAGTTTTACACAACCTCAACACGAAATGAGACCGTTCACTCTTCGTCCATCCATTGTGACATCACAAACCAGGCTGAATGTGGCTCTCAGTAACGACCATGAAACTGGATATACTGCTTTACGTTCAGCAGATGTGGGGGGTGTAAACTCTCTCTCCACCTCTTTCTCATAATTTTCTGATTTACACATAAAATTTGGATAATTTGTTGATTGTATGTTTCAAGAAGCCATGTGAGTTAGTTATATTCTACCTCGTTCTCTGATCGTACAGTGTCATTAGCTGCGAGAGTCTGGCAGGTCTGAGTGCAGTGGAGCAGTGACTTGTGACCTTGCACTGGCCCATTCCCTGGCCTCTTCCTGTCACAACTCCAGCTTGTGACACTAAATAGGTGTAGCAGCCTTTGATCCATAAGGCCTAAATGTATTTCACAAATAGACTGTGGAGACATTGCCAAATCACATACTAATGAGGGCTAAACCAGTGGAACTGGTAGGCTGCAACCCAATCATGGTCTTTCCAGATTGGGTTGTGGAGAAATAGTTGGAAAAACAATGCTAATCCACAATCACGTACAGCGAGAGTATCCAAATAAATAGGCCGGTCTCTAAAGTATTTCATCCATCAGCATGGACAGGTTGGAAACCATGAACAATATAAGATCAAATAAATTACAACCCCAGGCTACATTAAGTGTAGGTTTCGTGCTGCAATGTAAAATCTGGGTCTTGAAGCGTAACAAGTTGAGAACCACTGACCTAAGCGAATACTAACCTGATCTCATGGGAAAACGTAACTATGTTGCGATTTTTTTTTACCGTTATTAGAAAAAAAAGTAAACATGAAGGTCCACCCCTAAATATACCCTTTACTGGATGTAAGCAGATTGTACGAAAACGCATGAATGAGATTGTACGAATTCATATGCCATAATTGTATAATTTTATCTCGCAATTTAGATTTTTCTCAGAATTGCGAGATATAAACTCTTTACAACCTAATTGGGACTTTATTTCACACATTTCTGACTCTATAACTCGCAATTGCAACTCATTTCTTGCAGTTCTGAGAAAGAAATAAGAATTGCGAGATATAAACTCTTTATATCACGTAATTGCGACTATATCACAATTATGATTTTATAACTTGAAATTACGACTTATATCTCTCAATTTTGAGAAAACAATCAGAATTGCGAGATATAAACTCTTTATAACACGCAATTGTGACTATTCATTCTTTATAACTCGCAATTGCGACTTATATATCGCAATTCTGCGGAAAAAAAAAAACAAAATTGCGAGATATAAACTCTGTATACCACGTAATTGCGACTATATCACAATTATGATTTTATAACTCGAAATTACAACTTATATCTCGCAATTCTGAGAAAAAAATATGAATTGCGAGGTATAAACTCTTTATAACACGTAATTGTGGGTTATAAAGTCAGAATTGCGAGATATAAACTCTTTATAACACTCAATTGTGACTATTCTGTCTTTATAACTCGCAATACTGCGAAAAAACAACAAAATTGCGATATATAAACTCTGTATAACACGTAATTGCGACTATATCACAATTATGATTTATAACTCGAAATTGCAACTTATATCTCGCAATTCTAAGAAAAAGGTAAGAATTGCGAGATATAAACTCTTTATAACACGCAATTGTGGGTTATAAAGTCAGAATTGCGAGATATAAACTCTTTATAACTCAAAATTGCGAGTTACAAACTCAGAATTTTTAGATATTAAGTCGCAATTCTGACTTTATAACTCGCAATTTATAACTGAAAAAAGTCAGAGAGATAAAAGTCGCAATTATATTTTACTTCTTTTATTCTGTGGCGGAAACAAGCTTCAACGCAAAAATAGTCACCAATTCGCCAAAACATAAAATACATTTTTTTTTTAAATTTATTGGCGAATGCACATTTGAAAACACGCACAGATTGTTCTATAGAGTTGGTGCTTTCTTCCTAGTGTTTATAGCATCTCTCGGTACTTCCTTAGAAATCAAGAACAACAGCTTTATTATATACATTTTTTTTTACATCTCAATGAGAATCTACAGATCTGTATACATATCGTCATTGATTTATACATTTTGTACGGCCTGAATCTTTCAGCACAGTTTCTGTACTTCAGCATTCTGCAAACATTTATGCATTTTATATCAAATTCCGTAGACACTGTGAACCATGAATCACTTGTTGCAATGCTAAATTCACTCTATGCATGCAGACACACAGCGAGGAGCAACAGCAGAGCAGAGGTTTTGTCTCCATACCGGCCTGAATGCTGGCTTTGAAGAGGGGGATTAGGATTAACATTGAATTCGCTTTTTTAACAAAGACTTGACCTAGAACTCTTGTAGGAGACATAGCCACTTGTCAAATCTATAAGAATGGCTAATGCTGCTGCAATAACTTGCTAATTTACTGGCAAAACAGGGGCTTAATTACAGAAAATAAATGACTGTATAATGTGATAGTGAAGAAACTGTACCCAGGCAGAGACAACCTCACCCCTCCTGCCTGATCACCATAATGCCCTTGGACATGGCACTTAACCCTTGCTTGCTCGAGGTCATTGTCCCTTTCAGGAAAAACTGTTTGCTAGAATAGTTTGCCATTTATAATTTTTTGTAGACTGCTCCAATTCACGTACTCTCGAGTGGAACAATTAGGGAAATAATTAAGTTGGATTGAAAGAGTCAACTTACTGTTCTGCTACTTAAGCTTATTATTCTTCTTCTTAGATTAAATTTCTAAACGCTACTCCTCCTAGACTTTTCAAACTACAACCACCAAACTCGGACTAGACCTTCAAACTGTTCGGACTCGAGTTGCTATATCTTTTCAGACTGATTGGACTTACGGTTTTCCTAAAAATACTGATTAAAACTCGGAAAAATCCCATTGACTTTCATTGACGGAATTAGACTCAATGAAGCTGCCATTCTATGTACCTATCTATCTATCTATCTATCTATCTATCTATCTATCTATCTATCTATCTATCTATCTATCTATCATCTTTCTATCTATCTATCTATCTATCTATCTATCTATCTATCTATCTATCTATCTATCTATCTATCTATCTATCTATCCATCTATCTATCTATCTATTTATCTATCTATCTATCTATCTGTCAATCTATCTATCTATCTATTTATCTATTTATCTATTTATCTATCTATCTATCTATCTATCTATCTATCTATCTATCTATCTATCTATCTATCTATCCATCTATCTATCTATCTATTTATCTATTTATCTATCTATCTATCTATCTATCTGTCAATCTATCTATCTATCTATTTATCTATTTATCTATTTATCTATATATCTATCTGTCAATCTATCTATCTATCTATCATCTTTCTATCTATCTATCTATCTATCTATCTATCTATCTATCTATCTATCTATCTATCTATCTATCTATCTATCTATCTATCTATCTATCTATCATCTTTCTATCTATCTATCTATCTATCTATCTATCTATCTATCTATCTATCTATCTATTTATCTATTTATCTATCTATCTATCTATCTATCTATCTATCTATCTATCTATCTATCTATCTATCTATCTATCTATCTATCTATCTATCTATCTTTGAATGTCATCTATCTATCTATCTATCTATCTATCTATCTATCTATCTATCTATCTATCTATCTATCTATCTATCTATCTATCTTTGAATGTCATCTATCTATCTATCTATCTATCTATCTATCTATCTATCTATCTATCTATCTATCTATCTATCTATCTATCTATCTATCTATCTATCTTTGAATGTCATCTATCTATCTGTCAATCTATCTATCTATCTATCTATCTATCTATCTATCTATCTATCTATCTATCTATCTATCTATCAATCTATCTATCTGTCAATCTATCTATCTATCTATCTTTGAATGACATCTATCTATCTGTCAATCTATCTATCTATCTATCTATCTATCTATCTATCTATCTATCTATCTATCTATCTATCTATCTATCTATCTATCTATCTATCTGTCAATCTATCTATCTGTCTATCTATCTATCTATCTATCTATCTATCTATCTATCTATCTATCTATCTATCTATCTTTGAATGTCATCTATCTATCTATCTATCTATCTATCTTTGAATGTCATCTATCTATCTATCTATCTATCTATCTATCTATCTATCTATCTATCTATCTATCTATCTATCTATCTATCTATATATCTATCTATCTATCTATCTGTCAATCTATCTATCTATCTATCTATCTATCTATCTATCTATCTATCTATCTATCTATCTATCTATCTTTGAATGTCATCTATCTATCTATCTATCTATCTATCTATCTATCTATCTATTTATCTATCTATCTATCTATCTATCTATCTATCTATCTATCTATCTATCTATCTATCTATCTATCTATCTATCTATCTATCTATCTATCTATCTATCTATCTATCTATCTATCTATCTATCTATCTATCTTTGAATGTCATCTATCTATCTGTCAATCTATCTATCTATCTATCTATCTATCTATCTATCTATCTATCTATCTATCTATCTATCTATCTATCTATCTGTCAATCTATCTATCTATCTATCTTGAATGTCATCTATCTGTCAATCTATCTATCTATCTATCTATCTATCTATCTATCTATCTATCTATCTATCTATCTATCTATCTATCTATCTGTCAATCTATCTATCTGTCTATCTATCTATCTATCTATCTATCTATCTATCTATCTATCTATCTATCTATCTATCTATCTATCTATCTATCTATCTATCTTTGAATGTCATCTATCTATCTATCTATCTATCTATCTATCTATCTTTGAATGTCATCTATCTATCTATCTATCTATCTATCTATCTATCTATCTATCTATCTATCTATCTATCTGTCAATCTATCTATCTATCTAATCTATCTATCTATCTATCTATCTATCTATCTATCTATCTATCTATCTATCTATCTATCTATCTATCTATCTATCTATCTATCTATCTATCTATCTATCTATCATCTGACTATATCTATCAATTTATCTATCTATCATCTGACTATTTCTATCTATCTAACTATCTATCTATCCATCTGTCTTTCTATCTAACTTCTAAACTAAAACTTAAACTATTTCAAACTACTTCAAAGTTTCTGGCTAGGCTTTTTCAAGCCAACTTGTCTCAACGAACTTTTCTATCTAGTACATGTTGCTGTCGTTCGATTGCACTGCATGATGATAAGTCGCCAAAATGTGAATACAAAAATGCATCTAAATTTGTAATCCTTAAGCAAATGCCCACGTATTACTACTTGCTTGTTCACAGTAACTGATACTCGGTAGATTCACTATTCCACAACTCTTTGCAGAACTAGACAAGTTACAGCTGGCTAAATAAACAAACAGCGCTAGTAAACTCGGCCGGTGTCACCTCGCTATGGCCCGAGTGGCGCTGAGGGCATGGGAGCTGGCTGTGGTGGGGATGCAGTCAAGCTGTCTTTTTGGGCAGTGAATAATGACACAATTGTTTGTCAGTCAGACTAAGAACAGGTGTTATGGAGCTGTAGACTGTAAAGCTAGAGGCCAGTGGCCTTGCTCTCTGGTTTCGAGACAAGGGGGGGTTTAAAATCCTCTGATACCTTTGACATGCTGGGTGGTAACCCTAGAGTATGTGTTTGTGCAATCCACCCATTCTGATTTAGACCGCAAAGCAAGTTGTTCTATTACTGTTGGAGTTCAAGAATCTGGATTTGAACCATCCAGAAGCAGCACATAAAGAGTTAAACTGATCAGCTTTTACAATGACTTTGTAAATGGTATTGAACTCTGTTAGCCACAGGAATGCTAATGTTTTCCAACCCCAGCTCTCATTAATTATTTGTCGCCAAACACTGGGTAATTCCCCCATATGCCTCGTGGAGAGGTGTCTGGATGTTTGAGTAATTAAATGTGACGGTGCGGAGTTTGACATGAGAGAGAGAGACGTAGAGCCGGACATGTTGGAGGAGGCTTTACTTATTGCTCTTTTCCGCTTTGCGTGACACTAAGACTGAGAGGAGGCAGGGAACCGTTGTCGACATCAGCAAAGGTGAAGGGTTAAGTGTTGTTGGTTCACCCCAAAAATAGAGTCTGGGACGCAGCCTTTGTATGGTATGAGACTGCCTCTTACTTTCAGCACAATGCTCTATTTTTCTTTCTTTGCCACAACCACAACAACTTGTTAGCCTTGGAGCTTATCCCGCTAGCCATACGCAAATGTGTGCTTTTGTATATTCTTTTGGGAATTCCTTTCGGGTACGTCTTTGAGTGTGTCCTTTATACAAACAGTGTCAGTTTTCCTCAACCTTAGACATCAAAAGACACTGCAACGCCATTTTTGTTGAAACCGTTTTCACATGCTTTGTCCTCTGTGAGAAAAAAAAAAAAGTACTTGTTTTCCACAAGACATTTTTTTCTTACAATGGTATTAGTGTGTGGAAGTGCCCCAAAGAAAAACCCAATGCCATTTTATCATACTTAATATTCCCATATATCAACAATTGGCGGTCTGAGCGTCAAAATCACACATTTGCTTTCGAAAAAAGAATGAATATATAAACCAAAACCAGATTTCCCTCCTATGACTCGACCCCCATCTCACCAAAACAGACCCTCACACACACACACACACACACACACACACACACATATGTGGAATGCTTTTTTTCACAGACAGAAATGAGTTGAGTTGCCGGGTTGGATGATGCTGGGTGGTGGGGTTAGCTAATGAAAAGCAGAGCTCTTGTTCAATGAGCCATATGCTACTAATCCTTTTTTCAAACTCCCAGTGAGGAAGTGTGATGCTGTAATGCTTAGCATACCCCAATAAAGTCCAGGACATCCTGTTTGAAGACTCTATTCCCATATCAAACTGAGCTTGGAGCAGTGTCTACACCTCCATGAAGGGGTGCTTGCCGGCAGGAGCCATCATCCATGTTTGTCTTGTGTTGATTAGTGTCTCTGGGAACTGGTGGCTTTTAGCTAGTAACTATTATAATGGGGTTACAGTCAGAGCAGTAGGCGCAACAGAAAATCCAGACGTGGTCTTCCGAGGTCCAACGTGGCACACAGACTAAACAAAATGCTTACCTTGGCAAATAGATCAGCATAGCATGTGTTTTGTATGTTTGTGTGTCATATTCTTAACTAGCTCAACCAGCAAAACAACCTCAGGCAACTAGGATCTTCTCAAAGTCCATTCTTTTCAACCAACAAATAAAGTGGTATGGACCAATATGGCGTTCCTCTGTGATCATGTTTCTCAAACCTTTGGCCATTGAATCTGTTCAGTATGCTAGCCAGCTATTTTGAGATGCCTCTTAAGCGAGTCTCTGTGGGTGTAATCGATCGACCCGCTCTGAGCGGGCCTCGAACCCGGCTTTTCTGGCATGGGAGTCGGACACTATAACAAGGAAACTAAAGGCTGCAACCTCTTGAGGTCAGAGGAGTGAGGTTTACTCACACAGCAACTACTAGCTGGCCTCCGTTACACTCACCCCCTCTAAACCTCACTCCCATCCGGGTCACGGCACCAATGTAACCCCTCTACCCAGGTCTTACTCGGCTCGCTCTGAGCGGGCCTCAAACCCCAGTCTTCCAGCATGGGAGTCGGGCGCCCCAACAAGGAGGCTAAAAGCTGCAACCTCTAGCATCTGTCGGTTTACTCGCACAGCAACTACTCCGTTACATAGGATGTATGGCATGGTAAAAGTTTCCTGATCACAATGACAGAATATTTCAGGCAGCAAGGCCAGGATCACCTTGCTATTGACCAAAAAACCTTTGTGATGTAATTAGTCATGTTTATCACTATTAGTACTGCTCATACTTAGGGTTAGAGATGTGAACAAACTCCTATACTTAAGAATTTACCTTTGGGATGGCGGATGGTAAAATGAACAAATAATTCTCTGAGATTTGCGTTGAAGACTTGGTGGTAGGCTCTTATGACTTACTGGTCATAACCACCCTAGAACACACTTGCAACCACCTTTATATCTTTATCAGACAAATATGAATTGCACTGTCAGAAAATAAAAGTGCAAAAATTGTACCTTTAAGGCCAATTCACACTGCACCAACCAACGCCAACCAACACCAACGAACACACCTGTTGGAGTTTGTCGGATAGGTGTGATACCCCTGTTAGCGTCTGTTGAAGTCTATTTTCACCCAGCTAAACATGTTTAATCGGCATTTGTTGGGTCGCCAACAAACTCTGACGTAATCTGACATGACATTACATTTTTTTCTATCAATACTGGAACGTGCGCGTGAAGGACTTTCCTGTGACAATTGCAAGTGACGATTCTGTCAACCAATCAATGTTCTGCAGTGAGTCTCGCTCCACCCTTTAGGTAGGGGGTACCCCAATGGAAGCTTCCCAAAAAATACCGGTTTGGTATTTTGGTATCATTCACAAACACTGACAATCAAAACGGAAATAATCATGCACCGTA
Source organism: Opsariichthys bidens (assembly GCA_037194245.1). Taxonomy (NCBI): domain Eukaryota; kingdom Metazoa; phylum Chordata; class Actinopteri; order Cypriniformes; family Xenocyprididae; genus Opsariichthys; species Opsariichthys bidens. The sequence continues at coordinate 8,380,336 of CM074307.1, read as the reverse complement.
CTGTACCGCTCAATGAAAACGAGCCATAAGGTACTAAAATGTACTTTTTAGAGGTAAAAGGGTGAAAAAATGTCCTTTTAAGAGTACTGTTGTACCCCTAAAAGTACAATTTTTGCATATTTTTTCTTAGAGCGATCCGGAGTATGTTTGCTTCAAACGACTGTGGCAAAATCCGGTTGCATCTCCTGAGATAATAAAGTCATCTGCGCTTGTTAGAGAATGTAATTTGATAACCGGAATTAAATCAAACCTGTTTCTGCTGGTACAATTGAACTACATCACACCTGGGGGGCACATTTCAAATAAAAGACTGTCATCGTTAGAGAGACAACCCTTAGTGAGAGTGTGTCAGGCTCCATTACTTAAACGAAATGGGCTCCAGTACCTAAACTGTGGCGTACTAAAAAGTGTCGGTGTAGCTGTGGTCCTTTGGTAAATGGACCAAAATGTCCAAATGATTGTCATGCAGAGGGCAGTAGCAGAGAGCAGCCAGGCAGGTGGGCCCGCCCCTCAGAAACCGAATAGGACTCGTGGGACAGGGTTTTCCTTTTGGGCCAGCTCTGCTCCAGAGGGCCTGGGCCATTAGCTGCCTTAATATTCTGCATTACCTTTCCAGCCATTTGTTGCCCCTTTGTTGTGATACCTACTTAAAATATCAAAGCCTGTGAGAGCCTCAATGAGACATTTGAAAACTGAGAAATGCGGGTTTTATGTGTCAGCGCTGTGTCCCCTCCCTCTGTCCCTTCTCTTTACACAGCTCCATGCAGGTAGTGCTGGATGAAAAAGGAATCAAAAGGGGAAAGAGAAAAAAAAAGTTTGGGTGGGACATCAATGGCTGACATGGTTGAAACAGAACAAAAACTGAAAGCTATGCAGGAGAGAACAGAACGAGGCAGTGAAAGAATCAAAGCGCACCAACCGAATGGGAGAAGGGAGAATTTTCAAACTCATAACAGAAATGCAAAACTTTCTTGGGTGTTCAGGATGGAAGAGCTCTTAGTTGGTTGCAGCTGGTTGACCAGTTGAGAAAAATGGGTGAGTTTAGGAACCATTAAAAGGTTTGAATAGTGCCCGTCGGCTATTCACAATGCCAGCCTGACTCCAGTTTCAAAGTGTGTGAGTATTCAGCTAAATTCATTTCCCTCCCCAAAGGCAAGCAGAACTCCTCCAGAAACCACAAGGAGATCCCAATTTTGTCTGCTTCTGCTAATTACTGCGAGCATCGTAACATTATATATTGGAGCTCACAGCAGAAGCCTCCAGATTGCTCGACTGATCCAACACATCAGCATTTGAAGGTGTGTTGTCTAACAGGCCTTTGTAGTGGTGACATGCCGAAATGTGTTGTACATCTGGTCTCACGTCATTTAGTGACAAAAGAGCTGAGTGGTTTCCATAGTATCGCATTCCTGGGAGACTTATCAACTTTGTGTGACTTTGTCCTATAATCGCTAGTATCTGATCTGCTGCTGGCCTTAATTTTTGTCAACGTTTGACCCACTTCCGAAGCAGGAAGATGTCCTTCTCAAAACTCTGGAGATTTTGAACCAGGATACAGCGTTTTAATGCCAATTCAGAAGATGCGTTGACCGTTTTTTTCCCTCCTTTGGCATGTGGCTCAAGTTTTTGATTGTTATGTAAAGAGTCTCACCTGTGTCTGTGCGTTCGAGTCTGTCGTGGTTAATCAGCCTCTTGTTGTTTGATCATGTCTGTCTCCATTGTACATCTGTTGAAATGAGCTGCGCTTGATGTGGTCAAAACACGGCCGTAGCACGCGTTCCTTGTGTCTACAGCACAGAATGCATTACAATGCACCATGAAGTGCAAGGCTATGACTTATATCTTTGATTTTCAACATCAACATCTATGAGTGTCTCCATCGAAACATTTTTCGTCACTGCTTTGAGTGAGGCTTTCATTGGACAGATCTGTGTATCGAAGTCAATAGGTCCCTTTGTTCGCTGTAGGGACATAGCAGAGGGGGCAAGGACAGAGGCTAAATATACTTCTTGGTGTGGTATGGCGGGTAGCTGGCCCTTAACCCCGTGCCCACATGGTTACCTCTATTGTAATCCCATTTACAGGCTGCAGCTCACAATCTGATTAATGACTGAAGGCGAGGAACGCAAAGCATGCATTGTCTGGTATTTTGATTCAAATTTTTAAATCCTCAAATTAAGGCCCAAGTCATTCTTAATCATTTGGTATCTTCATCTCGGCTTATTAAAAAGAACAAATGTGTATTTAGGTTCTGGACGGCCATTTTGCCAGTGTTTTCAGTGGCAACAAGAATGGTTCATTCAAAATTGAGAGGTGGAAATATAATTTATAATCTTTTTCAGACATTGATGCTCACGAATGCACCTTGCTGTGATCAAGGATTAAATTTCAGTCCGTTCCTCACACAAAGTTTCAGAACACGTTAAATACAATGTACTTTTACTGTGTTTACTGTGACAGCCCTAGTCCTCATTCATTGTCATTATATTGAAAATAATGGCCAGGATGTTCTTCAAAAATGTGCACTTTCTGTTTTTCACAGAATAAAGCAAGTCATATAGGGTTGGTGCGACATTAAGTGACATGAATTTAAAGCTTCCTTTCAATTTTTTTTTTTTAAATGTATCTTCGCTTATGCTTCTTCGGCATGGGTTTAATTGGCTTATTTGGGTTCATCAAAATAATATCATTTAGGTGTCCAATGAGGCCTTCATTGATGTTTGCTGAAGTGCACCTGCAATCGGAAGGCATCACAAACAAATAAGAAAGACACCATAAGCATATTACAATTTTGTATCTGTACGTCTGAATTCATTTAATAAACAACATTAAATATCATTATTTCGTCAGTGGTGTCATCTTCAGGTTAAATAAGGCTTTGGGGTTCAGTGATAACTTGTCTTTACTTGTAACAGCTCTACATATAGGCATCAAAAACAGTGTTTTTTTAAGCCGGGTGTGGCGGCATGAGCAGAAACCAGCCGACTGTTTGAAGTTCTGAACTTTTTTCCGGCAGCGTTGTTTCGTCTCTGTGCGGCGGGAGTGGAGAGACAGCCACTGCAAACAGCAGGTGTGGCTTTTGAACGAAGCCATGACATGGCAGGCTCTTTAGTCTCCATCGCATGATTCTTGTTTTCATCAAAAGAAGAAAGGCCCTCCTTGCTGTTGTCTTTCATCTCCAGGAGACGGCCTCTCCTTCATTTTGTCCCCTTTGTTTGTGTGTTGTCCCTGGGCTGCAGCTTTGTGGCTTTCAGCAGGTGTTACTATTTAGAAGTATGGCTGAACATAAGAGGTGGTTCGGGACTGCCACACGGCCGGTTTGAAGCACTTAATATTAAGTACCGAGACCAGGAGTGTTAAAGACACTGATCTTCTTACTCCCTTGTAGCACCATGGGAAGGGGCGTTAGAGATGGGCAGACATGGCTTTAAAGATATTGCCCATAGGAGACATTCGAGATCTTTATTGTAAAGCCTTTTGGAGCGCCAAATGAAGACCAGCTTGGCCCTCTAGAGGAAGATTTGTCAGATTTTATAAATGCTTTACCCAGCATTACCTCTTAGAGGAGGGCTTTACACTCTTCAGATGCCACAAAACGCTCTCTGGAGCAGACAACATGCATGCTTCTCTTGTGACTATACCAGTTCTACCACTGTGTTCAATACTATGCAAACAAGTTGTCGTGAGAGCTACCGACAGATTTATGTGCGTGTAGCTTTTTGCACTGGTATATCAGTTCATAGTAAAGCACAGTTGCAAATTGGAAACCAAAACCACTTCAGTCACATAGTTTGGTTTGATTCCTCGAAAGGTGTAAAGACAAGTTGAAAAGGTGTATTTGTACAATAAGTTTAGATATTGTAAGAGTGTATGTTTATTTCGTACTATTCCTGTTGCTCAGATGGTAGAGCATTGCAGTCAAGGGTTTGATTCCCAGGGTTGGGAAGTAACGAAATACAAGTAACTTAGTTACGTATTTAAAATGCAAAATTTGAGTAAATGTATTTCATTACAGTTACATTTTAAATGGGTGGTAATCAGATTACAGTTACATCTGAAAAGTATTTTAGATTACCAAAGTGATTACTTTGAGTTTTAATGTCATTTAAACAGCGATTGGTGATTCTCTGACTCTGACCGTCTGAAAAAGAGGAGTTCAGTTTCATCAACATTTTAATACTTTTAAGAGGGATCATAAAAATATTGTTATTTTATTTAATACTGTCCTGAACAAGACAAAATGAAATTTTGAACTTCTGAATTTATAAAAAAAAATACCCAACTGTCAACTGAACTGTCCTGTCATGACCTGATGATCCACGACTGTTTTCATGTTTTCTGATAGTTGTTTGAGAGTCATTTTATAATTCACTCGTCACTGCAACTTTTTCTCACAATTTGTTTTTTTTTTTTCCCTCACAATTGTGAGTTTGCATTTGCAATTGGGAGATATAAACTTGTAATACTGACTTTTTGTCTTGCAATTGTGAATTTAGTATGGGAGTTTAAATCTCATAATTCTGACTTCTCAATATTGTGAGTTTACATCTCATAATTCGGACTTTATAACTCGCAATTGCAACTTTAAATCACATGATTCTGAGGGAAAAAGTCAGAATTGTGAGATAAAAACTTGCACCTTTTACCTTTTTTGTGTTTGTTTCACACTTATTAGTATTCCAAAGTATTCTAAAGTATTTAGATTAAGTTACTAAACTTGAGTAATGTAACGAAATACGTTACAAATGACTTTTTAAAGCATGTATTTTGTAATCTGTAGTGAAATACATTTTAAAAGTAACCTCCCCAGCCCTGTTGATTCCCACACAACAGACATAATCTTCCACCTATAGCTTCACTACTTGAGGACTTGTAATGATTTTGTTCGGTAGCTCTATCAATTTGTCCACTTTGAATTTTCTCGCTCAAACAGTTCGGCACAAAATACTTCTCTGGACCACGCTCAATAGAAACATTTACCAGTGCTATTTATGCCAATTGGTTGCTTTTACAAGGAAGCCACAGTTCACAACAGCCCTTTGCAAAACAGAGATACTCTTCAATGTTTGCCTTCATGATGCCATGGATTCCACAGATGGTTCGTGCCAGGCGCAGCTAGAGACATGCATTTCCAATGTGTCAACAAGACTGTGGCCATTCATTTGGATACCTCTTTATCTTGCATCCTATATTTTTGTGTCCTTGTTTTAATTTGGTTCTTTACTGCAGCTTAAACAAGCTATTACGCCAAAGGGCATCCACGGAGAATAAAAGGTGTGCAGGAGACCTGAATAGCTCAGACATGTAAATGGATTCAGACGTCACGGCTTCATTGGGCATCTTGTGAGTCATTTGCAAAGGACTTCTTGTAGATCCCACTGAGTAAAATGCCAGGTTGAAGACGATATTTGAGGTCACCTGTATTTTGGTTGCTTTATACTTTCCATCGCCCCACAACTAGGATTGACTTCTCTTTGCGGGCTCAGATGAGGTGGGGCTACCCTGGGCTTGTCCTCGATGTTGTCCTCTAATGCAGAAGAAATCAACCCACAACTTCAGACTGGATTTGGCCTGTCTAGCTGTTTCTCAGACAGTTAAATCACATCCTACTGCCGTCCCCCTGCTGGGACTCAAAGTGAGGTGGCTGGGCTTAGATTCCACCAGTTACACTGTTCGATTCCAGAGACAGTCAACACACTGGGATCCACATTTCTCGAAGGCCCCAGCAGCAATACATTCCTGTCTGGTCTGTCCAAACCCCACCCACTCCCAGAATCACATCAGTGTGGTCAGGGCCGTTTACTGTCTGCGTACTGTTTCCATGCTTCTGTGCCTTTATTTCATTCCTTTTAGTTGAAGTGACGACACAGATGTTAGCTGCCTCAGGGGAAAGGGTGTCATGCTACTTTTTTGGTTTTTTTGGGGTGAGATAAAACATGACTCAAAAGAAACACTTTTAACTACACAGTAGTTTTCTATAGATTTGTAAGAAGTCTAAATGTACAACTTTTTGGATTATCATGAAATGGGACTAGGGATCAGTGGTGTATAAAGTGCTTGAAAGCCATACTTGAGTAAAAGTATAGATATCTTACCAGAAAATGACTTTGGTAGAAGTAAAAGTCACTGTTTAGAATATTACTTTAGTAAAAGTTTTAGTGATATTTTTTGTACTTATGAAAAGTTTTTTTTTAAAATTTTAAACAAACTTAAGTATTGAAAGTAAAAGTACAAGTAAATGCAAAATACAAAAGGAGCAGAAAATATTATTACAATTTTTATTTATTATATTTTATTTAAAAAAACTCTATTTCTTACATTTTGTTTGCTTTGAATTTTAAAAATGTTTATTGTAAGTTTTAAATACGAACAATACTAATATATTAATTATACTGTTAATTCAAAGTCCATTATTATTAATATAAGAGTCAACTTTAAAATATAAAAATATAAATGTTGAAATTAACAATGAACAACGCTTTCATTAACCTTTAATGTTACAAATGGTATTGTAAAGTGTTACCATTTCATATAAATCCAAACAATCGTGCTTAAAATGGCCATTTTTACGCAAAAAAACATATTTCATGTATGCTTATGTAATTTGCTTCTATTTTAGAACACTTGATAATTATCTAATCAAAATATGTGTTAAAGCGTGGATTAAAAAAGAAATGAAATCGAATTCATTTTTGATTTGTTATCTTTCTGTCGGCTGCATGATTAGGATCCAATTTAAATATGCAACTTCGCTGGATAATGAATGCATAAAATTAAACAAATGAATATAAACTAATGCAAATAGATGGTAACAATCGTGAAATTAAACAGTTGGTGTTTCTGTCACATTGTTTTTACCGCTTGTGGTAACGTTACTACTAAAGTCAGCATCTTCTCAGCCTCGACGGCAAACATGCTGCTGTTCTCCACTAATGCAGCATCTAGTCAACAAACTAATTACTTTAATGATGTGAAAACATGTACTGTGTAGCATACCACTTTGTTGTCGTTGTTTTAAATCCGTTTTTGAAGTGTCCTCACGTCACGTGTCAAAACAAACTCTATGAGGCACCAGTGATAGTTTTCCTTTGGCCTGTAGAGGTCGCTCTCGTGCCGCACTCTTTCTCTGCCTCTCCAGCAACGGACACAACCCGGAAAATGAAATCAACCGCGGTTGTGCAGCACTGTTCTTCCGACTTTATTTTGTAGTAAGTAACAGAAATGCTTTGGGGAAATGTGAAAGTATACATTTTATTTAGGAAATGTAGTGGAGAAAAAGTAAAAGTTGACAGAAATATAAATACTCGGGCAAGTACAGATTTTCCCAAAAAATACCCAAGTACTGTAACAAAGTATTATTACGTCCTTACACTACACCTCTGCTAGGGATCAATTCATGACATTATTGAGCACATTACTGAACTTAAAGGGATAGTTCACCCAACATTTACTCACCCTCAAGCCTTCCTAGGTGTATATTAGACTTTCTTCCTTCAGATGAACACATTCATTTAAAAATATACTGGCTCTTGCCAGCTTTATAATGCCAGTGAATGGGTGGCCTGATTTTGAAGCCAAAAAAACAGCAAAAAATGATTTTGAAGTGTATTCATCCATCGTAAAAGTACTCCACAGGCTCCTGGGGGGTAAAAAAGGCCGTTCGTCGTGCATCAGGTTAGAGGTCACTCTTCAGTCTGTCGGAAGCTACAGTTGATAGAGCTTTAAATATGGACATTTTTAAAAACCCATGCCTTTATTAACCCCCTGGAGCCATATGGATTACTTTTATGATGGATGGATAGATGGATGGATGGATGGATGGATGGATACATTTATTATTTTTTTTTTGGCTTCAAAATCTGGCCCCACCTTCACAACCATTATAAAGCTTGGAAGAGCAAGGATTTTTTTAAAGATATCTCCGATCGTGTTTGTCTGAAATAGTCATGCATACCTAGGATGGCTCGAGGGTGAGTAAATCATGGGATAATTTTCATTTTGGGGTGAACTGTCCCTTTAATGTGCTTTTCAAAGCAGCTGGACATTCCGTCTCTCTGAGTTGAATGGAGCTCCAGTGCAATGTTTTCTCTAACTGGACATCGCACGTCAAGACAACACAAGGGCATTGTGGGGATGTGTTAGACCATAAAAACAATCTTTCTTTAAACTACTTCTTGTCCCTGTCGGAAACCCCTCTGAAGGTGTACTTATTTGTTTACCCTGCTGAAATAAAAGACTCGTGGGTCTTTAAAAGCTAAGGGGAAGCGGGGGAGGGATCAAGGATCTTTGGAGCATCTATGGATAAATGTCTCATGATAAGCGGACACAAAGACACAAAAGGACAAAAGCAGCCGAGGTCGGGAACGCTCCATCACCAAAAGGCAGCGTTATCTTAGCCGGCAGAAAGACACCTCTGCGTGTCATGCTCTTAACCCCTCTGTCACTGTTCACCCCCCTTCTCTTTATTTAGGTGAGGATAAGACTGCCGACAGAAGCCTCTAGATAAGACAGCCATTCCATCCCTGGTGGAAAGTGTGGCCTGTTAGCAGGTATTCAGATCACTTGACCTCAGTCCACAAGGCTACGGATCTTTCAGTGGGATAATTTAGACATAAGCCCTTAATAATGTTGTGATTTGTGTAACACATTGTTAATCAGGGTGAAAGAGTTTGGTTTACGGTGTCGGATCTGGGGGCTGCACATCACTCGCTTGATTCAGGGTCTAAGAAATGACATGAGGAGACAAGACAAGCCTCTTGTGTTCTCTAGGGCCCCAGTGGATTGAATGATTCTTTGGTATCCTCTTTCATTCAGTTTTCCTTAAGCTTGAGGTCTGTATTCATGGGCCTTAATGGGTCTCGTCTCTTCACAAGTCCGTAGTTAAACATAGCAGTGCAGCAATGCGCGACGCAAATGTACAATGTACACTTAATACAAGAAAAATCACAAATTGTTTCTCCTAATGAGAAACTTAAAGTCTCCTGCTTCTTTTGTCAAAGAAATTTTGCTTAAGAACCAAAATCTGCAATCAAAAACTGAACTCAAATATTCTAATGCCTGAGCTACTCTACTCACTAAAAAATATTGGGTTAAAAATAACCCAACAAGTAACCCAACTATGGGTTAACATAGCACCTTCCCAACTGTGGGTTATTTTTAACCCAATGATTGGATTAAAAGCCAGCTGGGTTAAAAAAATAACCCAACTATGGGTTAACATAGCACCTTCCCAACTGTGGGTTATTTTTAACCCAATGATTGAGTTAAAAGCCAGTTGAGTTAAAAAATAACCCAACAAGTAACCCAACCATGGGTTAACATAGCACCTTCCCAACTGTGGGTTATTTTTAACCCAATGATTGGGTTAAAAGCCAGTTGGGTAAAAAAAAAAAACCAACAAGTAACCCAACTATGGGTTAACATAGCACCTTCCCAACTGTGGGTTATTTTTAAACCAATGATTGGGTTAAAAGCCAGTTGGGTTAAAAAATAACCCAACAAGTAACCCAACTATGGGTTAACATAGCACCTTCCCAACTGTGGGTTATTTTTAAACCAATGATTGGGTTAAAAGCCAGTTGGGTTAAAAAATAACCCAACAAGTAACCCAACTATGGGTTAACATAGCACCTTCCCAACTGTGGGTTATTTTTAACCCAATGTAACCCAACAGTTGGGTTAATTAAATAACCCAGCATTTTTTACTGTGTATGCACATTCATTTTAGAGCTCTATACCCTCAGCTATAATCAACAAGCGTCTTATTTATTTCTTTTTAGGATTTTAAGGAGAAACAAAGTTGGAAAAGAACTCAAGTGAAATCTTTGAGCAGTACAATTTTCCTCTGGGCAATGCAAGATTTGTAAAGTATTTTCTGGACTTATTTTATTCCTTGTCATCTTTTGCATTTTCTCTCTCAATACTCTGAAAACAATGCATTATGCTGCCAGAGACAAGTGGATTTAGTGCTGGCTTCTTAGATCTGCGCTACGCCACATTTGAGCTGGTTCTCTGCCAAAACCAAAGAAACTACTCGACAATTTGAAAACATCCAAGTTCTTTTGGCCACTCACCGCAATCTAGAAATGTGCCTGGCACTTTCACATGCAATTAAACCAAGGGAAAAAGTCCCAAATATAACAGCCGCTGAATGGGAGGACAGTTACGAGGTTCTCTTACTCATAGTGGAATTATTGCTTAGTCAGTTTTCCCTGTCCATGCGATGTGTATGTTTATGCACACATTGTCCTTGTCAATATGTCCCATCGGATGGTGTAATTTTGCAGGGAACTGGTTATCTACACAAATGCTGCTTGAAATGTTGCACGCAAACAAGTCTGATGGCTAAACCATTGACATCTGTTAGACCAGTGGGCTGGGCTTTGATTTGCAAAACATGTTTTCCCACAAACAGCAGCACTGCTATACATACAGTAAAAAGAGAGACAAAATGGTATGTTAGGAATAGCATTACCCATACAGAGTATGGAATACCTGGCTACGTTTGCCAAAATATGCGGTATACCTGCATAGATTCAAGTTGTGTCCCAAAAGATGCACCGTATAAAAGTCTCCAACGAAGTCCACAGTCCTCCAGAGTTTGCCTCCAACTCTATTTAAGCACATGAAGCAGCTCAAGGCCATCTGGGCCTTGTTGTTCAAAAGTAAAATTCAACGTACTGGTAAAACACCTGAAAAAAATAAATATGGGAAATTCTTTCAAATGAATACTGTAGGCAGTTCGGCAGTTTGTGTTGCTCGAAACCATTTCGATTGGGATAGCTTTGATCCAAAAGCAAAAATCTTTATTATCCTGATCCCAGCAGATGGGAGGATTTCAGAGTAACAAAACTGGTCAAAAAAAATATTTATATAATGTAATTTATACACGCATTTATATATATATATATATATATATTTTAAATTATACGCTTTTGGTATGCTCATGAGAGTATGAATTTCAAAAGGGTAGTGTCAGCTCAAATGGAACACTTTAATTTGTCATTTTTTAAGTAATTTATATTTCAAACACATATTTTTTACACTGATGTGTACCGTTAGCTTTAGCATGTTTAGCCCCTCCTCATCCACTACATACAACATGAGCAAGAACATCATCTGGCTACTGGTGTTGTAAAGTAAACACTTTCACTACTTAAACTACAAAATACCATTCAAAATGGCTCTCCAGTGGCTCTTACACAGACGGTGCAATGCGCAAGACTTGATGCCCATTTCAAGAAAATCAATAGCAATTTTTAAAACCTCCTTCTCACTCAAAAGTTGTTTAAAATATTAAATAATCTTATTTATTTCCATATATACACATGCTGGATTAAACATGTACAGGGCTGGGTAGGTTACTTTTAAAATGTATTTCACGACAGATTACAAAATACATGCTTTAAAAAGTCATTTGTAATGTATTTCGTGACATTACTCAAGTTTAGTAACTTTAAAATCTAAATACTTTAGAATACTTTGCAATACTAATAAATGTGGAACAAACACAAAAAATGTAATTGCAAGTTTTTATCTCACAATTCTGACTTTTTCCCTCAAAATTGCGTGATATAAAGTTGCAATTGCGAGTTATAAAGTCAAAATTATGAGATATAAACTCACATACTAAATTCACAATTGCAAGAAAGAAAAATTCTGATTTTCTAACTTTATAACTAGAAATTCTGAGAAAAAGAAGTCAGAATTGTGAAATGCAAACTCACAATTGTGAGGGGAAAAAAACTAATTGTGAGAAAAAGTTGCAGTGACGAGTGAATTATAAAATGACTCACAAATCATGAAAACAGTCGTGGATCATCAGGTCATGACAGGACAGTTCAGTTGACAGTTGGGCAATATTTTCAGTCATTTTGTCTTGTTCAGGACAGTACTAAATAAAAATAACAACATTTTTTATGATCCCTCTTAAAAGTATTAAAATGTTGATGAAACTGAACTCCGCTTTTTCAGACGGTCAGAGTCAGAGAATCACCAATCGCTGTTTAAATGACATTAAAATTCACAGTAAAACACTTTTCAGATGTAACTGTAATCTGATTATGAAATACAGTTACTCAAATTTTGTATTTTAAATATGTTACCAAGTTACTTGTATTTCGTTACTCCCCAACCCTGAACATGTAACATAATAAAGTCATGGGAGATCAATGTAGCATAATACCGTTTGAAATGTTAATTGGTAAATACTGTTCATGTACTGTGCATACAAACTGCACAGACGTGGGATGGGGTCTGGAGCAGCTCTCTCTGCAGCGGCGGGAGGCCATTAGTAGGGCTGCTGCACTATATCGTGTTGCAGCTTGTGTTCGATGTCACAGAGTTACAGTTTTAGCCATGAGCGAGTACAGAGCAATGCTAACCAGCTAAACTTGACGGCGCGCCGTTAGAACTGAGCTTCAGATTGAATAGTAGCCTACTACTTGCTTACACTGTGTAGTCTCTACTTTTTAAGTAGCAAGTGAAACAGTAGGCATTATGTAGCAAACAACAGTAGTAGTCAAATGGCCTCATCATGATAATTTCGCCTTTTCAGCCTAATTTATGATTATAATAAGCCAAGAGTGTTACACTCTAAAAAATTCTGGTTTAAAAATAACCCAAGTTGGGTTGAAAATGGACAAACAGAGCGATTGGATTGTTTTAAACCAGTGGTTGGGTTAATTGTTTGCCCTGGATGGTTTTATTTAACCCAACTATTGTTTAAAAATGACTTAATGTGTGGCTTAAAATGATCCCAAAATAGGTTGGAAATTAAAAATCAGACTAGAGGCAACAATAATAATCAAAAAGTGACATTTATTAATGAGCAATTTAATAAATGTTTACTGTTTAATTATTCTTCATTAAACTTATTAATAAATGTTCATATTTTAAGCAAGCAATACAGTTGAGTTCAATAAAACCAAAGACTATAGAATAACACTCGTATTGTTTTGAATGGGAGAAAGTACGACGTGCAATATGGCGGAAAAAGTCCCACCTTCTCAATAAAAGCCAATCGCCGATGGGTAAAGTCATCGCGTCACTGCAGCAGCCATCAGAAACTCCTGTTCCTGTTCCAGATTTCATTGTTGATTTCAAATACGAAATTAAGGCTGCTTTCACACTCGTCATGTTTGGTTTCATTAAAACGAACCCTGGTGCGATTGCTCAGTTAGTGCGGTTCGTTTGAACATATGTGAACGCTGCCATCCGAACCATGGTGCGGACCGAGGCCGCTAAAAAGATGGGTCTCGGTCCACTTCCAAACGAACTCTGGTGCGGTTCCATTGATATATGAACGCAACACGGACCAAAGACACGTAAATGAACCAAAAACAGGACGTGACGTCACAAGATGCGACGCTACAAGTCAGCCGATTTCACGACGCGGAAAGATCGGCGTATCCAAAATGAGTCGAGGGCAAACGTGGAGCAACGAGGAGGTGAAGCGCCTCATCAATATTTGGTCCGACGAGTGGTCCGAGCCGGTTTGAATGTTTTGAACATTTTATGAGCTCTTCGTGAGTTCTCAGCTGGTAAAATAAAGCATATGTTCACGCATAAAATGATGAAAACACAGCATTGTTTTGAATGTTCGGTAAGCGAGCTCCGTCGTGAAATATACGTCATAAAAGCTGACCAATCAGGTCGTGACCGTATCCCTATGCCTTTGGTTCGGTAACTTTAGGTTCGCTGTTAAAAATGCCAGTGTGAACGCTAAGTGGACCAGGACTATATCTTTTGTTTGTGTTTTTTGGTCCGGACCAAACGAACCAAACCACAAGTGTGAACGCACTCATCATCTAATTTAATGTGATGTTTCCCCATTCAAAGAGCTGCACTTGCATGCCCAAGAGGCGCTTCAAAGATGGCCACCGAGTGATAATGACTTGTCTTAAAGGGACTTTGATAAAACTACCCAGCACATTGGGCAAACATTTAACCCAACCACAGGGTTAAAACAACCCAATTGCTGGGTTTGTCCATTTTTTTAAACCCAGCATTTTTTAGAGTGTGTGCTAAACACTCCATCTTTAAAGAAGCTAAATATCATTCATTAATCACACTGGAATTGGAAAAGGCAATTTGAGTGCAATGCATTGTGGGATACGGTAGAATTGCAGTATGCTCTGTTCATTAGTAGCAGCATGAGAGTATAGCGCGCTAAAAATAGTCTCAATCGCTACAGAACTCGGAAAATATGAGCCCGTTTCTCTTGATCAAAGCATTTGAAGTTAATATCTGATCACGTCAAGTGCAGATGGTATGAGCTCTGCCCCGAAGCGTTCAAGAGTAACGCAGGGACTTCTTAAAATGTTGACACATTATTTGGGTCTGAATATTGCACACTTTGTCTTAAAAGCCAGTTAACTAACAATGCCACCGATATCTCACGCATTCCATTGTGTACAACGTGAGCAACAGCCGCTGCCCCCTCCAGCGGTAATTGCCCGTTTTCATCCGAGTCGAGCTTTATAAAGCAGGAAACCTGCTCTGGTAATTGAGTCCAGCTTTAGATCTGGTGTTCATGATTTGAGAGGGTTGACCTCATGTGGGTGAGGTGTGTGTGTGCATCAGTGTATCTTTGCGAGCGTGTGTGCGAGGGAGAAAGAGAGTGGGTGGTTGGCTGAATGGCCTTTGCCAGCGGAGCCAGTGTGTTCCTCCTCTTGTTCCACTAATCGATCAGCAGATCGCATTAACAAGGGCTCTGAAGTGAATGGACACGGTGCTGCCCCACCTCCCAACCCCTCACCCCTGCCGCCCCTCCCTGTGTCATCAGTCTTGTCCTACAAGATGCCTCACACCCGGCAATGGCATGGGAGAGTGACTATGTCAGCCCGTGGAAAGAAAGCCCTCGCTCCCTCTCTCATTCCGCCAATGGAAGAGAGAGGAAGACAACAAAGTAGGGGATTCTTCACATAGCTTCCCATTTTCATGCACTGCTGCCAGTGGAGAATCAAGTGTGTCCCCCTCCTCTGGCACCTTGCCAGATATCTCTTGGCTCCCCCAACCTTTTATCTGCATTCAAAGGTAGCCCTATACCTTCCATTCATCAAAGGAGTTCAAATGTGACCACCTTGCAACCCAATGCCATTTTTTTTCAAATTTCTCACTGGCTGGGGGCAAAAAGAAAAGACCAACATGCCCTTTGGAAAGCCGTCGGTCCCAGACGCCCTTTGAAGCGCTGAAAGGGTCTCAAAGCAGCTGAAACAATTGAATATTAAATGAAATTTCAGCAGTTATCTACGCGATTATGAACGTAAACGTTTGTTTGCGGAAAAAGATACATGGACGTGAGGCCGCATAAACATGTGTGACTGTTTCATCTCACTGAAACAAACTTTACTCAATTATACAATATGTTTCCAATGACATCGCAAGTTTAGATAGTACAAAAAGAATTAATAAGAATACAATTTTCTGGGTTTTGTCTGTTTGTGACGGTTCCCAGCCGGCTTTTATTCATTGTTCTAAGCATTAAATGCTTTTCTGACTGTACTGAATGAGTAAATATGTAGATATGTTGGTCCAAAAAATTGTAACACTTGTGTTCTGACTGGCATTGGGTCTCAGTGACCCCAAAATATGTAAAAAAAAAATAATATTTGTAATTTTGAAATTAATCTATTATTTTACAAAAAATCTTCCCCTGTTCTAATCAAACCCCAAATGATAAACATTACTGAGGCTTCAGCTCTCAATTGAACCTGTTTTTGAAAAAACAAAAAAAGGTAATTGCAAGTTTTTATCTCACAATTCTGACTTTTTCCCTCAGAGTTGTGTGATATAAAGTTGCAATTGTGAGTTTAAATCTTGCAATTCTGAGAAGAAGTCAGAATTGTGAAATGCAAACTCACAATTGTGAGGGGGGAAAAAACAAATTGTGAGAAAAAGTTGCAGTGACGAGTGAATTATAAAATGACTCACAAACAACTATCAGAAAATATGAAAACAGTCGTGGATCTTCAGGTCATGACAGGACAGTTAAGTTGACAGTTCGGCAATTTTTTAAAATAATTTCAGTCATTTTGTCTTGTTCAGGACAGTACTAAATAAAAATAACAAAATTATGATCCCTCTTAAAAGTATTAAAATGTTGATGAAACTTAACTTCAATGCTTTTTCAGACTGTCAGAGTCAGAGAATCACCAATCGCTGTTTAAATGACATTAAAACTCAAAGTAATCACTTTGGTAATCTAAAATACTTTTCAGATGTAACTGTAATCTGATTACCACCCATTTAAAATGTAACTGTAATGAAATACAGTTACTCAAATTTTGTATTTTAAATACGTAACTAAGTTACGGCTGGGTTAAAACAACCTAATCGCCGCACTCTGGGCTAAAAACAACCTGTTACATGTATTCTCTATCTGGACTCTAGTTTCATTTTGTCACATGTGCTCTTTGTTTTGGTTTTTCCCACCACTCGTTATTCATCATGAGTTTATTGTCGTCAGCTGTGTTTGATTAATCAGTCTCGTTATCCTCTTGTGTTCCTGTGAATATATTCCCAATGTTCTCCCTCAATCCTCGTCCGTTCTCATTCGTGTTTAGACGTGTTTTGTTGTACGTTTACCTGCATCTTCATTAAAGAAACTTTGTTCCCTTGATGCCTACGTCTTGGTGCTTCCTCAGCCACACGAAACGTAACACAACCCAAGTTAGGATGAAAATAGATAAACCCAGAGATTGGGTTGTTTTAACCTGGCAGTTGGGTTAAATATCTGCTGGGTTTGTCCATTTACAAACCTATTTGGGTAGTTTTTTACCCAGCATTTTTTTACACTAAAAAATTCTGGGTTAAAAACAAACCAAGTTGGGTTGAAAGTGGACAAACCCAGAAATTGGGTTGTTTTAACCCAGCAGTTGGGTTAAATGTCTGCTGGGTTTATCCATTTAAAACCCAACTTTGGTTGTTTTTTTACCTAGAATTTTTTTACATTAAAAAATTCTGGGTTGAGAATGGACAAACTCAGAAATTGGGTTGTTTTAACCCAGCAGTTGGGTTAAATGTCTTCTGGGTTTATTCATTTACAACCCAACTTAGGTTGTTTTTTTACCCAGCATTTTTTACACTAAAAAATTCTGGGTTGAGAATTGACAAACTCAGAAATTAGGTTGTTTTAACCCAGCAGTTGGGTTAAATTTTTCCCCAATTGTTTAAAAATTAATGTATTGCTTGCATAAAACGAACCCAAAATATGCTGGAAGTTAACATTTATTAATAAGTTTAAAGACTAATAACTCAACAATAAACATTTATTAAAATGCTTATTAATATATGTTCACATTTGATTATTATTGTGGCCTCTAGTAATGATGTCTGATTATTAATTTCCAACCTATTTTGGGATCATTTTAAGCCAGACATATAGTCATTTTTAAACAATAGTTGAGTTAAATAAAACTACCCAGCATGTTGGTTAAAACAACCCAATGGCTGGGTTTGTCCATTTTCAACCCAACTTGGCATCGCAGCATTTTTTTAGAGAGTATAATTAACCTCCTTCTTCAATGTTAAATATATCTTTTTAGCTATTAAAACGAGGATGTGGTCTCTTAGGCCCCAATCACAACATGAGGGTCAAGAGGAGCAATGATGCAAAAGAGAGCGATAGAGGAAGAGAGGAAGAATGAGCGAGTGATGTAGCAGCTGATCAGACAGCTGATAATGTATTTGGTGCGCTCTTTGATGGCAGCGGCCACCAGTTCACCCGCTGCACGTGTGAAGTGGGCCGTTTCATTCTGAGTGCACTTGTTCCTCACGGGTGCATCAGTATATTGTTTTAGGAAGTTGACACATGGATCTTTGGATTGAGAGCTACTCTTTTCCCGGAAACTCTTTGAGGGTGCTTTACACACACAATAGGAGGTAATTAATAAAAACCTGATGTTTTCACAACAATTGCATGCTGGTACTTTGTTCCCCACTCACCCTTTAACCACAGCGATATCAGTCGAGTCTTCTTCCTGTCCTATGTGTTAAAGCTGCAAACAAGGAGTCGCTTGATTGAGCTTCGATGTTTGCCAATGTGGGTGTGATCATAATTAGTATACTATTTACTGATTACTAGAATAACTAAGCCCAATTATGTGTAATGACAAATTGAAGCGTCAAAGCAAAAATCTATTAATTAAAAAAATGAATAAGTAATGAGTGAAGATCCTGATATACTCACAGCAAAGTACTTTTTCATTCTTCGCTTATGGGTAAAAAGAAGATTGATACACATGAACAGCAGTTTACGGTTAGCAACGTCCCGACACCATCCACACTGCTGTAAATAAATGTGCAACAACAATATTAGTGGAGAAAAAAACAGCAGTTAAGAAAGCATCTGATCATAGAAATTTGGATATGTTTGCACCAGCTCTGCAATTCGGCTCTCCAGTCAAGTCACGTTTATTTAAATAGCACAATTATACAATAGACTGCTTAAAATCAAGCTGTGACGAGCAGGGCGGTGACGCAAGTGATAATGAGCGTCAGCTGCGCGCTACACCGGTCTCGTATCTTTCACGGAGGAGCTCCGGAAGCATAAAGAGGAGCGAGGACAGTGAAGGACGAGAGAGGATCTTTGTTTTTATTATGTTCCGCCATTTTACTTTCGTGTTATTGTTTGTTTATTTATTTGATTAAAAGTTATGTTTAACGTTCGCCGGTTCCCGCCTCCTTCTTCCCGTTCTTACGAACTGTGTCACACAAGCATTTTTACAGAATTAAACACGTCTCTTTCAAGTAGAATTACAGCTTCAATTTATACTATAAAGCAGCTCTCCAATGTGTACATGTTTTTACTCGCGGACTTGTGACCTCGATGGACTGAACAGAAGAAATCGACCAGAGAAGATTTCCATGTCAAAGAAGGCCACACCTACCTATTACGTAATCGCCACTGACTATTGGTAGTTCGAAGGTGTTTAGTAGCCAGAGCGCACTCCCAAAACAAACACTAAACGAACTTCGTTTCGGTCTGATTTTGTTCGAAGCGGCGTCACACTAGTTATTCGATTTAACTTGAAGAATATCTGGGCCTTTATAGCACTGTGTAGTAAATCGCTATTGTGCTAAATCAAGATTTAGTAGCATTGTGGCTGTAAGTGTGTAGGTTTTAGTGTTGTCTAAAGTACCGACACCGGTACCAAGTCGGTACTGAAATTTTAAAAATGTGACGTTACCACCATTTCCCCTTAGCATTTTTTAATGGAGATTTTTCATGTAAATAGACATCTTTGACACTCTTCGCTGAGCACTTACACAGATATACATTGGACCGTTTGAAAGCACGCATCTATCAGCAGATCTGTCTATCAGCGGATATATTAGGGATTAAGTATAGTAAGAAGATGTCTATTTACAATATGTTTTTGAAGCGTTGAAAGTTGTAGCCAATCACAGACATATCTGTTGAGCTAGTGAACACAACGGCCAATCAGGTGTTTAAGAATCTGCTCAACAGTGAACAAAATGCTAGGGGAAATGCTAGTATGTAACTTTTTTTTAAATTTTGGTAGCGAAATCAGTATTTTTAACAGCCCTAGTAGATTATGGTATCATTTTGGGGATGTCCACACAAGGACAGCAAAACCTGAAATATTCTACATTGGGTGATCCTCCAGTGGTCCCGAAGATGAAAACATAAGTAAACATCATCTTAATTAAAGTGCAAAAATCTTTAAAAAAACAAATACAGAAAAATATCAATAGCTTAGTAAGTAATAGAAGTCAGTTGAAACAAACATTTTTCTGTGTGTGTGTGTGTGTGTGTGTGTGTGTGTGTTGTACAGCTGTGAGGTGTCATACTGTAGTAAATAAGAGCTCTCAGGTGGCACATCAGATGGCCTCTATAACACCTGCTCTTCAAAGCTCAGTCATCTTCTTCACCTCCTTTTAATCTGAACTTGACTGCTTTGACTGCCGCCAAAGTACACCAGACAACCACTTGTGTGTGTGATTCAGGTAAACCCTACATTATGGGACAAAATGTCCCCACAAAGATGGCAATTCCGAAATCCTTGCCCTTGTGTGGACATTTTTGGTCCCCATGTGGAAAACGGCTTATAAATCATACTAAGTGATGTTTTTTTGAAAATCTAAAACTGCAGAAAGTTTTCCGTGATGTAGGGTTAGGGGACAGAATATACGGAATATAAACATCAATGGCATAGTTGGCTTATAAAAAGAGGGCATGATTTATGTCTTGTAATCGCTGGAGAAAAAAACCCATCACTGTATAATGTACGTTTTAGTTGAGTAAATCTATTTGAAAATGTTACTGTTGAACTTTCAAGAAATCATGTTTTCCTACCTCAGTAACCACCATAGATATTAAAGGGTTAGTTCACCCCAAAATGAAAATTCGCTCTTCATTTACTCACCGTCATGTCGTTCCAAACTCGTAAGACTCAGTACTGACCCTTTTTTTTTTTTTTTAAAGATTTATTTTTTGCCTTTTATTGGGAGAGGACAGTATTCAGACAGGAAGCAAAGTGGGAGAGATAAGGGGATGGGATGGGGAAAGGACCACAAGCCAGGACTCGAAATCGATTCGCTGCCCACGAGGCTATCGGCTCCGCAACAACTGACCCTTTGAAGCTTCAAAAAGTTCATAAAGAGATCGGAAAAGTAATCCACATGTATCAAGTGGTTTAGTCCAAATGTTCAGAAGAGACTCGATTGCTTTATAGACAAACAGATTTAATTTAGGCTTTTACCCACGTAAACATTGATCAGCGAACATGAGCAGAAGCTCAAGATTAAAGGGTTAGTTGCAGTCAATGGACAATCAGACATCTCTAAGATTTCATCAAAAAGATCTTAATTAATTAGTAAGCTGAGTAAAGTCTGTTTCAGTGTGTCTTATAATAAAGCACACTTTCTTGCATAAGAATATATTACAAGTTTCCTTAAAATGACCAGCACACTGTATCTTATCAGTCTGGTGTAGTAGGCCAAGGTTTGGATTCTGCTGGGCAACATTTGCTTTAAACTTTCTCATGTCAGTCCATAGCAGCTTTAAATGCATTTACTGCAGAAACAGCAGGAATAAGCCCGGGGTCTTTTGTCATGCATGCTGCCCATCTCCCCCTGCCAATCACCCAGAAAGAGAAGGAGAAAGACAGAGACAGAGAGAGGATGAGGCAGGCCTGCGGTGCCAGACAGTATACAGATCCAGCAGTGGCAATGTGCATCCAGCTGGTAATGAGGTGGCAAATTGCTGCGTTAAACCCCCATGAGAGAGACCCAACTGAAGCCTTTCGTCAGTCAATCAAAGAAAGGAGAAGCCCCCGAGGGCCTGACCCCGCAAGGTTCCCCATACGTCTCCTTCAGTCCAGAGTCAGCAACAATGCTGAACAATTTTTATTGATCACCCTGGAAGACTTTTCACTCACTTGTCATTTCCTTGCTGCATTTGAAGAATCGTTGCCCTCTTTTTATGGGACAGATGTGTGGACAACACTGTCAACTCTACAGACTGAGCACCAAATTCCTCACATTGGCTCTATAAAGAGCATGCGAGGTCATTAAATTATTCACGCCCCCGTTTTTTCATACTAATATTGTAATTTATCAGATATCTTCGACAGTCATTGAATCATTCCATTGAAAATGTCTAAGCATTAGGATGCGAATAGCATTGGATTTTTAGCTCGTATAACCTGGCATGCTACTCTTAAGTGACCCCCAAAGCACGTAAGATAGCGTTCTCTTTTTAGTAGCGCAAACATTTGAATGGAAACCACAGACGTTTGAGCTAGAGCCCGCTTAATCATAAAAAAGCTTTATGATGCCCAAACCGTGTTATTATCGCATTACTCCAGCCGTCCCCTCAAATGCTCAATCAACGGCAATTGCATTGTGCACGCACAATAAACAAGTCAGCCTTGCAATTAGCGCAACACAGCGTGGTTAAAGAATACACACATTTAACAGCTAAAACAAAGCCAGAGCTATGTGTTTTGTGTATTGTGAGCTCACCAAAGGCACTTGAATCTTTCATTATGTGATTAAGGGGCCTGCCTTGATCCCTCTCCAATTGAGTTGTCTCTTTCATTCTGCAGGCCTAATTGGAGTCAGAGTGATTTAAGCAGGTTTAACAAGGTCACAATTTAACGTTGTAGATTTGCGTCCGTATATAAGAACATAAGGGCGCAAGCTGTGCTTGTGACGACCTGGGTATGAATTTCTGGTAAAGCATTTGCCTGTATACGAGACAAATCCCCCATCATTAATCTGGTTTCTTGTAAATGAAATTATGTTGCTTTAACGGCATTTTCCTAATTGTAAGCAGACATTTTATGAGCGGGCCGTGTCAGACGCAGTGATATGAGTTGCGTTTCAACTATGTGCGTTGCATTGTTTCAGGGAGCACGATCACGGCGAATCATAATTACGGTTAGAGAACAGTCATCGCCATGACAGCGAAATATTTATGGGAACGAATTTAAAAGAGTAAGAGGCAGTTGCAATGCAATGGAATAAGCAAACCCTTAATAGAGGCTTCACAGACTAATCTAATCCCAGTCGCCCTTTATTTGGGGGGAGAGCGACAAATCTGTGTGGGCGTCTGTGGGCTGGAGCAGAGGTGGCCAACTCCTGCCTCTTCTGATTAAAAAATGTTGTCATTAAGAATAAACAGGCCATCTCAGAAAGGACTCTCTAATTGTTATTATCTTTCAATGGGGCCATTAAAGCAGGAGCAATCAAAGGGGTCGGGCGCCGGCGGAATGCAAGGTGCTCACATCAATGGGAGCGCGCTCAGCGCCTGCAGAGGTGGGTGCAAAAGGGGCACCCTATGATGTCACTCAGCCCCCAGCGAGCTTTCTCATGGGAAAAGTAACACTTCGCTCGGCTCGCCATAAAAGAGGAGAGCGAGCCATAACAGTAACAAGTGCAACCGGTGTGGCCGTTTGATGTGAACATGTTATCTGTCCCCTTGGCTTTTTTGTTTTCTATTCAGAGCATAAACGTGATCATTGAAGTGGTCTGCTCCATCTTCTCCAGGCACAAAAGTCTTTCACTAATTGCTGCCACATCAAATAAGTAGGAACAAGAACGAATGGGAGCCTCGCAACTGCCAGGAAAAAAAAGCGGAGCGTTCCTTAAAGCTGGTTGGACTTTTTTGTGTGATCTCTCATCAAAGATTACGCTGCTGGTTCGAAGAGGTGGTGGAGGGCAGCCGAAGGGTAGGGGGTGGTTATCGCACAGGAAAGACCTCTTCACAGATTAGTTCTGCATCGGCAGCCGTTTGCTATTCGATTCGGGAGCAACCAATCCAGTGACTGCCCTCTCATTGTCTTCTTGCGACGAGCAGGAACAGTGGCCTGCGAGCCGGGGAACAAAAGCTAGGACCAATGGAACCCCGTGTGTTTTCAAAGTGTAACTCCTCTCCTTGCCGTCACGGCCCAGTGATATGAGTGTCTTGGGGCCCTGGCCCGCACCACACAGGGCAAGAAAAAGCTGTCAATTCAGGGGCCCTTTCAAAGGCGCATCACTTTTGTGCAAACAGGCCCTGAAAGTCACAGTCCATATACTTCCCAAAGCATGCTCCCAGTTAAAGAGCCATTGACTATCTTTGGATCAAATGTGATTTGTCTCAAACCACCCCCCCCACCCCCACCCCCGGCCTCCACCTCTTTCTCCTTCTCTTTTTGACCCTCAGCATTCTTGTTTCCCAATTGTGTCGTCTTTGTTGAGGTTCTGTTGGAAGTGGAGATTGATGGGGGAAGGGGAGAAGGAGCCATCTCTGGCCAGGAAACTGGTTGCGATCGCCGTTCTGGATCTCTCATTGGATCTTGTCAAGGTCACGACCTGCCGGTGTGCGGGCGGCGGATGGCTGCGGAGCGAATGGTGCCACCTAGTTAGGGACACACAATCCAATCCTTCACCGCAGCTCGTATTATATCAGAGCACCATGTATCGTTGTCAAAATCCAAATCCAAGTCACAATTCACCGCATCGGATCTGCATATGTTCTCTGATACAGTAGGTGGAGAGGGCACTGTGTTACATTGATCAGAGGGCATGATGATGCACGGTTAGCTTGAGCAAGAGGCCAGCTGTGCTCTTTTTCCTATTGAACTTCAGTCTCTATATATAAACGCTGTAAATATTCCACTGATGTGGCCCAGTGTTGAAATCTCTGACTGACTGTCAACGAGCGAGGGAATATAATATTAGCGCTACAGTACTTGTGAAATTCCCTGTGATTTTTATGCTCCTGATTATTGAATCTTTCACAGTGGGCAGCTTCTACTCTTTCCGTTCATCTAGAGACCGTGAATCGTGTACGCTTGCGTCGCTATAGCCTGTGGAGTGTCTAGATGGCCTATCTGCTGCTTTAAGATTCATCTTAATCTTGCAAATCCGTCTGCTGTGCATGAGACCGACTTTGAGCACGCGGGCAGGCCCCTTACTGCTAAAAATATTTGACGGAGGCTTCGTAGGCCCTGTCAGAAGGGCATGGTGTTTGTGTATGGATGATGGCAGGTCTAAAAATACTTATTATACCCTTGAGGATCTTATCCTTAGCTTGCAGTGGCAAGATTGAAAGGCTGGACTCTTAAGAGGAAATGAGCCAGGTGTACAGCATGAAATGCTACTTAAGTTTGGCTAGGGTGGTTGCTAGGGCATTGCTACATGCAGGGTTGGGGGTAACGAAATACAAGTAACTTAGTTACGTATTTAAAATACAAAATTGTATTATTTCATTACAGTTACATTTTAAATGTGTGGTAATCAGATTACAGTTACATCTGAAAAGTGTTTTAGATTACCAAAGTGATTACTTTGAATTTTAATGTCATTTAAACAGCGATTGGTGATTCTCTGACTCTGACCGTCTGAAGAAGCGAAGTTAAGTTTCATGTTTTCGACTGTTATCATGTTTTGTGATAGTTGTTTGTGAGTCATTTTATAATTGTAAAAAAGGTCACTGCATCTTTTTCTCACAATTTGTTTTTTCCCCTCACAATTCTGACTTCTTTTTCTCAGAATTGCGAGATTTAAACTCACAATTGCAAGTTATAAAGTCAGAATTGGGAGATATAAACTTGCAATACTGACTTTTTTTCTTGCAATTCTGATTTTTGTATGTGAGTTTAATGTCATAATTCTGACTTTTCTCAATATTGTGAGTTTATATCTCATAATTATGACTTTATAACTCGCAATTGCAACTTTATATCACGCAATTCTGAGGGAAAAAGTCAGAATTGTGAGACAAAAACTTGCAATTACTTTTTTTTGAGTTTGTTCCACACTTATTAGTATTCCGAAGTATTCTAAAGTATTTAGATGAAGTTACTAAACTTGAGTGATGTAACGAAATACGTTACAAATTACTTTTTGAAGCATGTATTTTCTAATCTGTAGTGAAATACATTTTAAAAATAACCTACCCAGCCCTGGCTACATGGTTAAACCCCAAAGTATGCTTATTTTTTGGCCATTTTGAGTATTCTCCACTGATCATGAACTAGTATGGATTCAACACCTGCACATAACAACTGATTTGAGATGCTCCACCTGATCTGTATCATCTTTATATTCTTTCAAACCGAATCTCTGACCTTTTTCTTCTATTGCTTTTATTGGTAGTTTTCATCTTCTTGAGTAGTTCTTAGAAGCAGCATCCCAACTGCGAGTATTACCACATAGGCTGCATCTGAAAGCTTTAAACTGCTGTCTTTCGAGGACACATTTCAAGGTATGTCTGAATCCAAAGTTATCTTCACTTCCTGTTTCATGAGATACCTTCATCTGATCCAAAATTTGAAGGCAGCATAGATGTATCCTTTACCGCCTTTGATATCCCACAATCCTGACAGTTGGGCTAAAAAATAAAGACAGCATCTGAAAATTGCGGCGTGTGGTCAATTTGTATGTAAATATATATTTTCTTAGCAATGTTTTCCACTTCTGATGTAATTACTTTGCTCAGTTATCACCAAGGCATGCTCTATTTTGCTGTAGATCATTAAACTGTTACACTACCTCAGAAGTCTCTCCGAATCAGTTTTGTGAGATGCAACAAGACCGCTGCCTACATTTTTGGACGCAGCCATAGTGGAGGGGTGTCCATTGTCCGATCCCGCTCCTGGAAGGCCACTGTCCTGCGGAGTTTAGCATCAACCCCAACTAAACACACCTGAACCACCTAATCATGGTTTCCAGGTTTACTAGAAACTTCCAGATGAACTCTGCAAGATGCTGTTCTTTAGCAGCAGAATTGGACTCCCTTGATCTAGTGTATCGCTCATTTAGTGCAGTTAGTTCACATGTACAAATGAAAATTCTACACACTACACCACTACTTTCAAATGATAGTCTGATGTAAGACAAGTCCTGCTTTCAATGTCAATGAAAGGGACATACTATAGTGAAAATCAGAAGTTTAATCCAACACAATCACACAAAGGTTTGTAACTATTTTACATTTCGGTGAATTGGTGGCTAATTCATGAGAATTCTTATAATGTGATCTGTTGACGTCCCAGTGACGGTTAGGTTTAGGGGTGGTGTTATGGGATGGGGCTTTGTGCTTACTTTTTGTCCTAAAAATTTTACATTTCACATTGTATGAATTCATAAGAGATCAATTACGTTTTCTCATGAAATCATCTGAAGAAAAATTTGAGGTATCATTTCTGTGTGGGATGTTAGACGCCAAAGTTTAATACTTAAGGTCCATATAAGCAATATTTTTTTGTTAAGTAATGATCACAGCCAATATATTGCACAATATCTTATTTCTTGCTTAAAGGGTTAACTCACCCAAAAAACTTAAATTCTGCCATCATTTACTCACCCTCATATCATTCCAAATCTCTAAGACTTTCGTTCATCTTCGGAACACAAATGAAGATCTTTTTTAATCAAATCTGAGAGATTTCTGTCCTTCCATTGACAGCTATGCAACTACCATTTTGATGCTTCAAAATGTTGATAAAGAGATCATAAAACGAATCGATAAGAATTGAGCAGTTTAGTCCAAAATTTTCTGAATTTACTCAATCAGTTTATATGATGAACTGATTTAATACAGGCTTTTATTCACACATAAACATTCATCAACATTCATGTTTGATTGACATGCCAGAACCAATGAGGTTCGTTCTCGCACGTCAAGCAAGTATGGTTTAGTTTCCCGTTTATGTTCGCTGATCAGTGTTTATATGTGAATAAAAGCCTGAATTAAATCTGTTGATCATATTAAAGCGATTGTGTTTCTTCAGAAAATTTGCAGAGACTGTCAACGGACGGATAGAAATCGCTCCGATTTTATTAAAAATATTTTCATTTGTGTTCTGAAGATGAACGAAAGTCTTGCTGGTTTGGAACAACATGAGGGTGAGTAAATGATGACAGAATGAACCATCCCTTTAATTTAATGCTAAACTTGAATCTTCAAAAACAATGAAGTAAATCCAGCGCAACAGAGCCAACACCTCCGTTATAGCCTCGGAAAACTTCATAATCACCCACTGGAGATTCCAATCGGCTGCTCTCGGCCCAAGTGTACGTCTCCTGGGTTTGCAGTCAGGATTAGGTGTGTGATAATCTCTTTGTTTAGAACAGGCTTTGTCATTTGATTTGGGATTTTCTGGGACAAAAAGCAACAAGGACGAGGGGATGAGGTGAGTGGCCTTTTGTCAAAATAATG
Organism: Opsariichthys bidens; assembly: GCA_037194245.1. Taxonomy (NCBI): domain Eukaryota; kingdom Metazoa; phylum Chordata; class Actinopteri; order Cypriniformes; family Xenocyprididae; genus Opsariichthys; species Opsariichthys bidens. The sequence continues at coordinate 8,352,660 of CM074307.1, read as the reverse complement.
GGAAAATCCAGATTTGCTTAGTGCTGTAAAAATGTTTACTCAGCGGAATTAAGAGTGTATCCCTGTGCTTGTGCTTGTCAAGCGAAAAGCATACAGAGATGGTCGTTATGAGGTCGAAAACAACCTCCCGCTGTGAGTTATGAATGGAATCCATTTTATAAAGTTCTTCTCCATCGTTTATTAAAAGATAAAGTGCGTTTCCCATTGTCAAATTATATTGACGCCTGTTTCAAATTCGGATTCTTCCCATCTGAAAATATGAGAAACATTGTTGCTCCCCTACAGAGCATAAGCATTGCTTCTATTTGAGAAAGAGGGTCTGAACTCAATTTAAGGACCTTTTGTTGGTATTACCTGAGAAAGCAGTGGAGGGTCTGTTGGGCAAGACCACCATGCAGCATATCGCCTCCCAGCAGTCGGCTGGGGGACTATTGGTGGGAGGCAGGGGGTCATATTCTCTTTTAGTCTGGGAGTTAGCGCTCTGCCACCAGGAGGGAGGCCTGGCCACAGTGGGGAAAAAATATCCCAAATCCCTGAACACTAACTCGCACAGCTGGGTAGAGGCAGAGAGACAGTGGCTGAAAAGCAGATTCAGTCAGCCTACAGCAACTCCCCCAATCACTCAGCCCACCTCCCAAGGCCCATTCAGAGCGGAGAGAGAGACAGACATGGAGAGCACGGGATAACGGGTCACACAAGATCACTCGCTTTGAATCGAACCACACCAAACATTATCAAGCCAAGCGACGCAACACACCATTACTGTTGCTGCTATATTGGAGTTGTCTGTGATGGGATGTCCCATTGTGGACATTTATTAAGGGTGGGACACAGGTAGAGGGTGGCTATACAGGGGTAGGGAGACTCACAAAGGGTTAAAAGTTCCCCTTTAGAGGACATCTGAGTTGAAGGGTTTCTCAGTGTCGATAATTTGTCTAGAATAACTGCTGTGAACCGCTTGCCTTTAAAAAGAGAAAAAGAAAGCAAAAGAAAACCTTTTGCCCAAACCCACATTGCTGTAGGTCTATGCTGAATGAGCACTTCAGAGTTCTTAAAGAGCTCTTGCTGTCAGAATGGAATTTGGAGTGACCACAGAACAGTCGTCCATTCCGTGAATGTCTTTCTCATGTTCCGTTTCATCTGTTTACACACTTCTCTTTTTTTCAGACAAATTCAAACAGTTGTCAAATAAAATCACGTGAGCTAAGGATGCGAGGTAATATTGATGCTTTTTGGCATTGTTTATCATAAAGTCTGCATTAATGTATGCCGTAGATTGTTTCACAGACAAAAAATAAATGCTGGGTTAAAAACAATCCGTGTTGGGTTGAAAATGGACGGTCGGGTTAAATGTTAAGCAAGCAATACGGTCATTTTTAAGCAATAGTTGAGAAACATAAAACTACCTAGAATGTTGTCGAATCATATAACCCAACTGCTGGGTTAAAACAACCCAATCGTTGGGTTTGTCCATTTACAACCCAACTTGGGTAGTTTTTAACCCAACATTTTTCCAGTGAAAAATCATTTACATGACATCCCCTTGGAATTATAAGGTTCTATCTGATATTTTGGTCAAAATTGAATTATTTACATTCTTATTCTGTGAAAACTTTATTTTTATATGTTTTGTACATTTTAGGACTTTTTATTTAGAAAAAAAAAGGTTCTATCTACAAAGTTGAATGGTACGCAAAAACTTTGAGCTCAATTTCTCAAATGCAGACATAACCTTATAATTCCAAGGGTACGAAATGTAATAATACATATTTATTAAGTAAGTGTATTTGAGTTCATGTCCTTCATTACCACTGACAATGTCAAAGTATGCAACACTAACCTGTCAAGCAGCCTCGATGTCACGTTTAGATGAGTTTATGAATCACATTATAAACTTCACAGGTTTTAATTCTCTAATAACTCTTTGGTCCGATCTCGAGTAAGTATTTGATCTCTGAACTCAGTTGTTTCACCACTAACAGATTGTCCAGTGATTATTTCACTGAGAACTTTGGCAGATGGTGACATCTAGTGGTTCATGGCTCTCATTTGGAGGAACTGAGAGTTTGATTGTTTATAGAGATTTGTATGATGTTTTTAGCCATGTATGACATGATTGTAACATAAAATATTAATATACATACTCTGATCTTCAGATGTTAATTTCAGATGAGAAAGTAATTATTTGTAAAAGTTACATTTTGATTAGAGATGATATTATGTTAATGATAGATCTTATAAATTACAAAAATAAGTAATCATTTTGATTGATTCCATTCATGATACTTTTATATTTAATACCTGAGAAGGCTGGGGTTGTTCTAAGAAACCCAACTGACCCTTCGCAAATAGTTTGATTGACAGGCGATCTGACCAATCATAACCCCGAATACATTTTGTCTGACAAAGCAGTCAGGGGAGTTAGTAGATTAACGTTGGTGAACTTGAACTTGAAAAATTCACGTCTTTCCACGCTTGAAACAGCATTCCTTCTGATGTTCATTCATGTTTATTTGATGCTATAAATGAACTAGTATGAAGAGATGATCGCTTCACGAGGAGCTACAGCGATCTGTCACGACACATTAAAGAGCTATTTATTGATTAAACTTCTTTAAAAAATCACAATATATTAAATATGAAACAGTTTCATATCTCTGTCGACGTGTTGTCAGTGTCCACTTTGCTCCACAATGTATTTTTTCACCGCGTGAGAACATGATGTGTGGCGTGAGAGCACATGACTTGTCGGACATAGCAACAGTAACTGAAGGGGGCGGGGCTTTACATAGGGTCAATTTCAGTCAATATACATCATTTTGATTTGTTTTCTTCTGTTTTAACATGCCTAAACAATGAAAATAAAAGATAATTGGGGTTTGATTGATGGCTGATAAAGTTTGTCAGTAAAATTTGTGAGTAAAACAAGTCTTCAGTGAGGCACAAGAAGCCGTAGAAGAAATGCGTCGGACAAATTTTGCTTGTGAGGAACTATCGGCAGCATATCATTTTCTAATGTTGAATACCAACACAAACACAGTCATTTCGTTGATGTCTTCAGGCATTAAATCGCTTGCGATGCAAACTGAATGCAAGTTCAATTTTTACTATAATATTACAAATATCGCTTCAAATCCTCGTGACATTTAGGATAGTTTGATAAGAAAGTAGTTCCAACAGTTCTACTTGGGTAAATCACATCACGCTGACTTAATAGGCATCTGTCCGCTGTTTTGTGGCAAAATGTATCTGGAGGGATTTTCAGCAGCGCTGCGCTGTCAGTAATGACGTCACTCCAATTGTTAAGTGCGTCACGGCACCTTTAGCGTAACGTATGAACTCAAGTGAATTAAATATAACTGTCTTATATAAGAGAATGTCTCCCTTTACCACCCTGTGTGACATTAGACGTTGTTGCCAAAGGGTCGATTCAGTTTTTCCCTGTTTGTTTTCAGACCGCGTGCTGGTTTTTCAGGTCATTCTGATGTCATAAAAACTACAGCGCTCCTCCACTGAAGTTCATACACAACCCTGTGCTGAGGTCAGCACTCGAGGGTTGAACATTGGTCGCTGCCCTGCACAACCTACACCTGTGTAGATGCACTTCCACATGTGGATGATTTAATGTGAATATAATCTCCGCACAAATGTATATTGTACAGTATTTTTTTCACTTAAAGATGTTTTTTACCCTGAAGAAATGAATAGTAACATTATTGCAAATATAAAGCATTATTTTACATAAAGTTGCGCCATCCCGAGATCAATCTCATGTGAGTTTTAACTCATCAGCATAAAGTCTGGTTCACTTTGTAGCTTTGTTATTGGAAGGAAGTGACCAACCAGAGATATTTGGGTTTTTACATGTCATATAGGCGCAGATTTATCTGGAAAAAAGTTGATAATAGACATTCATGGAGAAAGCTCATATAGTGCGGCAGTCTATAATCTGCCATGCAGAAAATACTGGAAAAAATGGTGGAAATGTCTGCGTATAGACTTTCTACCTGTGCAAAAGTATCGAGCAACTATATTTTTCACCGACAACAAAGCAAAATAAGCTTGCATGTGGATTGTTTGTGAAATTATGGAATGAAAATTCTTTCATTGTTTATGGCATCCCAGGCGCAGATGAATTTCTTCTCAAGTTAAGTATAACCTCACTGATTTTCAGCCTGCTTTGTCGGCAATATTTGTATAAATTAATTAATTAATTTTTTTTTTTTAAAAAGCAATGTTTAGCCGTTCTCTTTGTTACCTGAACTGAAAAATTCACATTTATTTGTCAGACACTTTTGACAGCTCCAGGGCTTTTGTGATAACTTCAGATACTTTGACGTTTTTCTATCCCCACCCACTGGAAGAGGGTTATTAACAAAGCAGTTATTGTTAGAGAAGGTTTGTCTTATGAAGATTTTCTGAAAAATAAGTGCAAGTGTTTGGGACCTCCAAAATTGATGCTTCAAAAACCACACAAAGGGAACTCAACGGTACACTATATGACCCCAGTTGATGAATCGATAGTTGAATCGATACTTCTGATGCGAAACACTGGATTCTTGTGAGAAAAGTAGTAATATTTTAAACTTGAGCCCACATGTGAGAGCCCCACAATTACACACACACACACTTATATTTTCACTTCAGAAGACATTGATTCATCAACTGGGGTTGTGTGGATTACCATCATGTTCACTTTGTGTGGTTTTTGAAGCATCAACTTTGGAGATTCCATACAATTGCATTATACAGTATGGAAATTTTTTTTATATACATCTTCATTTGTGCTCATTTCGGTGGGGTAAAACGTGTACGTTTCTGGTACGGCATGAAAGTAAGTTTCATTGAGAGAATTTTCATTTTTGAGTGGAGTATCTTTTTAATGCCGCAAACAGCAAATCCTATGATTAGTTTTTCCTCAGAAGTATCTCTTGTGCACAATTTTGTTTCCAGGTGGTCTGGTATAATGTGTGCTCCCTAACTCCCACAAGCCAATCAGATTAGAGCTTTTCATCAAGCTTGCTATTTTTGTTTGCAATATGGATGTGCCATCTATAACTGAGACTATGTTGAGGTCACATGATTACTCACTTCATCTCAGCAGCCCCTCTTATTTAAAAAAAAAAAAAAAAACTTTGGCTGCAGAATAAATGAATGAGTGACATAATAATTAAGATCTTTTTACACTTAAAATGCTCAGTTAAAAATAACCCAAGTTGGGTTGAAAATGGACAAACCCAGCAATTGGGTTGTTTTAACCCAGCATTTGGGTTAAATGTTTGCCAAACCTGCTGGGTAGTTTTAATTAACTCAACTATTGTTTAAAAATTACTGTATTGCTTGCTTAAAATGAAGCCAAAATGTGTTTGAAATTAACATTTATTAATGTGCTTAATAAATGAATATTTAGTTTAATGAATAATTGTTAAACAATAAACATTTATTAAACTTCTAATTAATAAATTGTTGCGTTTAGTAATGATGTGTCTGATTTTTAATTTTCAACATCATTGGGGGTAAATTTTAAGCCAGTCATATGGTATTTTTAAACAGTAGTTGGGTTAAATAAAAATGCCCAGCACGTTGGGCAAACATTTAACCCAACCACTGGGTTAAAACAACCCAAATACTGGGTTTGTCCATGTTCAACCCAACTTGGGTTGTGTTTAACCCAGCTTTTTAGAGTGTAGAATAGCAATAGTTACCAAATCTGTTTGCTTGTTCCAGGCCAAGTTGGGGGTGAAAATGGAGAAAAGCAGCAATTGGGTTGTTTTAACCCAGCAGTTGGATTAAATGCTTGCTCAATGTGCTGAGCAGTCCAAGGTCACTGTTGTATCCGACAGTGAAATAAACACAGAAAGTTATTTTTAAGTCAATAAAAGTTGTTGCAAGCCCCTTTGAAGTTGCTCTACTCATTAGCAATGACTCATTTGTTTATTGTTGGATTTGAAATAATCCACAATAGCAGCCAGGTTAACTTGAACAGAGCTGACCTGTTGCTAAATAAGTGTAAAAGATGATGCATTGCACAGCGGGCCCTCTGTAGCGCTACAAATGTAGTCGACCCCCAACAGCAATGTGTACCTTCACAGCTCTGTGTGGGTGGTGAGAAAGACGCACACCCCAATCTTTCAGAAGAACCTGCTACGGCCAGGCCATGTGGTTTGTCTAGATGGGTTCCCTGCACTGTGGAGATCCACAGCTGGGGTTCCACAGTCTCCCCTTCGCTTTTCCCAGTAGGCTCTCCTTTGCGTCAGAGATGGTGGCATGCTGGTCCGTGGGGGTCCAGCTCCATAAGGACAGTGACAACTACAGAGGTCGCTCTCGACGGGGGCCTTACACTGAGTCATTGCTAAGTATAACCTTTGACCAACGACTAGAGTTTCACCCAAACAATAGAAAGGTTACTGCTCAAAGTAGTTCCCTCCACTGAGACCTGACCATAACAAACCATGACAGTTTCCTCAAGGAAATAACTCTTCTTCATGAGGCCTGTCTGAACGTAAGACTACTGACTGTGCTCATGGTGGTTTCAAGAGACGCAGGGCCTTACAGTGGCTTGTTTAAGCAGTAAGTAATGTCTGTTTATGTGCTTAGGGACTGAATGATATCTCCATAAATGATATACACCGATCAGGCATAACATAATGACAGGTGAAGTGAATAACACTGATGATCTCTTCTGTTAGTGGGTGGATATATTAGGCAGCAAGTGAACGTTTTGTCCTCAGAGTTGATGTTAGAAGCAGGAAAAATGGACAAGCGTAAGGATTTGAGCGAGAGCCAAATTGTGATGGCTAGACGACTGGGTCGGAGCATCTCCAAAACTGCAGCTCTTGTGGGGTGTTCCCGGTCTGCAGTGGTCAGTATTTATCAAAAGTTGTCCGAGAAAGGAACCGTGGTGAACCGGCAACAGGGTCATGGACGGCTCACTGATGCACGTGGGGAGCGAAGGCTGGCCCGTGTGGTTCGATCCAATAGACGAGCTCCTGTAGCTCAAACTGCTCAAGAAGTTAATGATAGAAAGGTGTCAGAACACACAGAGCTGCATAGATGAGACCAGTCAGGGTGTCCGTGCTGACCCCTGTCCACCACCGAAAGAGCCAACAGTGGGACGTGAGCGTCAGAACTGGACCATGGAGCAATGGGAGAAGGTGGTCTGGACTGCTGAATCAGTTCTCTTTCACATCACATGGATGGTCGGCTGAGTGTGCGTCTCTTACCTGGGGAACACATGGCACCAGGATGCACTATGGGAAGAAGACGAGCCGGTGGAGGCAGTGTGATGCTCTGGGAAATGTTGGGTCCTGCCATCCATGTTGGACGTTACTTTGACACGTACCACCTACCTAAGCATTGTTGCAGACCATCTTCAGCCTTTCATGGAAATGGTGTTCCCTAGCGGCTGTGTCTCTTTCAGCAGGATAATGCTCCTGACACAAAGCAAAAATGGTTCAGGAGTGGTTTGAGGAGCACAACATTGAGTTTGAGGAGTTGACTCGGCCTCCAAAATCCCCAGATGTCAATCCAATCGAGCATTTGTGGGATGTGCTGAACAAGTCGGATCCATGGAGGCTTCGCCCCGCAACTTACAGGACTTAAAGGATCTGCTGTGAACATCTCGGTGCAGATCCCACAGAACACCTTCAGGGTCTAGAGAAGTCTCGATGGGCCAGGGCTGTTTTAGCAGAAAAAGGAGGACCAACACAATATTAAGAAGGTGGTCATAATGTTATGCCTGATTGGAGTATACTGTAAATGCTGATACTGTGAGTGTATATTTGGCTCTGATATGGAGAACATTCAAATATGATTCTTTACTAAATGTTTCATTACTCTGATTTGCCGTGTTAACCAACAGAAATCTGCTCGGTTTGAAAGATCACCAGACTCCTGGCAGCACACAATGGACCTTGAAATGTCTCATGAGATTTAGACACCTTTAGACCAAGGAAGATAATTGTGGGATCACGCATAGAGGCCACTACAGCGGACGGCTATTCAAAAAGCATTTTCTTGCATGGATTTAGTTGCACTTCAACCTCTAGTGCATCATCCTATACATCGCCACCAAGTACGGCGATTTTTTTCCTCCAAACCACAATGCCTAGTTTCTCCGGGAAGATCCATCCATTCCTTTTATCGTAGGTTGTACTTGAAGAAATTATGTTCACCTATGCCTGTATGCAGACAAGTCACAAAATCTACATCTGCATAAAAAACTATTCATGAAAGCCATGATCAACCAGGTGGATTCCTCTAACGCAGCACGTGCCATGTCACAAACAGACACGTTGCATAATCGGATAAACAATATTTCAAAATATGTGTTGCCGCATGATACGAGCCACCTGCTCAATCATCTGAAGCAAGAGCTCAGGTGCGTGCCTCATTTGTACAGCTGTGTGTGCTGGAGACAGGCCAGTGACCTGTGTTCATCTGCGATCGTCTGTGATCGGTACACTCATCACACGTGAGTATTACACCCACCCCTCCAGAAGACTGATCAGCTGTGACCTCTTATGTCAGCGTAGAGAAAACAATGTGTTTGCCAAATGAGGACAAATTTTAATTAAACCATTTACAGATGCCGTTTATTTTTCCTCCTTAACAACAGTCCCTTAGTAGTCTGCACCTAATGCCTCTGTAAGCATGCTGTGTTTATATTGCGTACTGAATTATGAACATCTATATACAACCAGCATGTTGTGTTGTGCCAGTTTTTGTTTTGTTTTTTATCCTGTACTTGCGCCATTAGATCAAAAACTAAGGGCTGTTGTTTTTTTGTTTATTGCGTCTAGCTTCTGAAACCCTCCAGCTGATCACACAAGGTTTATTACTGGCAAAGGTTCATAACGACATGAAAACTTTGGTCGTTGTCCGGCTGGAGATGCAGCGTGTGACAGTCTTCTAACAGCTGAGCTAACACAGACACCCTTCGAATGCCTGGTGTCACTGGGTTCAAAGCCACTACGGTGGATTCTAGGAAGCATTGATGTCCTTTCTAAAAAAGCAACGGGTCCAGTACTACAGAATAACGAGCAAAAAGCTGCACGATAAACAGTATAATAAAGATAATAATTCTTACTCTAAAAAAATGCTGGGTTAAAAACAACCCAAGGTCGGCTGAAAATGGAAAACCCGGCAAACGGGTTGTTTTAACCCAGCAGTTGGGTTAAATGTGCGCCCAACCTGCTGGGTAGTTTTATTTAACTCAACAATTGTTTAAAAATTGCTGTATTGTTCACTTAAAATGAACCCAAAATATGTTTGAAATGAACATTTATTAATAATTAATATTGATTAATTATTATTCGTTAATAAATGAACATCTGTTAATAAATGTTCACTTTTTGATTATTATTGCTGCCTCTAGTACACTGTTAAAAAATTACTGTAAATTTTACAGTATAATACTGGCAGTAGGGTTGCCAGCCAGCTACTGAAAAATTTACAGTAATGTTACTGTAATATAATTTACAGAATTTCCCTGTATTCTCTGATTACAGTAACTGTATTTTTTTTAAATTACGAAGGGTCATTTTACAGCAATATTCTGTAAATTTGAGCCAAACCAACACGTGACCCCAGAATGCATTGCCGTTTACAGCAATATGCTGTATTATTAAAAAAAAACAGCCAGCGGCTGTAAAATAATGCTGTAATTTTTACAGCAATTCATTACAGTGTAATTATGCGTCCGATTTTTAATTTCCAACCTATTTTGGGTTCACTTTAAGCCAGATATAGTCATTTTTAAACAATAGTTGGGTTAAATAAAGCAACCCAGCATGTTGGGTAAACAATTTTCAACCCAGCATTAAAACCTTTAAAATCATCAAAATCTCTCTCTCAGCGTTATTTATGCCACCCATAAGCATTAGGTTATGAGTAAATCTGCTCTGTTAACAGCTTCAGTCTGATACACGGATTCTCTGAGAGACAACAGACCTGTGGATCCCATCGCAGAAATGATTCAGGATGAATTATATAAGGAAATAATGAAGCAATAACTCACTCTGTACATTGAACAGCTGTGATGTTGGTAACATTGTGACAGGGCCGAACAAGACATTGGCTGCGCTCAGAATCACGTACTTCCTTATTATATAGTAGTTGAAAAATAGTATGTAACGAAAGAAGTATGTCCGAATTCACAGTATAAGAGCAGGCCAAAAGTACTGAAGATTCTGAAGTGTGTATACGATGGACACTTTACTCTCCCATGAGGCGGCAGGAGAGAATTTGTTAATGGCAGTGAAGCGACGCAACTGACACTGGAACGTCACTTGATAATGACAACCTGGCGAATGTACATCTGGATTACATTCATTCTATATAGAACATCCTGCTTTAGCGGTCATGAAGTATGATTGCTTATTCAAAATAAGTACCAATGCAACACAGCAACACTTCAGTGGTTATATAAGAATACTGTGACACTGCTGATATACTTCAGTGTTATTTTAGTTTTATTAATATTTGTTTTCATGTAAATTTTAGTTTAATTTTTGTATTTTTTCTGTGCTTAATTTTAAAATATGCACGGCCTTCTCTAGTGAAAAAAAAAAAAAAAATACTAAAATGTATTTGAAATGCATTTTTTTGTGCCAAGTATACTAAAATACATTTACATATTTATGTGCTAAATAAAAATACCCTGAAATTGTAATTTTGTTATACTTAACTACAACTAATTTTGTACTTAATGCACTTTAATTGTGTGGAAGCAGAGCTGAGGTCCAACTACACTTAAGGTACACTTTAAATATCTTGCATTTAAAGACTGATATTATATTAATAGTGATATTAAAACACTTTTTAGGCATAATATTAAGAAATGTGCATTGTGCAGTAAAGAAATACTCCAAATACAGTTTAATTTTAATTTTAAATCAATAAGTCTTAAGTGATATGTCAATTAAAATGTTAATGGATTTGAAGTATATACTTAGTATGAAATAAACATATTTTAAGTGGACTTTTGTATAGTTTTTTACACTAGGGTTACCATGGTATACGTTCAAAAAAAAAAGAATGGTTCAGTTAAAAGAAATAATACAATACAACAGCCAGGAATATATTTATATGAAAAAATATACAGACATCTCAGTAATTCACCATCATATTTATTTTAAGGTGTGCTAGAATTGTTCACATTCACTGCATTTCAACAATAAAATGCTTAAACGTTCATTTATATCATTTAAAATGCAATTTTAAGGTTTAGCGTTCTTAAAACGAATAATCTTTCAGCCCTGTCCCTGTACTCCTAATAATAAAATCACAAAAAAAAGAAAAAAGAAAATCATTTGGTCTGATATGTAGCTGATCTGAGGTAGGGCTGGTATGTTTTGTGGCACGTTGTTGATACCTGAGCCAGAAAAAATATTACAAAGAGTAAAAAGGCACTGGTGGAGAAAAAGTGCAGTGAAAACCTTTGAATACAGCAACACATCCCTCTAAATAAATAATTCAAGGCGAAAGATGTTCCTTGACTCAAATGAAATAGAAACAATAGACAGAACAACAGCAGACGGAAATTACTTCTTTTTTTTTTTTTTTTAAAAACATAAAAATAATGAGCTACAGTGTCTTTTGCAGTGGCTGTTTCCGTTTAAGTCTTTAACCATAGCAAGGCTACATGAAGCATGATTGGTCCACTTAGATATTATATTGCTTTTGATATGGGTTTCCACATGCCTAAGAATTAAGAATCTGGCACGTGACTTTCACTTTTATCTTAGCGAGTTCTTCTCCAGTAAACAGCAGCTACAATGAATGCCATCGCAGCAATGAAAGACACGGTGCGCCATCTTGACACGGTGCGGAAAATGCCCTCCTGCAACACAGGGCAGAGAAAGCATTAGATACACACTGCATATGAACAAGACATCCATCAAATGAAGGATATTTTTTTGCATGTGCAAATTAGATTAGACAGCGACACTTCAGGGAATGATTTCCAGTGAATAATGACTTATTTTAAAGGGTTAGTGCACCCAAAAATGAAATTTCTGTCATTAATTCCTCACACTCATATCGTTCTACACCCGTAAGACCTTCGTTCATCTTCAGAAGACGAGTTAAGATCTTTTTGATGAAATCCGAGAGCTTTCTGACTTCCTTATAGACAGCGATTTAATTACCACCATTATCAAGGCCCAGAAAGGTAGTAAAAACATTGTTACAGACATTGATTTCATCAAAAAAGATCTTCATTTGTGTTCTGAAGATGAACGAAGGTCTTAAGGGTTTGAAGTGTCATGGGGTGTGTAATTAATGACAGAACTTTTATTTTTGGGGGAACTAACCCTTTAAGGGATGGAAATTGTAAGGAATTTAAAGGTGAAGTATGTAGTTTGTGCGCCACCTAGCGAAATTACAAAAATACAACATATTTTTTAAAAGTGTGCAACTATCAATAAAATGTCCAACATATTAGGAATAGGGCTGGAACGACGCTTCGACGTAATCGATTACGTAAATGAGTCAATTAGCGTGGAGTGCGTGGATTCGTCGAGCGGTTTACATTTCCCAATGATGGCAGTTTCTGGCCGTGATGGCAATCAGCCGTTTTTGCAAAAATACTATATCGAGCCATATCTAAACTGTTTTCTTAGCCTTACATTTTTTTAACCGAGACTGCACACGTTCCAAGCAGTCCAATTTATCCCCTTCATTCCATTTAAATACATATACACATATCAATCTATACATTTAGTTTTTGAATAGTACTCAAGATTTCCTGCGATCAAAAATGATGGTTAACAAAAATAGTGTAGCGCTCATATGCCATGTTTGTTACAGCAGCATTTCAGAGAAACTATGTTGTGCAGAAAGCTGCTGATGAATGAACGGCATGGTTTTCTGTTGTTTGTGTAAAAGAGCTATCATAATCTGACATTACAGTCTTGAATCGATTACCAGTTATTACTGAGTTATTACTGGGTTATTACTGAGTTATAACTCAGTTATTACTCTGTTATTACTCTGTTATTACTCTGTTATTACTCTGTTATTACTCAGTCATGTAGCATATATTGCTTTACATGAGTGTACTGTATACATGCCAGTAAAACTGGATATATTATCAGGAGTTGTAGGTTGGAGTTATTAATTCGTAATGCGATGATATTGAGGATTATAAAATCTATAGGGCTTGGTTCAATGTATAACAATTTGCTGAAGTGACAAGCCCAATTAATATTTGCTAATGAGTACCACTGCCATGGGAAAATTCCCTAGTGTGCAAGCCAAACGCAACCGTGGCAAGGAATGAGAAGCCAAAAAAATCATTCAAATAATTAAGTAGATGTTACTACACTGAATGAATTGTAAGATTGGTGGCACATTCCCCTGCGGTTCAATCTCTAAAAGACTATAACCAGCAGGTGCCTGATCCTCCTCAAATCCCCAAAAATGAGGGTCAAGCATACAAGAGTCACGTCTCACTGGGTTCGCATTCTTTAGGCTCATGCTGCTTACTGCACTGTAAATACTGTCACATGTTCAGTATACGGCAGTTTTCAGGGCCACAGTATGCTCCATGACGCCCGAGTGTTTGAAGTCTAAACCCAGCACCCCGCATTCTGCTTGCTTTATGATCATATGTGTGCTATTAAACTTGAGTGGCCCCGGGAAATGCAGCCAGCCCGGTGGAGGCTCTGCCGTGCACATGCAAACTGCATCTTACTGGCGTGTGATAACATCAAGAGATGAGATGCAAAATTAGACATTCTTGATATATATTTTCCAGATAAAGAGGTGTAAGAATCATATCACTGCTACCTAGCCGCATGCCATTCTGGGTCAGCGGGTTTGTGTGTCTGGGTATTCGTAGACAGGATGTGTCTGGGTTTGCGCTCATGTACTTCCTGGCTCGAGTGGGTGCGTCTCTCTGTGTGTGGTGGCCCGTGTCTGGCTCGACCTGTGTGGCTCCACATGGGTGGCCAGACAACACACACAAAAACAGCAACTTACCCATCCTCCTTGCAATCTGATCCAGGCAGAAATGTTTTCCTTGATAAACTGTAAAACCCAGCTAATGATCCTCCTGATAATTTCCAAGTGGTTCTGAGTAAGAGCCTAGAGGAATGAAAAGCAATCATGTTTTTATACATCTGTATTATCCAAAAGAATATGCATCCTTAAAGGGTTAGTTCGCTAAAAAAAAGAAGAAGAAGAAAATTCTGTCAATTGCTCACTCTCGTCGTTCCAAACCCATAAGTCTTTTGTTCATCTTGTAAACACAAAGATATTGTGAAGCAAATCTGATTTCTGTCCCTCCATTGAAAGTCTATTCACCCAAAACGCTGATGATCGGAAAATAAATCCATATGACTCAAGCGGTCTAATCCAAGTCTTCTGAAGAGGCACGATGTATGATTTTGGCGGACAGGACGGGGCCGAGAGCCGTGGGAGCGGAGCGAGGCAGGTGGCACGAGTGTTAATAACCTTCTTCCCTTATCAACATACCTCATAACATTGGATAAGTTCAGGCATGGTCCTCTCTCGTCCTTCACCGTCATCACTCCTCCTTTTATCCTTCTGAGCTTCTCCGTGAGTACTTTGAGACTGGTGCGCTTTGCAGGCGGCGCTTATTAACGTGCGCACCATTGGCCTCACTCTGCTCGCACGCCTCTCAGCCACTTCCTGCCCGCCACAATGATGAACAGATTTAATTTAGGCTTTTATTATCATATAATAACTGATCAATGAACGTACATGGAGCACTCAAAAATGGTAAACAGAAGCTCAAACGTGCTTGCTTGACACACAAAAACAAACTTCTTGCGGAAGTTCAAATTTGTTGCCGTGACACGTGAGAATGAACCTCTTTGCTTCTTGCTGAAGCTTAAATTTGCTGCCATGAAAAAAAAAATCCAGTTGAGCTTCCGTTTACCATATTTGAGTGATCTATGTATATTCAGTGATCACTGTTTATATGCGAAACTAAAGCTTAAATTAAATCTCTTCATGTAAAGTGATCGTGTCTGTTTAGAAGACTTGGATTAAACCATTTAATTCTTTATTCAACGGACCCTTCGCCAACAGTTTGACTGACAGGCGATCTGACCAATCATAACCACGAATCTGCCGTTTTGTTGACAAAGCAGTCAGGGGAGTCAGTAGATTAACGTTGGTGAACTTGAACTTTCCACGCTTGAAACAACATTCCTTCTGATGTTCATTCATGTTTATTTGATGCTATAAATGAACTAGTACGAAGAGATGATCGCTTCACGAGGAGCTACAGCGATCTGTCACGACACATTAAAGAGACACTATACGCTATTTATTGTTTAAACTTCTTTAAAAAAATTACATTATTTTGAATATGAAACTGTTGTCAGTGTTCTCTTTGCTCCGCAATGTATTTTTCACCTCGTGAGAACATGATGTGTGGCGTGAGAGCACATGGCTTGTCAGACATTGCAACAGTAAAGGGGGCAAGTCTTTGCAAAGGGTCAATTCCATTCAAATCTTTGTGAACATTTTGAACTGTCTGAGTTTTGGGTGAATAGACTTTCAATTGGGGACAGAAATCTCATTATAGGGGAGAGACATTCATTAAATGCTTTAATTTGTGTTTGGAAAATAAAAAAAATGTCTTATGGGTTCGGAACATCTTATGGTATTCAATTTTGAACTAACCCCTTAATAAATCAGACTTTTTAATAATAATCATGAAGACTTTGCAGAGATAGAGTTTTTTTTTTTTTTAAATGTCCTTTTCTTAATAATGCAATGCCACTGAATTGATTGAAGAATTCCCATTTTCATTTAAAATGATCGAAGTTTTTGATTTAATCATGAATACCACAATGCTGTTTTAAAATAAAAGGCGAAGTGACAGTTTTACCTGGTATATAAGCCTATACGCGAGGTGAAACAGAGCCACCACGCGTCCCCAGTTGATGCCATCCTCAAAGATGCTCCGGGCCACCGTCATGAAGACATGAAGACGTCCTGAGCGCAGTTTGCTTGAACAGTGCTGATGAGACTGTGAGTGGAAGAGAAGAGAAGAAAAAAAAAAAAAAAAAAAAGTGTACTGTATGTTATGGGGTTCCCAAACCATACTTTTTGAATAAAATAGCATCCATATGAACCAGTTCCTGTGTAGGTAGTCCTTATAATTGAATTAGACAAGTGATTCTCAAGCAGGGTTTGACTTAAAATGATCTTAAAATGACTTAATTGAAATGCTAAAAGACAAAAAGTATTTTAAAACGGATAGTTCACCTTAAAATGAAAATTAAGTTATAAATTACTCACCCTGGTGTTGCTCTAATGGCATATGCCCTTCTTTCTTTTATGAACCACAAAAGAAGAATTAAAAAAAAATGTTGTGCTCATTCATATTTCAGCAGTGAAATGTGAATAGGGACCAACATTAGGCTTTTTTTTTTTTTTTTTTTTTTTTTTAAAAAGGTGCCCATGGGACATTATTCCGTATTCCTGACCTACTGCGTTTTGAATTATGGGAGGCACTTCCGGTGTGGGGAACTTTCATTCAAAAAAGACTGAAATGAATAATTTCAAATCATTAGGTTGCTCTCCAAATAAAGCTTATCCGTCAGTTTGACCGAATGAGCTGTCAACAGGAATATCTATGGCAAGAGCTCTCATTCTTTTCCTCATGATTATTTTCTTTTTTCCCTTTGCGTTCCGCTGTAATGGTATAAATAAGGACAGCATATACCGCACATTTGTGGTCTGTTCTCCTGGCATAAACAACATTTGCAAAGTCACGACGCTCAAAGTTCAATGCAAACTTCAACAAGTTTCTTCCCGGGTTAGTGACATCACTGACCCTAAAATTTACATAAACCCCGCCCTGCAAGTTGTTGTAGTAGAGTGTTGTTACCATGATGTAATTGTATGCCCGTCTGCTTCACAAATGAGGGTCAATTCAATTCAATGCTGGATTTCTCCAACTTTGTTGTTGTTGAGCAACCGAAGCGTAAGATGTTAAAGCTCCACCCTCTTCTGGAAAGGAGGCCGGGAGCAGCAGCTCATTTGCATTTAAAGGGACACACACAAAAGTGGCGTGTTTTTACTCGCACCCAAATCGGGGCAAATTTGACAAGCTTTAATAAATGATCTGTGGGGGATTTTGAGCTGAAACTTCAGACACATTCTGGAGACACCAGAGACTTATATTACATCTTGTAAACGGGGCATTATAGGTCCCCTTTAATGGAAGTCGCACGCATAATTTGCGCAAAGCATCATGGGAGTAGGAATAAGGTAGATATGTGTTCTGGAGGTATATGGTCTGAAGATATCATACATCTGTCGACCGTCATTATGAATGTCATCAGAGTTCTGGTCGAGAGACAGTTAACTCAGTAAAGAAAATACATATATTTTTTAGAGGTTATATTTCATGTTATGCTTTCTTGATTTCTCACAACATGTGTGCTTTTTCTGGATGAGATGGAGTGAACTGTGCTGCTAATAGAGTCTCATGAATGAGCATGTCACGTAGCCGTTCACTGAAGACAAAGAAAAGCGGCACCATTAGAACAACACCAGAGTGAGTCATTTATGACTTATTTTTCATTTTAGGGTGATTATCCCTTCAAAGAATTATCAACAGCTGTTGTTTTAGCAAAGAACATAGATCTTGAAAACTCTGGAATCAAAAATATAATGTCATATATTAAAGCCAGCTTCTGTTAATAAAAAGAAGCTTGAAAACAAACAGCTTTATCATAATGACAGGCCAGAAGATAAACCGCATAATAAATGTCTGTTGCAATATTCAATGACAATAAACATCATTTGGTTATATTAGCAAGAACCGGAATTAAGAACCACTGTTAGAGTTTATATTACATGCTTTTGAATATTTCGGTGGAAAAGGGAAGCCTTAAAGTCGAAAAGTTTGCAAACCACTGGATTAAGACACTGAAGTTGTGTTCTCTCCCATCACCAAAATAAATTCACACAAAAAAAAAAAAAAGACAAATGAGTTGAAACGAAATTAAAAACATACTGTTGAAGCTCAGCATTCTTGTTAAGGTCATCGGCTATCTTCAAAAGTTGACCTACGACCTCTTTAATTTGAGGATCCTCTCCATCCTGAGGATTTCCTCCCAGATCCTCATGGCTCACATGCATGGATGGATCCTCTACAGTAACTCGTTCGATAATATACCTTCATGTAAGAGAGATGCATTCATTCACACAAATTCATGAGTGTAAAATATAACATACAGTAGATGGCCTACATAAAATGGAATATTACATGAGTTTACCATCGGAGCAGAACAGCACCCTGCTCAATGATTACGTCATCCATGACATCTGCAAATAAGGGGGAGACAAATATTAAATTGAGTTCATGCGAGATAACACTGGAGCATTGTAAAACGGAAACAAGGTCAAAGTACAGGAAGCAATCTTTGTATAACTGGGCGTGATAATGGGGTGAGAGGGTATTATAAACATGGTGAACACTGACCTCCCAACTTCCTGTTTTGATACTGGCTGGTTTACGCCACAGGATTAAGAGAAGGCTTGTGGTATAGCCAAAATGCCCAAATATTTATTCTCACTTCTGTTTTCCTGTATTCTTGTCTCAGCTTTAAATATATAGCTTTGAAGTAAACGTTTTCCTTTTAAAGAATAGTCTTGTTTTAAGGCCATTTTTATTGAAGTTATTAGCATCTGAATGTGAATTACTGTAGCGATTGTTTTGTTCGCAAAGGAATTGAACAATGAGTCGCTTAAAACCGGGGTTTTCAATCTTAGATGCCACAGATCTCAAAATATGACCAGCCTCCCACCAAGTACTGCATGACAGTTTCTACTAAAATATTACAGTAATGGTAGATGTTTTTAGATGTAATTTCATGTCTAAAACTTAATATAAATCGGATAGTTTCTGATTGGTTGAATTGTGTTTTTACTCTACAAACACACACTACGACCTCCTTACATCTGTACTGATGTGCCAATGCAGTTCCATGTATTGTGCATTTCAGCAAAAGTAACTGTTTATTATTTATATAATGAAGTATGAGTGACCCCTGCTGGCGTTATGTTGCATCATTCATCTTTATTTTAAGACTACCCTGATCTAAAAGAATCTTAGGATGAGCAAATAGCATTCGAGTATGATTTGATTGGTTGCACTAAGTGAACAAATTCCACCTTTTCATGAATATTTGACAATATTTGTTCTCATGATGCCTCAACAGTCCTTCTAGAGGCCGGTTTGCACCTTTTGGTCAACCGGATCACATGTGGAGGATGCTACACTGTAATGAATTGCTGTAAAAATTACAGCATTATTTTACAGCCGCTGACTGTTGTTTTTAATAATACAGCATATTGCTGTAAACTGCAATGCATTCTGGGGTCACGTGTTGGTTTGACTCAAATTTACAGAATATTGCTGTAAATTGACCCTTCATCATTTAAAAAAAAATACAGTTATTTACTGTAAATAGAGAATACAGGGAAATTCTGTAAATTAAATTACAGTAACTGGCTGGCAACCCTGCTGTAAAATTTACAGTAATTTTTTAACAGTGTAAATACAAGTAAACGGGGTGTAAAATGCTTTGAGCTTAACTTTCGACCGCTTCAATAGGTAGTCGAAAACTAATCGCTTTCATAGTGTAGACGCTCATGTGTTCGAACAGTCACAAAAGACCACCTGCTCTCCACCGACTGACCTAACGCGCAAACATTGCGGGAAGCGTTCTAGCCAGGCGGGATTTAAACTTTGTCTCCCGAAGACATAAACGTACCGAGCACAACGTTCTCTCGCCATTCCTCACTCTTTTAAATTCAATTTCTACCAAATAAAATATTTTGAGACTTTTTTTTCCTAGACAGTAAAAACTTTTTTAATAGAAAAACATTTGTTTGGGGAAGAATTAAAATGAGAAATATCATGATTTTGAGTAGTTTTAGCTTAGTTTATTGTTTGTAAGCATCAAAGTCATCTTGGATGTTTGTTGAGGCCTCCTGGGCAGAACCAAAAAAATATATATATATATATATTTTTTGTAAATAGTTGATTACTAAACAGGGGGGTGTTCCAGAAA
The DNA here is from genome assembly GCA_037194245.1 of Opsariichthys bidens. Taxonomy (NCBI): domain Eukaryota; kingdom Metazoa; phylum Chordata; class Actinopteri; order Cypriniformes; family Xenocyprididae; genus Opsariichthys; species Opsariichthys bidens. The sequence continues at coordinate 8,332,594 of CM074307.1, read as the reverse complement.
GCAAGGTTAACTTACCGTCACATATACCCTGAACTCTCGGTTGATTAACCCAAACCTCTCTTACTCGAGGTATGCTGGTTCCAGAAACGTGACTTGGAGTAAGTTCAGCCAACCCAGATCATGAGCAGGTTATGTTCAGAGAGTAAGTTGCTATGGTTACTTACATACTCTGAAAGTTACCTCCATTTTTGGAACCGCTTTTGGAGGTTACTTACTCTTAAACATACCCTGGGTATGTCACATAACCTGCTTTCTGGAACACCCCCTGGTCTGAACCAAAAATAAATAAATATATTTTTTGTAAATAGTTGATTACTAAACAGGGGGGTGTTCCAGAAAGCAAGGTTAACTTACCGTCACATGTACCCTGAACTCTCGGTTGATTAACCCAAACCTCTCTTACTCGAGGTATGCTGGTTCCAGAAACGTGACTTGGAGTAAATTCAGCCAACCCAGATCATGAGCAGGTTATGTTCAGAGAATAAGCAATGGTTACTTACATACTCTGAAAGTTACCTCCATTTTTGGAACCGCTTTTGGAAAGCTTACTTACTCTTAAACATACCCTGGGTATGTCACATAACCTGCTTTCTGGAACACCCCCCTGGTCTGAACCAAAAATAAATAAATATATTTTTTGTAAATAGTTGATTACTAAACAGGGGGGTGTTCCAGAAAGCAAGGTTAACTTACCGTCACATATACCCTGAACTCTCGGTTGATTAACCTAAGCCTCTCTTACTCGAGGTATGCTGGTTCCAGAAACGTGACCTGGAGTAAATTCAGCCAACCCAGATCATGAGCAGGTTATGTTCAGAGAATAAGTTGCTATGGTTACTTACATACCCTGAAAGTTACCTCCATTTTTGGAAAGCTTACTTACTCTTAAACATACCCTGGGTATGTCACATAACCTGCTTTCTGGAACACCCCCCTGGTCAGAACCAAAAATAAATAAATATAATATATTTTTTGTAAATAGTTGATTACTAAACAGTTAATTCTGTTTCTTTTACTATTGATAACATAGACAACCCCCAATGATTGACTCAAAACACAAAATCATCAATCTACATGCGGAAAGGTGTAAAAAAAAAAAAGAAAAGAAAAGGTGAACAAATTCAAAACAAAAACTGAATCGATAGAAAACATTCGAGTCGCAACCAGAAAAACCCCAACGCGCCTCTATACGTCACGATATGACATCAGAGGAAGTTCCAGAAATCAAAAAAATGTTTTATTTTTTAATGTACAAGCGATAGTGTCCGTTTATCCCTCATTATTCTTATTGCTCATAATCTGACAAGAAATAAAGAAAAAATAAAAGGAAGTTCCATGATAATTCAAACGAAACGTTAGAAGAGGATTAGAAGGCTAAACACGAAATAAAATAAACTAATTTAACTGAAAATATATCAACGGAATATTAGTTGAAGTATGAATATTTTCAGGTCAACATACCGTCGAAGAACACTGACGTCACGTCGAGTGCGAAGAGCTGGAAATGAATGGCTACTTCACAGAAGTCGCTTTAAAATTCATTTAAAAGTGTATCTCAGCTTACCTTCACCACCTGTTGCCCCTTTCAGCTCGTGCTCGTCTCTCTTCTCTCCACTGTTGCCATCTGCCATGTTTTTATCCAGCACAAACACCGCCCGGCTCGAGTGATAGCTTTGCTAACTAGCCGGACCAGCCTAACAATTTCTGAATCCGCTAAATTCACAGTTTCCACATAATCTAGTCAAGTTATCGACGCTTGTGGTAATGGGTTTTCCTCAGGAGCACCATTAGAGTTATAAAAACATGATATGAAAGTTAAAAAGTAGTCGAGCGGCTTTAAGAAGAGCTCCAACAATCCATAGGAACGCATTAAAAGCTGAGCAAATAACGCGGAAATGGAACGAGCTGCGCTAATAAGAGCTGATTCGTTGTGCCAAAAATAAACCACAAGCATTTTGTCTTTTCCGTTATATTATACCATTCCAGCGGGTGTTATTCTGTCCAATTATTATATTTTAGATGATAGTACAGATTGAACTTGCCTACTGAAAATAAATAGGCCTGGTGTAATTGTATTAGAATTATATTCTTGGTGAAGCTTCCAGTGCACTGAACAAAACAAAAATAAAAATAACTATATTGGGCCTACACATACGACAATAAAAATGCACACAATTTACTACATAAAATACAAAATATTCTATACAAGCATGCAAGGGAATGTGAATAATATGTTAAATTGTCGCTTGCATTAACACAAAAGTAGTGAGTGAGTATTTTTTATGTAGATTTATTTGGGTTGAGATTCAGCTTTGAAGGTAGGAATATTATTTAGGGCTATAAATGCTATATTTTAATACTGTACATTGCTAAAAATCACTATACTACATGCACTACACACTGCAATGTACATTATTCACCACAAGGTGTCGCTGTCAGACTGAGTACCATGGGATACGGCTCATTGTCCTAAACACATTTAGCAATTTGAGCAAGGGGATAGAGAAGTTTTGTAGATTGTAAGAGCCAGTTCCCACTTACATTACAGACAGAAGCTTTCCACTTTGGCATAACGGTGGCATCACAATATCAACAGGACCAGTGGTCTCAAAATAAGCTTTCAGCTCCTTTTTGAACAAAACCAACCCAACCCACTAGATTTCGTAGCACAATTAGCCTAACCAATGCACTCAGCATTGAGTGCTGAGTAAAACCCTGAATAGGTGTGTCCAACCGCTAGATTACGGCCACAAAAGAAAGAGGATACTGGTGAAGGGAAAGAATCCAGCCTTCCGATAACTTGTAGGCTACATGTGGTTTCTCAGTGAGCTTCACCTTGCCACATATGCGACTATATAGACTAATCAGGCGTAACATTATGACCACCCTCTTAATAGGCCTATTGTGGTCCTTCTTTTGCTGTCAGAACTCCTCTAGACCCCTGAAGGTGTTCTGTGGGATCTGCACCAAGGTGTTCGCAGCAGATCCTTTAAGTCCTGTAAGTTGTGCGGCGGATCCTCCATGGATCGGACTTGTTTGTTCAGCACATCCCACAGATGCTCGATTGGATTGAGATCTGGGGAATTTGGAGGCCGAGTCAACTCCTCAAACTCAATGTTGTGCTCCTCAAACCATTCCTGAACCATTTTTGCTTTGTGTCAGGAGCATTATCCTGCTGAAAGAGACACAGCCACCAGGGAACACCGTTTCCATGAAAGGCTGTAGATGGTCTGCAACAATGCTTAGGTAGGTGGTACGTGTCAAAGTAACGTCCAACATGGATGGCAGAACCCAAGGTTTCCCAGCAGAACATTTCCCAGAGCATCACGCTGCCTCCACCGGCTCGTCTTCTTCCCATAGTGCATCCTGGTGCCATGTGTTCCCCAGGGAAGAGACGCACACTCACCTGACCATCCATGTGATGTGAAAGAAAACAGATCCATCAGTCCAGACCACCTTCTCCCATTGCTCCGTGGTCCAGTTCTGACGCTCACGTCCCACTGTTGGCTCTTTCGGCGGTGGACAGGGGTCAGCACGGACACTCTGACTGGTCTCATCTATGCAGCTCTGTGTGTTCTGACACCTTTCTATCATTAACTTCTTGAGCAGTTTGAGCTACAGGAGCTCGTCTGTTGGATCGAACCACACGGGCCAGCCTTCGCTCCCCATGTGCATCAATGAGCCGCCCATGACCCTGTCGCCGGTTCACCACTGTTCCTTCCTTGGACCACTTTTGATAAATACTGACCACTGCAGACCGGGAACACCCCACAAGAGCTGCGGTTTTGGAGATGCTCCGACCCAGTCGTCTAGCCATCAAGTTAGCTTTTGTCAATCTCACTCACGCTTGCCCACTTTTCCTGCAAAATGTTCACTTGCTGCCTAATATATCCACCCACTACCAGAAGAGATCATCAGTGTTATTCACTTCACCTGTCAGTGTCATTATGTTATGCCCGGTCGGTGTATATCTCATGGTCAGTCTTTGTTTTATTTAGACAAGACCTGTAAATGTTAGATGTCTACATTTGCTGGTGAATGTTTCTGAATGTGGTTCTCTCATGGAGTGTTCATTGAAAATGTTAAAGAACAAAACCTTTTTTGACTCCCAAACCTACACTGAAATACACAATGAAAATGTTCACAGTGCCCTTGGAAGATGGGCTGACTCTGTCTGATAGACAAAAGATGATTTGGGATTTAGGATGCTTATTTAAAATGCTTTGTTTTTTTATCTCGTCTATTATTTCCTAATATTTTTTATTGATATTTATTTCATTTTATAGACTTATTTCAGTCCATCATGACTAAGACCTTTCACTGTTTATATCACTCCAATTGTCTGTGTTCCAGGAAGGCTCTGTTGATTAACCACTTATGTTTTTACTCCAAACTCACTTCATAATGACAGTGGAGCATCCTTCTGTGAGACGATGGGGCTTCTTACATAGTGTGTTTATTAGTCATGTTTCATCAATCAAAGCGTTTCAATCTTCTGGTTACTCAGCTACAGTGTGTTATCTTCTGCTGCAGGGCATGTTTTGAGTTTCTGCGTGAGAGCGCCCCCTCTGGCTTTCAGTTGGAGAAGCATTTACTACTGATCACAAATGTACAGCTCTGACAAGCTGCGGAGCCCCGCATAAGACATACAAGAAAGAAAAAAAACAGTAAAACGTATGAACGATTTACTAATTCATTCCATCGATTTACTATTTCGTACCTCTGATGTATATATCGAGGGAATGTAATAGCTAGTAAATCGTGCACACTCTTTAACAAGATGCGATTAAATAATCGCAGCCGTTGCCAAATTTAATCGCGATAAATCGTGCGTCCCTATTGAGCAGTATGCGTATGGTCGTCTGTCGGAAGTGAGTTATTTGAATTCTTAAAGTTTTAAATTTGGATATTTGTCTCATAAAAACCCATCGCTTCTCTTCATAAGGCCTTTATTGACCCCCTGGAGCCGTATGGATTATTTTTATTATAAAGGATGATCAGGGTTGGGGAGTAACGAAGTACAAGTAACTTAGTTACGTACTTAAAATACAAACTTTGAGTAACTGTATTTCATTACAGTTCCATTTTAAATGGGTGGTAATCAGATTACAGTTACATCTGAAAAGTATTTTAGATTACCAAAATGATTACTTTGAGTTTTAATGTCATTTAAACAGCGATCGGTGATTCTCTGACTCTGACCGTCTGAAAAAGCTTAAAAAGTTTCATGTTTTCGACTGTTTTCATGTTTTATGAAAGTTGTTTGTGAGTCATTTTATAATTCACTCGTCACTGCAACTTTTTCTCACAATTTTATTTACCCCTCACAATTCTGACTTGTTTTTCTCAGATTTGCGAGATTTAAACTCACAATTGCAAGTTATAAAGTCAGAATTGGGAGATATAAACTTGCAATACTGACTTTTTTCTTGCAATTGTGAATTTAGTGTGTGAGTTTATATCTCATAATTCTGACTTTTCTCAATATTGTGAGTTTATATCTAATAATTCTGACTTTATAACTCGCAATTGCAACTTTATATCACGCAATTCTGAGGGAAAATGTCAGAATTGTGAGATAACTTTTTTTGTGTTTGTTCCACACTTATTAGTATACCAAAGTATTCTAAAGTATTTAGATTAAGTTACTAAACTTGAGTAATGTAACGAAATACTTTACAAATGACTTTTTAAAGCATGTATTTTGTAATCTGTAGTGAAATACATTTTAAAAGTAACCCAGCCAGCCCTGAGGATGATGAATTTTTTGGGCTTCAAAATCTCAAAACTTTTCCGGAAAAAAACTTCATCTGAAAGTGATATTGTTCGATATCTTTCCTCTATATCAGTGTTGTGGACTGTGCTATATTCGATTTTTAGAACCATATCTATATCGTTATCTTCTTAGTTATCGTCCTTGGTGTGAACGGGCCTTAGACAGAATAAACCCCTTTATGGAAGACTCTGAGCTTTGCTACTTTGCAGATCTTATCTGTACAAGCATCAAATGCAATTTGAAAAACAAATTTCGGCAATTTTATTTTCTACATTATTTATTGGCTGCGAAAAATAAATAAACCCATGATACAAAATTAGAAAATGAAAAAAAGATGAATTGAATAAGAGGGCAGTCAGATCAACGATGCCCATTATTGGGAGTTTTTTTTTTTTTTTTTTTTTCTGTGACCCCACTAGAAAAACATCCTCCCCAGCACACACAGGATGTACAAACTCTCCCTCCAAAAATTCCAAACTTAGCAGTCCCACGACGGCCAGTCCTCAGCATTGTCAACCATAACTGTTACCATCACACACACTGCCTTGAGCCAAAACAAGTTAGAAACGCTGCTGTTGGCCATCACGGTCCCTGAGATTTGTGGGAGGGGACAGTTCTGGACAGTTAATGGAAAGGATGTTTCTCTTTGTTCTTGGTGTAGACCCTTCATCTTCAAATGATCTGCAGTCTCCAAATGACCCTCAGTTTACTTGACTTGCTTGAGCCTGTGAGAAAATATTCAGACCATGCTAAGAACAACTAGGCTGCGTGACAAGCCTTCACTTTGACTATTTGGGATGCATTGCAAGCTGATCCACCAGCCTGTTTCAATTTAAGCTGAATATTGTGACAGGAAACATGGGATAAGAGGAAGTGGTCAGTATATGGGAACTTGTTAAAGGAAATGTTTCAGAGGAATGGACATATTTCCCATGGAGAGTGTATCACAATCCTTAATTGGTGGTCAACAATTTCCGAGATCATTCTCAGCAAACACAGTATCTGCTAATTAGGACTGTCGAAATGAATGCGTGAACGCATGCGATTTTTTTTTTCCCCAGTTAAATAGTGATTTGTTTTTTTTCCATCATAATTTGGCTAGCGTTACATCATGTGATCTTTTTTCAAGCGCCTCTAGACAAACGAGAACGCGCTGTCTGTGAATGACGTTTCTGTTACCGCATGAAAAACTAACCCTAAACTTGAATCAACTTAAAGAATTGCAAGAAATGAGATGCACGTCAGATTCGCCTCATGTTCCACAGCAGCAGGTAAATTTTTTGTAATTTCATTACAGTTACATTTTAAATGGGTGGTAATCAGATTACAGTTACATCTGAAAAGTATTTTGATTATCAAAATGATTACTTTGAGTTTTAATGTCATTTAAACAGCGATTGGTGATTCTCTGACTCAAAAAAGTGAGTTAAGTTTCATGTTTTCGACTGTTTTCATGTTTTCTGATAGTTGTTTGTGAGTCTCACAATTTGTTTTTTTCCTCACAATTGTGAGTTTGCATTTCACAATTCTGACTTCTTTTTCTCAGAATTGCGAGATTTAAACTCACAATTGCAAGTTATAAAGTCAGAATTGGGTGAAATAAACTTGCAAAACTGACTTTTTTTCTTGCAATTGTGAATTTAGTATGAGTTAAATGTCATAATTCTGACTTTTCTCAATATTGTGAGTTCATATCTCAAAATTCTGACTTTATAATTCACAGTTGCAACTTTATATCCCGCAATTCTGAGGGAAAAAGTCAGAATTGTGAGCTAAAAACTTGCAATGACCTTTTTTGTGTTTGTTCCACACTTATTAGTATTCCAAAGTATTCTAAAGTATTTAGATTAAGTTACTAAACTTGAGTAATGTAACGAAATACGTTACAAATGACTTTTTAAGGCATGTATTTTGTAATCTGTAGTGAAATACATTTTAAAAGTAACCCACCCAGCCCTGACTACAAATATACAAAGAACACAGTTGCCATTAGCTGGTCTTTGCAGTGTTTAAGCGCAACATTTTGACATTTAGGTGGACTTGATTTGCGAGATTGCCAGGTTTTTACTGCAAGACGCACCCGATTGCTACTCAAAAACTGCCCCAATCGCATTTCAGTGCGGTTCTGGGGAATAAAATCCTCTTTTTGGCGGGGTCACGCCTGGTGAAATTGGAATTCCAGGGGCTAAATATCAAGTTATTTGTTGTCACTTCAACCCACAGACATAAAAAACAACCCAATTCTGCGGGACTTGACAACACCAAGGGCAGACCCATTCTTCAAGACATCATTGTCAAGGGACTATTAATATTAGGCTTGTCAGACTGATTGGTGTATGACATCAAAGTACCATGAGAATGATCACAGAGCAGAAAGGCTTCGTATGCTTTAAAAATCGCCCTCGCGGTACTTTGACAGCATACACCGATCGGTCTGTGCAGCTCTATTTCAACTTGAACAAGCCTAATATCTGACTGCAAGTTTGTGATATCGACCAATCAGAATCAAGCACTATTCCTGAGAGCCGTGGGATAAAATTCTAAATCATTACCACTCATTTGGGAAGCCAATCTCCTACATACTTCTACTTTCATGTCTCCTGTATCACTCAGTTTCTCTCTTTTCAAACATCTGACATCTTGACTGTAAAGAGTGCCTCCGAGGACTTCAATTCTTTTATGGTGAACATAAAACTTTCAATAGATTTTTAGAAGCTTGGGAGTCTCCTGTCCTGTTATAAAGCATTGAAAATGAAAACGCTATTTGGAAGAACAACCAGCAAGGATTTTAAAATAGAGAAAGATTTAGGTTATTAGTTTTCTGGTGAATCAGACTCATGATTTATGCAAAAAGACATTAGAATTCCTTCTGGAGAACATGAGAGACTTTTGAGTAAGCAATCATCTAGAACTCCCTAGCGTTGTGACGGCAAGTTTTGAATGGGCAAGCGTCCCTCAGAATTAAAATTTTGGTTAAATATAAGTATAAAAGATATATTTAGTTGTCCAGTTATTCTGGGCTCAAAAATGCTAAGCCAAATATTCAAGTCTCTGTGTTGTAAAGGGCGGAAATAAACACGGGGTTAGATTGTCAAGGGTATGTCAGCGCAACCACGGAGGGCCTGGGAGGTCAAAGGTCAGGACAAAGTTTCTGACAAACGGGAAATGGTGGTGGAGCTTAGCGACCCTGTTGCTGCTGGATTCCCAGTGGAAAGATTTTTTTTCCTAAAACATCATCAGCTTCCCGGCTTTATCTAATGCTGCATCATGCAGCAGAGATTCAGACCACAAATGTTTGTCATTTACTGTGAGAACAGGATTAGACGTTTAAATATAGCATCACTTGTAGACAAAAACAAAATCATGTTTTTTTTTTTTGGCTTGGTCATAGTATGAGATAAAGTTTGCATACTGTCAGATCCAGTTGCATCAAGCTGTCACTGATAGTGACATATAAACCTTTTACATGTTAAAACTCAGTTTGGTGCATTGAAATGGACTTTTGCTGATAAACTGAATGACAATTTTTTGTGATGAAATTCTAACATAACATTACCTAGGAATAGAAAGCAACCTGTGCTCTTCTCATTTGGCATGTTACATTTTGAAACATCTGACTGAAACGCCTGTGGCCTGTTCCACGGAGCCGGTTTCAGTTGCTACCCAGCTAAGTTTGAGATTATTTTGCGATGTTTATCGGTGTTCATCGCCATGGTAACTTGGCTTTTATTCTGGGATTGACATCGCAAACCCAAACTGGACCGATCAGCTGATGCAATAAAGCCACTCCCCCTGTATCTCTCGCTTTGAATTATAGAGTGAAAGAAATGCTCAATTATTTATTACACAAAACTACAGGTATGTGTGTTGGAGCTAAACTCTGCAGGGTTGTGACATTCCAGGAATTAAGTTTTGCACACCTGGTGTAGGGCCTCCTTTTGCGGCAAATGTAACCCCTCTACCCGGGTCCAACTCAACCCGCTCTGAGCGGGCCTTGGACCCAGGTCTTCCGGCATAGGAGTAGGACGCTCCAACATGGAGGCTAAAGGCTGCAACCTCCAGCGTCTGTCGCTAGAGCATCTCTTGAGGTCAGAGGAGCGAGGTTTACTCACACAGCAACTACTAGCTGACCACCGTTACACAAATACACCATCGAGAGGTTTTTTAGGGGGTGGCCTAATGATTAGAGATTCGGACTTGTAACCCGAAGGTTGCGTGTTCGAGTCTCGGTGCCGGTTGGAAATGTAGTTGGGGGGAATGAACTTCCACTCTAATTGCCCACAACTTGGCAAGGCTCCTAACCCCCAATCACTCCCCGGGCACCGCACCTAAAATGTTTGCCCACTGCTCCGGGTGTGTGTTCACTCAGATGGGTGAATTGCAGAGCGCAAATTCCAAGTATGGAACGCCACGCTTGGCTCCACAGTACATCACTTTCACTTTTAGGAACGACAGATACAAGTCCTGCACAGTGGCCAGAGGGATTTTGAGCCATTTCTCTTGCAAAGCATTGGCCGGGTCGCTACGTGATGCTGGTGGAGGTTCCTCCAAATCATCCCATAATATTCAGACTGTGCAGGTCTTTGGAGATTTGACCATTCTGTCAAACCATTCAGTGCACATGGTCCTCAAGAATGGTTCAGTAGTCCTTGGCACTGACGTGCCCATCAAGCACAGTACCGAATGCCATGATTTTCCAGCCCAAACCATCACTGATCCGCCCCCGTGCTTCACTCTGGGATACAACAGAGCTTCTACACACTCCCAGATGTCGGAAAGACAGGTGGACTCATCAGAGCCGACATTTGGCACGAGTGACTAAAGGTTTGATTATGAATATTGTCCGACAAACAGTTTTGATGGAAACAATTTACTTCTGCAATGAGTTGGGCGGCTGTGCTTTTATGTTTTTTGGTTACAAACTGGGTATAAGCACATCCCTTTCAGACAGCTTCAGCTTCCTCTTGCGTCGACAGTTACTTCTGCTGGATGTGGTTCGTCTTTCATGGAGGTATGCCAAATTACCCGTGGCTTTTGATGCATATACAGGCGTAAACCCCAACACAGGGGTCGACATTAACACTTGCCTGGGACAGGTGGATTTTTTGAAGGAGCAAGTGAAAGAGAGTCTTGCCTGACCAGACAAGTAGCCTGATTAAAATTTCAGTGGCAAAAATAACTAGAGGCATCGAAATGCGAGAATGATTCTGATTTTATCACACTCAGTGTAAACATCGATTGATATAATGGAGGTATTTCTGGTAACAAGGTTGTGGTATTGAGGCTCGTGCAGCCTGTCTCTTTGTGAGAGGCTTTCATGGAGAAACCAAAACAAATGTGTGTAAAGCACACAAAATACTGAGGTAAAAATTCAAAATGATTTATTTATAACATATGATACAGTTAACATAACACGACCAAGGGAGATGTTTTGCTGAATATGATTACGATTGCGAATGTTACATTGATATTATAGTTCAATAAACAAGTAGTTAATATTTTAGACACAAAAATTTTTGTTCTATTTCACCCTGCAAAGATCACAGCAGAACTATTGCGCATTCTCGAAGCAGTCGATTAGCGAATGATTTAGTGTTTTGAACGAATCTGTTAAATAAATGACTCAATAGGTGTGTCCTAATTCACATACTTATGCACTATTCTAACTATTCTAAGTACAAATAGTATGAGTAGTGTGTTTACACAGAAAATTCCAAAAAGAAGAAATGAAGTTTAAATACATGAATGATGCATTAAATTAACGGAACGTTACGGAATGTTTGGCACTTCATGCGCTCAACTGTCGCAGCTTTAATTATATTGTGGAGGAGGGGGGATCAGACATAAAAATATACGTATAAAATTCATACACTACATGGATGAATACATAGTGCATAAGTACATAAAGTGCACCATTTGGGACGCGACTAATGGCTTGCTCATTAAGTGACTTGCCGCCACCTACTGGCAGTTTTTGTTAAAAACTATCCATTTTTTCCATAATTTGTATATTCAAAAATTTATTTGAAACATCAAATTATTGCAGTTGTAATTTTGCAGTTTAAATTATTTCATTTGATTGGTAACAGCCCTACAGTGTCTTATTATGATATAGCCTAACAACGCCCTTCAGCCGTGACTTATTCACGATACAGCACAGCCTCTCGTACCTCATTGCTTTTATAAAAGTTATCCCACAATACAAATATTAAAGCCAAAAATATGCATCAATGCAACTTTCATGAAGTAAACGTTCACTAAAAGCCTTCCTTCCGCCGGAAAAAATAAGACCCTGACCGTGAACAGTAACAGAAGTGACATTATTACGCCATTAGATGGCAGCAAAGAAGCTGGAAGGACTTTTATATTGAAAAGACTGAATTGTTATGAACACGGAACAAGACGCAACTGACCAATGCTTTGACCAGCGCTGTCCATCACGGAAAACCCCTTAAGTGTTAAAAGGACAAGATAATACATCGGACATTTAAACAGATTTTTATTATGAACAAAGAACTGATCTGAAGGAAAATGCTAAATAATAAACTCTTTCTCACAATGCTCTTCTACATAATACAGTCAGCTTCAATGAACAATATCAATTGAGAACAAACGGTTTACGTTGCTAAGGGTGTTTTGATACACAGAACCGTTGGGTGAAGCGGTCATAGCCGTGTTTTATCATGAATAAAATACAGCTATTGACCAATCAGAAACTCACCGTTTTATTATAAGTTTTTTAAACAATGTTCCTTTATAAAGGAAAATAATGCCCGGAGGTGAATGTCAGAAATATGCAGATTTAAGCATGCAAAAAAATTTATGAAAATATTGCTTCATAATAACTTGCTTACACAACTAAAATGACCTTGATAACTAATGCCTTGAAATTACTGTGAAGAACAAGTAATGTCAAGCCCTGTAATGTTTCAGTTTTATTGTTTATGAACTGATGGCTTCATTGAGAGCATGAACATTTAAAAACTACGGAAGAAGGAGAAATGAAGACAGTTTGTGATCACTTTATGCTTTTGTTGTATTTTCTCCTTTTGAGTTCCACAGTACAAATAAAGTCATACAGGCTTGGAACGACATGATAATCAATAAATTAATTAAATTAAACTAATCTTCAAGGAAAGAACTAAACGTGTGTTTCATAGAACTGTAAAGTTCTTGCATTAACTGGTAAGTTTACTGATTCCTTATACTTTTGTGGTGGTGCTGTTACTTGGGAGGTCCAAACCAGTGAAAATGAGTGTCTCCCACCATGAACTGAGACGTCCCACTCAGGCTGAGGGGCTTGTTCAGCGGTCCAGCCTTCACTCATTTACACAGATACAGAGCATCTTTCTGTATGCTAAATTTTCAGCGAGTTGAGGAAGTTTTTAACAGAAGGGCGGGACGGAAGTGGCACACTGACCGAGACGGACGGACAATGCAACCAGCAGGTAAATGTGTCACTTTAAAAAGCTTTTAATGCATATGTTTTGAATATGAGCTGCACTTAAAAATGTATGAATGTCATTGCATTAGAAACAAAATACCACATGGTATTTATTTTAAAGAAGAATATCACAATATTATTACATTAGGTTTAAAACTACTAAACAATAGATTTGCTGTTCAAAACACGAGAAAATGTACTTGTCAAACTGGTTAATGTGATGAATCTGATAGGAACTTGAGGACAATTGGGTTCATTGACTAAAAAATGTTCTTGGATTCAGTTTCGCTGTAATTGCAAATATGACTTATAGTAAAATATCACCTTTATGCATATGCAAATCATTGTTTTTTGCAGTACCATGTATAAATCATACAAGATGTGCAAAATGGTTCACTTTTATCTGGTACAGAAAACAAGTTCTGGCTTTACATTCCGTATTTTGTTTCCGACTTGCCTATCTCTAAAAAGTAGGAGGTTACCATCAGTGGCCGGTTTCAGAAACTGCTTAGACTAGTCTTAAAAGTTAGTCATCTCATTTTTTTTTTTCTTCAAGACTGGTACTGACTTTTTAAAGTCAGTTACATAAAAAGGTAGGTCAGTCTAAGACATTACCTCATATCTAATTTCTAGTTGGTCAAACTAGTTCTTAAGACTGTGTGTTAACATAGTTTTTGCAGCTGGCCCCAAAAAAGGATAATTGAACAAGGCAGAATTACACTTTGCTTGATATTTACTTATTTAGTGCATTGACATGTTACAACAGATTCCCCAAAAGTCCTAAATGAATTAATGAGAGACTGAAAGAATGTGTGTGTCAGAGAGAGAGAGAGAGAGAGAGAGAGAGAGAGAGATAAAAGAGGTGGAGGAGACTACTGGTAGTGTCTTTGCCTCAATTGTTTTAGAGGTTACTTTAAAAACGGATGTGTTAAAACCATCTAGTTAGTAGTTAAAAAGAGCTGTGAACTCCTAAACTAACCCTTGTTTATTTAGTCAGCTTTACACTGAGGGCGACCATTAGCATTGCTGTCCGTAAAATCCTGCGACAAAAGAGGAAGCTCATTTTTTCCCACACTGTCTGAAGTCATCTGAAACCAAGCCACAACATAATAGAGAGAATAATGGCTAACAAAGACCAAACACAATGAGGAATGAACCAATTAAAGCAGGCAGGTGAGGTCTATTGAAAGAAAAGAAAAATCACACATCATTAAAGGTCTCTGCGGATCTGTTAGTAGCCTCATCAGAAAGGCAACATATCCACAGGAAAGCGTTGTGTGTTAATGATGTGTGCGGCGCTCCGCTGTGCAGCGTTGCGTGATGATTATAAAGAGTCAGCGGAGGGAAACCCTACCTACACCCTCAATGTCATGCGACACAGCCCTCAGAAAAGCCTGAGGTGTTTTGGAACCAACTGCTCTTGTTTGATTGCAATTACAGATGAACACCTTGCCAACTGTCAGACAATGGGTGGATCAGCTATGCTGTGAACCTGAACATACTGTACCAATAAATGGAAAATAGATTTAACGTAATGCGTCATGTAAATAGTAGGTCAAGCAAAGGACATACTTACCTCAAGATATGAACTTTAACAGTGCCCAGATGTGAAGATCATTAATAAATTAAGAGTTGAAGGAAGAAACTGTTTAAGAAAATTAAGCACTTATATTTTTAAAGCAAGAATTCACAGAGTGTAAATTGGGTTCCATGTGACATTCAAAGTTAGATAGATAGATAGATAGATAGATAGATAGATAGATAGATAGATAGATAGATAGATAGATAGATAGATAGATAGATAGATATATAGATAGATAGATAGATAGATAGATAGATAGATAGATAGATAGATAGATAGATAGATAGATAGATAGATAGATGACATTCAAAGATAGATAGATAGATAGATAGATAGATAGATAGATAGATAGATAGATAGATAGATAGATAGATAGATAGATAGATAGATAGATAGATAGATAACATTCAAAGATAGATAGATAGATAGATAGATAGATAGATAGATAGATAGATAGATAGATAGATAGATAGATAGATAGATAGATAGATAGATAGATAGATAGATAGATGACATTGATAGATAGATAGATAGATAGATAGATAGATAGATAGATAGATAGATAGATAGATAGACAGATAGATAGATAGATAGATAGATAGATAGATAGATAGATAGATAGACAGATAGATAGACAGATAGATAGATAGATAGATAGATAGATAGATAGATAGATAGATAGATAGATAGATAGATAGATAGATAGATAGATAGATAGATAGATAGATAACATTCAAAGATAGATAGATAGATAGATAGATAGATAGATAGATAGATAGATAGATAGATAGATAGATAGATAGATAGATAGATAGATAGATAGATGACATTGATAGATAGATAGATAGATAGATAGATAGATAGATAGATAGATAGATAGATAGATAGATAGATAGACAGATAGATAGATAGATAGATAGATAGATAGATAGATAGATAGATAGATAGATAGATAGATAGATGACATTGATAGATAGATAGATAGATAGATAGATAGATAGATAGATAGATAGATAGATAGATAGATAGATAGATAGATAGATAGATAGATAGATGACATTGATAGATAGATAGATAGATAGATAGATAGATAGATAGATAGATAGATAGATAGATAGATAGATAGATGACATTGATAGATAGATAGATAGATAGATAGATAGATAGATAGATAGATAGATAGATAGATAGATAGATAGATAGATAGATAGATAGACATAATTTAATGTAAAAGACAAAAAGTAGCCTATATATATAATTTATTGTTGGCACAGACAGACCTCATTCACTCAAACCTCTCTGAAGTTTTTAACTTTCATTTTGATTTGCAATTAATAGGCAGAGATGATTTTATACTTTTAAAAAGAGCATTTGGCAACAGAAGGTTCCACATGTTACCATTATCATCAAACTAGCAATGAAAAATACTTGTAAAGCATAAATGATTCAAATCAACGAGATTCTCTGATTTCTATATTATTTAAACATCGCTCAATAGAGGACAACGTGAGCGAACAAAGATGAATAAAAGCTGCCATTTCCGAGACCTGTAGATCATGACGAAACTCACGTGCGTAACTTAAAACACACACTTTGACCATGAGATGTTTAAACTACGAGCGTGCATGTTCCAGACTTCACTGTCTGTGTGTGTAAACTTCAGAGAAAACATTTACCCAGTAATTTAGATTGTAAATATATTTTTAGTCAGTCCCATGCCTGCCCACATTCCTGATCTGGTTTGATAGAGAGGGGAACACCTATGAAACGTCACAGCAGTGCCGTGCACGCGCTGTCCACACGTCGCGCATATATGTTGCCTTATTTTGGACGAAAAGTCTAGTACTTTTATTTAAGACCTCGCTTTTGGTAAGGTTCGAGGCGGAAAGATATTTACATGTTCTTGAGTGCTTGAGAGATAAACAAAGTGCTTGAGCAGGTGAGCAGGTGAGCAGGAGTCAAGAGCTGAAGCGCTGGAGTCACTTCCTCTCTGAACACAAGTAAGATTTGACATTTTCATTCTTCTTATCAAGTTCTGAAGTGACCGGTGCCAGCATTTAAGCAAAGGTGACTTGAAAAGGCGTTCGCAAAATGAAAGCAAGGTCTCTTTAGAAAAGTATTGACTTGACCAGATTCAGTGTTGCCGGTGTGTGCGCGCGCTCTCAGCTGATCTCTATAAAGTTTAATCAGGCACTCTTACGTCAGTTGACATACAGATGGTAACTGTCTAAAAATAATCTCAAAATGTTAGCGCACATGGTGACTGTGTAGCCTAACAAGAACGTTTTACGGATTGAAAGGGACAAGTCCTTGCAAAAACAAAACAAATGCCATGGCAGCCTAAAGGCTTTGAAAAAAGTCCATCTAGTTCCTGTTCAAGAAAAAATCAACATTTTGATTAATTTAACAACTTGCATTACTTATATAATTATATAAGTATATAATTCATTATAAGTATTTTGCTCAAAATAGGAATATATCCCACAAAGCACATTAAAGCATCTGGAAAGCATCTGCTGGTTACAAACATCTGATCTTTAAGATGTCAGTTTTACATTTTTAATCTTAAGGACATTTTCTTACTGTCTATTCGACATATGACAGGAGACGTCGTATAGATGTATTGCAGATGAGCAAACACTTATTCCAGATTTAAACACGCACATCAAATAGACCTCTATGGCAAGCCGTTTTGACTTTTATTCATTTTCAGGATATGAACTTGATATCAACAATTACATTTTCACTAAATAAAATGTTAATTCTTGATATCAGGAATTAGATTTCCACTAGGAACAATGACAATTTTTGATATCAAGAATTACATGTCCACTAGTAACCGTGTTAATTATTGATTTCAACAATAGAATTTCCACTAGTATAAACTATAATTCTTGATATCTGTAATTGTATTTTCACTAGTAAAATCTCGCCATAGGCTGCCATTCAAATTCAATTGTTGATATCAAGAATTAATTTCTTACTAGTTGAATTTCCAGTTTCACATATCAGAAATACAATTCTTACTAGTAAAAATGCAAATTTCTGATATCAACAATTACTAGTGCAAATGTCTATTGTTGATATCAACAATTGAATTGCTTCTTGTAAAAATGTTATTTCTGATATCATGAATGTGATTGTTACTAGTAAGAAAGCCGTTTTAGATATCAGAAATTATATTGATATCAGAAATTCATTTTCAGATATCAGAAATGAATATTTTTACTAGTAGCAATTCAATTGTTGATATCAAGACATTTCAACTAGTGACAATTGAATTGTTGATATCAGACATTTGCATTTTTACTAGTAACAATGTAATTATTGATGTCAAAAATGATGATTTTTACTTGTAAGAATTGTATTCCTGATATGTGAAACTGGAATTTCAATTAGTAAGAAATTAATTCTTGATATCAACAATTGAATTTGAATGGCAGCCTATGGTGAGATTTTACTTGTGAAAATACTATTACAGATATCAAGAATTATAGTTTTTACTAGTGGAAATGTAATTCTTGATATCTAGAATTTAATTATTGATATCAGAAATTAACACTGTTACTAGTGGAAATCTAATCGCTGATATCAAGAATTGACATTTTAACTAGTGAAATTGTAATTGTTGATATCACAAGTTCATATCCTGAAAATGAATAAAAGTAAAAACGGCTTGCCATAAGACATATCTGAGATGTACGTGCGCTATCAGGGAATTAGTTTGAGTGAGCATTGTCTGGATGAGCAAAATAACACTCGTAGTTAGAGATTATCTGCATCCTTTAAAGCTTTTGTTCTTCTGGTCAAATGATAGACTTATATTCATAGATAAATCCGCTTGCTGTGTCCCTAGAGGAAAAGGATAACTTGTCATTGTAGCCTATCCTTACAGTGTTTGAGAAGCTTTCGCTTAGCTCGCGTCAGTGCTGGCAAACGCACTGCTCTACAGATTGAAGTGAAACGTGGCTCTCAAAGATCAAATAGTTAAAGACTGTTTTGGACACATTGGTTCAGTGAATGATTCAATGACTCAGTTTTGATGAATCAGTATCGGTTCAATGGCTGTGTCCTTCTGAGGCTGCATCCTTTGAAGGACTCAGACTTCAAAGGCCATACCATGGAAGATTGGACTGAACGTTGTTAAATGGGACAGTCTGGCCATTGGACGACCGTTCTCAACGCCTAGCGACTGTGACAGCTGCTGTTGATGAGTGGCAGTAACGTTTGTACTGCATGTTTTTGTTCAAAGTTATGTTAAACTGTCTGACAACAAAACAGGGTTCACAAACTGTCTAAAAATTTATAAATTATATATAATCGCGTCTTAAGATATTTGAATCGATTTAAAGTTGTTGTTTTTTCTTCTTACATTTGTATCATTTGATATTTGAGTAAGTTAAAGCCCAATACTTGCGTTTACAAGTGTAATTCGGCAATTTATCCATATATATATAAAAAAAAAATCCTGGCATCACCGGTGCCCAATGATTTCGGGGGTAGGCAAGGAAGTGAAGGATCCATCTGTTGTATTCTTCATTTCCTGAGAAATTTGGAGGCCACATTTGAAGGAGCCTTCAAATTGGGACAGCCTTTGTCACCTCGGTGATGCAGTTGACCCTTTGCAAAGACCCGCCCCCTGTAGTTACTGTTGCTATGTCCGACAAGCCACGCGCTCTCACGCCACACATCATGTTCTCATGCAGTGAAAAATACATCAGGTAGCAAAGAGGACACTGACAACACGTCGACAGACAAGACAGAGCAGGTTACTTTTGATATGAAACAGTTTCATATTTCAAATATTGTAATTTTTTAAAGAAGTTTAAACATTAAATGGCGTATAGTGTGTCTTTAATGTGTGGTGACAGATCGCTGTAGCTCCCCGTGAAGCGATCATCTCTTCATACTAGTTCATTTATAGCATCAAATAAACATGAATGAACATCAGATGTTGTTTGTTATTTCAAGCGCAGAAAGACGTGAGGACACACAATTTTTCAAATTCACGTTCGCCAACGTTAATCTAGTAACTCTCCTGACCGCTTTGTTGGACAAAATGACGGATTTGGGGTTATGATTGGTTAGATCGCCTGTCAATCAAACTGCCAGCGAATGGCTGCCAATGGCTCACTCATAAAGATATTCACTTGTCGCCACCTACTGGCGTGACGATATAACAACGGTGTGGTACAAAAGTTAGTTCGGAAGCTGGTCCAATCAGAACTCCTGAAACACCTAATCAGATTCCATACCTGGAATATTCCAGTTTTACTTGGCAAAAGCCATTTTGAAGCGAAGTTCTTTTAAAAACGGTAGATAATCAAAAGTAATGTTTTTTATTTTGTAACAGTACACCCTTGAATGGTGGCTAACCCAAGGTAGTGAGTGAATAATGCCATTTAAAACCCAGGTTTTAGCACTTATATAAGATATCCCATCTAGCCAGTCTTCTAATTTTGTCTCATGTTTGTTGGTCAAAAAATTTTATTTTCGTAGTTTTACATTTTTGCAATTTCACACATTTTTCTGTGTTTCATAAATATTAAGAATGGCCAAACCTATACTTGGAAAAGTCACTATCTGGAGTAAAAGGCTAGCCCCCTTTAGTAGGCTATAGCAGATATGCATGCGTCCCAAACAGGGTGTACATACGGCACGCCGTTTTGACTTTTATTCATTTTCAGGATATGTGAAATCAACAATTACATTTCACTAGTTAAAATGTTAATTCCTGAAATCAGGAATTAGATTTCCACTAGTAACAATGTTAATTCTTGATATCAACAATTAAATTTCACAACAATAGACATTTGCAATTGTTGATATCGGAAATTTGCATTTTTACTAGTAAGAATTGTATTCCTGATATGTGAAACTGGAATTTCAACTAGTAAGAAATTAATTCTTGATATCAACAATTGAATTTGAATGGCAGCCTATGGCGAGATTTCACTTGTGAAAATACAATTACAGATATCAAGAATTATAGTTTATTCTAGTGGAAATTGAATTGTTGATATCAGGAATTAACATTTTAACTAGTGAAAATGTAATTGTTGATATCACAAGTTCATATTCTGAAAATGAATAAAAGTCAAAACGGCTTGCCATAGTGTGCATGTGTCCTGTGAGTTCAAGACATAATATACCAGAGCAGAATGAGATAAGCCCGCATTCAACTGGTGTTGCTTCAGGAACTGCCCAAAAGCGCATCTGATAAGAGGCAGAGCTCGTGTGTGCGGTGCTGATGTAGATGTGTGTGGTTGGTGCGTGAGATAAAAACGCATTCGCACGGATCCACTGCTCTTCTTGAGACTTCATGTAAATACTCTCCACACACGATCGCGGAGGGACTTCTCTCTCTCTCTCTCTCTCTCACACACACACACACACACACCGCGCACACGACACACAACTTCCACTACATCACTTGGAAACTACATATCAACGCACATTTGCGCCAATGAAGGGTGACGATGATGTGAATACTGCGATGAAAGATGAAGAGGCTGATGGCTCGGGTGAGTTTCTCATGTTTTGTGTTCAGATTCGCGTTTATTCTTTTAACGATAAATATTAATGATCGGCAGATATTGAAGCGCTCCGTTGCAAAACAGAATCCAACATTTATTTCTAACGCGTGTTTATCGCTTTGCAAGACAGTTGATAACATTCAGGTATGTTATAAATAATGCATTTGAGCCATAACCTGTTGACTGATGTTATGAAACATCTAATAATACTGTTATTAGAGCTGTATGGACATTGAGGATTGTGTTTTTAAGTGAGCAGCGGCGCTTCTGTGGGTTTATTGCAGTCACGCATTGCCTGCAGGCAGCGCGCGCGCGCACACACACACACACACACACACACACACACACACACATACGAGGAAAATCCATCACGGCATCATCTTCACCTGAGGAGAGAGATGCTGTTCTGAGGGGGCGGTGCATGTCAACCTGAGCTTGGCTGAGGGGATTTTCCCATCTGGGGTAAATGGATGCATAAAACCTGTCATATTTTATCATATTTCTCTGAAAATGATTTTTGAGAATTAGTTCAGCAACAGAGTGATGCGATATAACATTCATTTATGGATTACCTCAACAAGGGTGTCATTTTGAAAAATGTTTTCATTTGACATCATTGAAGTGGATTTAATTAAGCTTCGTTAGTCATTATCTAATCAATGGCAAATGAGTATATTCCTCTTTAACGAATCTAAAATATGATTATGGGTTGGGGTTATTAGTTTTAAAGCAGTTCTGATATTATCATATGTATTAAATTATCAATATATTAAATTATCATGAGTAATAAGCATACTATTATGAGCAATGTATCATACGACAGCCCATGTTGGTACACTTATAAATAAATCCTGTTGTTTTTGCAGAATAAAACTGGCAGCTGTATGGTTGTGTGAAAAATCATTTCTGCTGAATTGCCGAGGCCATGATCAATCGCTTTTGTGCTTTTAACATATACCGACATCCACTATAATAACGCACACAAACACAAAACACTGTCATGTTAACATACGACACTAAAATCATGCAATAAACATTAATAACGCAAGATGTGACGTAAAACAGATAACAAAGAACTAAGAAGGAACATAATTAAAATTAAAAACCAACAAATGTGAAGTTTAACATGGATTTCTGGAGTTTTGTCAGTTTTTGGCTTTTCACTGTAAATTTGAAGATTATTTGTTATTTTAATTCCAAAAATGGTGCATTTAATAGTATTGACTGTAATATTAGCTACATGAAATGATCTATAATTAATTTTTTCACACTCAAATACAGACCTTGTGTATGGAAGCGTGTTTCCGCCACTAAATAAAAAAGGTAATTTCTACTTTTTTTCTCTGAATTGCAAGATTTAAACTTGCAATTGCGTGTTAAAGTCAGAATTGCATGATATAAACTCGCAATTCTGACTTTTTTTCTCACGATTGCGAGATATAAACTCAATTGCAAGTTATAAAGTCAGAATTGCATGATTAAAAACTGACTTAACATTCTGACTCACATTCAGACTTTTTTTACTCAATTGTTTATCTCACAATTTTGACTTTTTTTTCTCAAAATTGAGTTTAAATCTCGCAATTCTGACTTCATAACATGCAATTGTGAGTTACAAATTCAGAATTGTGAGATATAAGCTCACGATTCTTTTTTCTCCTTTACAATTGGACGTTATAACACACCATTGCAAAGATTTATCTCACATATTCTGACTTTTATCACGCAATTCTGACTTTATAACTCACAATTGTGTTCATATCTTGCAATTCTGAGAAAAAAAGTCATAATTGTGAGATTTAAACTCACAATTTTGAGAAAAAAAGTCAGAACTGCGACATAAAAATACAGTTTTGTTTTTTTTTCATGGAAAAAAACAAGCTTCCATACTTAAGTACCAGAGAAAAAAAAGTGCGAGGCCATCTTTAGAATTTTGAGTTTGAGCTCCGTAGTCCGGAAAGATTTTAAAATTAGCGCTACATTCATAAATCCATAAGATACCTTCGCTGTGGAAACACAAACCGGACGACAAAACACAAGTGCAGCGCTGAAAAGAGGCAGGGCTGCATTCTGGTTAAAAGTACTTTCGACCATTTACTAACATAATTTTTTTACAGTGTAGTTTTTGTGTTCACGGTCTGATGGCAGCTGCTTTTACATGGTTTCTAGGTGGATCATGCTGGTTAGTTTTGGTTTTTAGCTTGTCTGCATTCATCTGTGTGATGGATCAGATGCACCTCCAGCTCATGGGGCTGCGATTGTTACGTTAGCCAATCTAGTCCACCTTGGACCAATAACAAGCTAGCTATCGTGTTCAACCTGACCAACATGAATCACATTATTCACATGAATTATTTTCACATTTAATATGCAAATTTATTATTAAGATTATTTGTATTAATACCCCTAATATGATGTATTCAAATCCATATGTATGTGAATTTTTTGTCTTGTGTTATTTATTGTGATTATATTTAAATTGAGTCCGAGAGAAAAAGGCAAGCTGACATTATTGCAGTGACAATCCCCTTGGAGCAATCCGAGGTTAAGTGCACACACACACGTATCCCGCTATGACCTACATATGCATTCTAGGGAGGAAAATTTAGCCATGCTTCCTATACGACGTTGCTTTTTGAGATTTTCTGTTTCACCGCAGAATGACACCGTTGTATTACCACTCCGTTTTTAAGAACATGATATTGTCTGTTGTAAGGTCTTAAGATGGAATATTTGATGTGAACAGTAAATGTATTTGTTTTCAGCTGCTGTAACAAGGTCATATTGTGATTATAGTCAAATATGTTGACCCATGCTGCCCTCTCTTAGTTGTGACTATAAACAGCAAGAGAAGTCATGATGGTATTGAATCTAGTATATTCCAAAATTCAGAGACTTCGTTGAAAATCAAATGTAAACGATTCTGGAAATTCTAGAGCAAAGAACATTGAAAAGAATAAGAAATATTTAAGATTCTGCACAATTGCCTGATCAGTCATCAAATTTAGAATGCTGACCATGTGACCACTTTTTTTTTAATTTAATATTTATATTTTAATTACTTTTTTTTTTTTAATCAAACTTAAACTCATGGCCACTTTTTGCATTATTGATTTATTTTGCATTCAAACTTTTTTAGCTTCGTTTCCACCCGGAATAATCTGTCCCTGGAACTTTTTTCCCCCTCAGACCCGTTGCTGTCTGCGTTTCCATCGCGGTCTAACCTAGTCGCCGGTCATCGGTCGTATTTTTTAAACTCCGTTCGTTGATTCGAATAGCAAACGACTCTTACTGCACTCACCTCAACAGACTTTAAAAATGGTGGTTGAAATAAAATACTGCGTGGAGTCAACCAATCAGCAAGTCCCTCCCCCGAAAGTTAATAATAATAATACATTTAATTTGTACTGCACTTTACATTTGAAACAAATCTCAAAGTGCTACAATTAAGAGCATTAAAAAGGATAAAATACAACTGGATTTAAGAGTTAAAAGTCATAAAAGTTCCTGAACTTTGAAAAGGAACTAACCACGTGAGCAGGGACTTTCTGAGGGGGGGATGTTTAGCAGGGAACTTTATTTAGTCCCTGGTTCCTGCGGTCGAAACACACCGGCTGCATCCTTCGGATGATGCATTCCGAGGTATGAAAGTATCACGTCTGAATCCAATGTTAGCTTCACTTCCTGTCTCCTGAGATACCTTCATCTGATTGATTTTTTTGAAGGCAGCATAGATGCATCCTTGCTGTCTTTGATATCCCACAATCCTGTGCTTTACATTCAGTGACAGTTGAGCTAGAAGTGTGTAAATGTACATTTTCGACCAACGTTTTTCACTTCTGATGTCTCGTGAGGTGCCTTCGTATGCAAATTCTGCCTGGAAAGTCATTGCCTGACAGGGCAGCGAGGCAACAAGTCTGCTGCCTAAGATTTCCGATGCAGACCTGGGGAAAGTTCCTGCGGTGCAAATGGGGCTAAACTAAACTTTACACCAGTTGGTCATGTGTAGTCGCAAATAGTTGTTGAGATTAATATAGCATTGGCCTTTGTGTTCCTATAACAAAGGGTTAATATTTGCATTGATGAATTTATGTTTTCTCTTCAACAGGTGAGAAACTCTTGGGTTCCAACAGCACAGAGGAGCAGCCATCAGCGCCGGGTGGACAGGACAACATGTGGAGAAATGAGAAGTATGAATCTGTTCCATTGGATGTGAAGGGGCTTGATGAAGACAATTCTAAAGGGACTATGGATTCTCTGTACCCCCAGACTGGCTCTGCTGTAAGTCACAAGAACAGAGGAAACATTCCTCGGCACACATTTCGTTAATTTAATTTCAGGAAAAAAGACATATTACCAGTTCCACTTATGTTTTCCCGTCTTTCTAGTACATCGTAATTTGCAAGTCAAACTTTGGGCAAATATACGGACATTTGAATGCTTCAGTTTACACTTTTGCAGTGATGTCTCTGGGAACGGGTGATATATAAGCTTGAGAGGTTAAATTACATAAATAGTCACATTTGCATTGTAATACTTGTTTATGCAAGGCAAAATCTCTTGTCATATCATAGCTGATAATTCATAGAACAACCAAATATATATTTCACAAAAAGCCAAAGCCTGCCAAACAAATGTCACGTCTTCATTTTCGTGCTCCAGATGGTGCAATATACTTTAAGCACTGCTGATTTTGAGTTCCCTGCTGGTGTGCAAAACTATTTTTGCATGCTGAGGGTGTATTTGATCATCTGTGCAAATTAACAGGACAGACTGGTCACTTTGAAATACCCTCTGCCAATCCTGAATGACTTTATACAAATTTGTTCAACTGTGTGGTTGGTGCTTGTTTATAGATATGGTACAATTTTAGTGTGGTTTGTTACACGTCCTTATAAGGATGTAAACAAGACTGCGATGACGAATAACTTAAAGGGATGCTATGTAACATTTGCCCCTCTAGCAGTTAATGAAAACTGCAAGCATTTTGTGGGAAGAACATAGTTTGGGTTGTGCTTCGGCTCTGGTTATCTTACTGATCATAATACATTCACTGCTAGGCTTAAGAGACATAACCAGTTTTTGATGGAAAGGATCTCAAGCGGTACTTCCTTGAAAATAAATTCCTGTAATAGTCAAAAAGTTCAGAATACTCAAAACATTTAAGTAAACTAACACATTTTTTAAGTTAGTAGAACTTAAAATATTTGTGACTAGCGGTGTGGGGCCGAGAGCCGTGGGAGCGGAGCGAGGCCAGTGGTGCACTGGCGTCTCATTAAAAATCACATTCATCCTCCACAGATCTCAGCCTCGCCCGAGTCATAATAATGCTAATTACTGTTCACAAACATGTTAGATAGCAAATAACACATGCTATTATAACTATCAAAGAGAATGTCAATATGTACTTGCATGTATATAATCAAACAACATGCAGTATATGTGGTTTAAAAAGTTTGGCAACCTAACAACAGGGTCTGCCCTACAAAACTAACATAACATATAACACAACATTATACACTAACTTATGTTAATCTTGTGCAAAAACACGCAAAATAAATTTCAACGTTTATTTATGCATCAGCAAAGCATGCTTGGAATTGGAAATCTGCTGCAACTCAACTCAATCACATTAAGTTCAGTTTACTAACAATGAGATTTTGAGTTCATGCAACTTTTTTCTATTAAGTACAATGAATTTTTATTATTATTATTTGTGTTAAACAAACTCATTTCATTTAATTAATTTCACTGTTTGGTTTTACAGTGCAGTGCTACAACCACCATAATGAAATGACCGTTCACAATAGATAATGCTGTTAAAGAGCTACATATCGATTTATCTGTTCAATAAAATACCTTACTCACCTGTTGAGTAATAAAAACACCATCTCCACATAACATTTCAAATCCCTCAGTTCTCGCCATCTCTAAAAAGCCAATCCAATGTTGATTTTTGTTTTATTATGAGCTCTCTTGCGTTCTCTTTTTGCCAACAGACTCTCGTGTTTGCCATTTGTTTAAAACGGGAGATCCTCAAAGGATCGAGATTTAGCTGTTGAATGTCAACCTTTTTCATTCGTTGTGACAACTAACCTACACACCAGACACGCGTCAAACTTTTCTCTATTTTCAGATATGTCGAGACACGCACGGGCGAGTGACGTATGTAGGCAATTTCCCACGAAAACCATCCTATCAGGTCTAAAATTTACACAGTTATAATAGGCTTACCATAGTGAATCAGGGTAAGACAAAAACACGTTTTGGAAGAAGGATTGTTGATGTCTTGATTCATTATTTAAATTGTTTAATAAAAATGTTACATAGTGTACCTTTAACAGTCATCCACTGGAAAAAAAAAAAAGCATTTCACAAGCAGTAAACTTACTTTTGCATCCTCATAGGGGATGAAGTTGTCAAAAGTTATATATCTTATTCATTATAATTGTTTGAGTCAAAACTGCAATAACATGAGTATATGTTTTCCCCAGCAGTATCTTGAAAGAGAAGTATTCATGGGACTAGATAGTTTAGTCATCGTCCGAAGGCAAACTGAAAGCTAATGAGCGAATGTAATTTGTTTGTTGGTACTTTTGTAAATCCCACTTGCTCAATACACAGAAGTGGCACGACTAGTGGTTAAATAACTGTGCTGGAAACCCAAAGATCCAGGGTTCAAACCTCACAAGGGATGATGCATGAAATGTAGAGTTGCTGAGTTTAAGCAAAGTGCACTGAATGTTCTAGAAACACTTTGTCTGCAATAAACTCTACTTGGTATATCTAGTGGTAAAAAAAGACTTCTGTGTGAGGCATTGAGGAAGAAGCATTAAATCTGAGCTGCAGGGAAACCAGTACCAGGAGGGAAATATGAGAGAATGAGCTGATAAATGTCCTGTCCTGATAAATGTATTATTGCACGGTAGACTTTCACTCAGGCTGTGTGTCCGAAAACTAGAAGATTCTGCCTTCTGAGGATACATTACAAAGGCATCAAGGCACGTCCGAATTCAAAGTTAGCTTCATTTCTTGTTTCCTGAGATACCACAATCCTCTGCTTTCCATTCTGTGACGACTGAGCTAGAAAAATAAAGATGGCACCCGAAAGTTGCGTTTGCTGGTCAGTTTGTGTGTAAATGTACATTTTTGACCAACATTTTCCACTTTTGGTGTCATTTCTAGCGATAAATTACTACTGTAGTAATTAAATATTTGTTTAGTTCTCGCCAAAGCTCGCACCGTTTTGCTCTAGACCATTAAACCGTTACACTGCCTCAGAAATCTGTCTGAAATGTTTCCTGAGGTGCTTTCTTGCACAAACGCTGCCTTGCAAGTCATTGCCTGAGAAGGCAGCGAGGCAACAAGTCAGCTGCCTAGGTTTTCGGATGAAGCCTCAGTGTCTCCTTTATCATTATTGGTTTTGAAGAAAATGTTCTCAACAAATAGTTTTACAGTTGTAATCTGTTGTGAAATTTAAATAAAAAAATTAGTTAAAATGGTAATATTGTGAAATATTATTACAATTTAAAATAACTGATTTCTATGCGAATATATTGTAAAATGTAATTTATTCCTGCGATGCAAAGCTGAATTTTCAACATCATCACTCCAGTCTTCAGGTTCACATGATCCTTCAGAAATCATTCTGATATGTGGCAATCGAGTAACATTTCTTATTATAATCAATGTTGAAAATAGTTGCGCTGCTTCATACGTGTGTGGAAACTGTGGTACATTTTTGATATAATAATGATATAAAAGTCTTTACTCTCACTTTAATGCATCCTTCCCGAATAAAAAAAAAGGCCTACTGACCCAAACTCATAAATGGGTTTCAACATTGTTAAAAAACAGCAAAATTAACATATTTGAGGTAATTTGCTAACTGGGATTTGTTGATTTTCATTGTCAACTTTTGTGAACTAAATATTATAGTGTATTTAAGCTGTCTATCACTATAGAAAATAAGCTAAATCATTTAAACATGTTAAATAATGCTAACAGCATGTTAAAGCATGCTAAATTAAGTTAGCAACATGTTAAATCATGTTAACAACATGCTAATCTCGCTAACAGTGTTATGTTGCCTTCACATGCTATTGGAAAGTTGATAATTCCCACTTCTGAAGTCGAGCTTACGAGCTCAAAAAAATAGGAGGGCTTTATATGCAATTTTTACAAACTCGTTTTTAAAATAATTCAGAAACCACGTGAAGGCAGCATTAAATCATGCTAGCAATGTGCTAAATAATGTTAGCAACGTGTTAATCATGCTAACAATGTACTAAATCATGCTATCAACATGTTAAATCATGTTAGCAATGTTCTTACCGTTCTAGAGACATGCTAACAATGTTAAATCATTTTAGCAAAATGCTAGGCCATGTTATTAACATGCTACGTCATGTTAGCAATATGTTAAATTATGCTAGC
This sequence comes from Opsariichthys bidens, assembly GCA_037194245.1. Lineage (NCBI taxonomy): Eukaryota > Metazoa > Chordata > Actinopteri > Cypriniformes > Xenocyprididae > Opsariichthys > Opsariichthys bidens. The sequence continues at coordinate 8,302,820 of CM074307.1, read as the reverse complement.
AACATGCTTATGTTGGGAATGTGCTAAATCATGCTAAAACATACTAGCAAAATGTTAAAATCTGTTAATCCTATGCTGTTTTTCTGATTTCTTCATTGCCTTCAAAACTTTAAAACTACTTTAATCTTCAAACTTTTTCAAACTGAAAACCTTCAAGATTTTAAAATGTTTTCAAACTTTCTGGCCTGACTTTTTCAAACCAAGTTTGTCATCAAACTTTACTCATCTATTTTTTTATTTCTTTATTTTGTTTCTTAAAGTGTCAGAAGACATTTACATAAAATCACATACTAATAATATTATTTTTTATACAGTATTATTTGTATACAGATGCATATAATCCTCTTTTATGAACTGCTTTCTTTCTCAGCTCCGGAAAACTCGACCGTTAGATGAGAGACCGAAGGACTCGAAACTGTGGCCGTACTTCCAGGATGGCCTGAGGCGGATAGATTACGTCCTCACCTACCACGTCCAGAAGCCCCAGAGCACTCGCAAACAGACGTCCAATTCCTGCTGCTTGAGACGCAAACGCACCAGCTCACCGTCTCACGAGGACCCTGAACTCGCAGCCCAAGAGCAGAGGCTGGACTACCATGAGGACGACCAGCGCCTCCGCCGAGAGGAGTTTGAGGAGAACCTACGTGAAATGGGCCTTGAGATGGAGAAAGATGAAGGGGTGAGTCCCATTGTCATTTACAGTAGAGTCTGGGAATCATAATCCAATTTGATATAAAATTAACAAGACATTTTGCAGATTCGCCACTATTTATGTGACTAGCAAATTTGTAACAACCTGACATGAATTCCTTCAGATGGTTTGTGTTCCTATTTCAAATATTACCCTTCCAATAGCTTTTGGTGAATGTAGAAGGTCTGCAAAGATTTAAAGATCAAAGTCCACAACAAATAAAGTCGTTGTCTCCTAAAAGAAAGAATCAATCCTGAACTGCCGAAATGAGCCTCACAGTCTCACTTCCTGTTACGTACCTATGTAACAATGTAACAAATTTGCATAATGCCAGGCTTTGGTCTTCATTGGCTTTCTGCGAACAACGTCTACTTTTTGGGTTAAATTAGGTATCATTCGAAAGCTTAAAAACTCAGAATTCATCCTGTGAAAACCGTTTTGAAATTGAACATTGTGTTACCATGGAAATGGTATTTTAAATCCATTTAGCGGGCTCCTCCCCCTAGTGGGCGTTGTCATGTTTCGTATTACGAAATTTATTTTAACTACGTTATAGTTAAATCTTGACAAGATGCATACCGTCAGAACGGCCTATTTTTTTTTTTTTATAGAAGTACTATTTGGACAGAAATGTATGAATTTTTAATAGGAGAATGCATCAAAAAAGTTTCAATGGAATATGGTTGATGCTCGGTGGATATTTTTGGTACAACACCCAAACAAAATCTCAACATTTTTGTGAAATCAACTTGGAAGTAACACTACTTGCTTAGACATATGGCTTTAATTTGATCTCAATTTTTAGTATAAAAATTATTTAGTAAAATATGTATTTGTAATATGTACAGTACATTTGATTTACAGTAAATTGAAACTTTTCAATACTTTAATTTTTTTGAAGTTCTTACAGTTCAGCAAAAATCTGCTGAATATCTTCTTTAAAACAAGACCAAACATGTGTTCTGTTTGTTGTTGCCGGAGTATCTGAGGCACAAGCTGCAAAAGGCTCCGCCCTCTTCCGGAAAGTGGGGCGGGGAGCAGCAGCTCATTTGCATTTAAAGATACACACACAAAAACAGCGTGTTTTTGCTTCCACTCAAATAGGGGCAATTACAGCATGCTATAATAAATGATCTGTGGGGTATTTTGAGCGGAAACTTCACTGACACATTCTGGGGACACCAGAGACTCATATTACATCTTTAAACGTTTTTGACCAATAATCTTTCTTAACCTCTCTATCTTTTAAATGAATTCAGGTTTAAATCATTCCCTTGTACAGCAGCGTAATCGTTCCCTGTTGTTGATCCAGTTCAGAAACATTTCAGTGAGGATAACTACACTAATATTGTTATTTGTCAAGATAAATATTCTTATTTTTATTTATTTTATTGAGTTCGTGAATTACCAAGAGAATAATGTGGAAAAACGAGACGCCTGTGAAGCGTTTTGTATGTTTGATGCTAAAGAGCCGTCACCCTTAGGACACATGAAATTATTTCTGTAAAACGTTCCCCAATCTCGCCAACGTTATAATTGCTGATTGTAAAAATCAGTTCACTTGATTGTTGGCAATTATGAAGCCAGTTAGCACTTACTTTACTGTGTAATGTTACCAATTTGCAATCTTATTATGATTAATGGCTTGTTTTTTAAGCTTATCTTTTATAAACCCATTGCCATTTGCTTTGATGTTCACAGATTACAGGGATTTATCTTCCTCCACTCTGCTGGATGTTCTCATAGAGCGCTAGAATTTGGCGAAGAGGTCGTAGTGGGCTAATCATCAGCAAAGTGTTTATCGTGCAGACGATAATAAACTGAAGCATTAGTCTAAAGGACTAAGATTAGCAGCTCTCTGAAGAAGTGCGGAGAATTGTTTCCTGAATACAAATAATTTGGGAACACTTCAATATTCTGATTATTGTTTCATATTTCATGTCACGCAGGGTCTTGTGTCGTGTTGAATATTATTATTATTACTGAACCTTCGAGAATCATATTGTTCCACCTCAGAACCAGCTTTGTGCCAAAACCAATATTTTTTGCTGTACAGAATGAATCACTACGTTTTTTCCCATAACTTTGGAGCTTGACAAGGCCAATAAGAATGTAAACATAATAAAACACTGATAAGACTTTAAGAAAAACTTCTCTTTCAATCATGTTGTCAAACTTGATGTCAAAGAGAACATTGGGTTTAAAGGGAAAATGAGGGTATAATAGGGTTGAAAGTGAAGGAGAGACAAAAAAAAAAATCATTTTAATTGTATATATGCAGTCAAAAGTTTGGAAACGTTTATTTAATGTGCCTCTGCTGAATTAAAGTCTCTCTTTCTTCCTTCCTTCCTTCCTTCCTTCCTTCCTCTCTCTCTCTCTCTCTCTCTCCCCCCTCTTTCTTTCTTTCTTCCTTCCTTCCTTCCTCTCTCTCTCTCTCTCTCTCCCCCTCTTTCTTTCTTTCTTTCTTTCTTCCTTCCTTCCTTCCTTCCTTCCTTCCTCTCTCTCTCTCCCCCTCTTTCTTTCTTTCTTTCTTCCTTCCTTCCTCTCTCTCTCTCTCCCTCTCTCTCTCTCTCTCCCCCTCTTTCGTCCTTCCTTCCTTCCTTCCTCTCTCTCTCTCTATCTCTCTCCCTCTCTCTTTCTCTTTCTTTCCTTCCTCCCCCCCCCCCCCCCCCCCCCCCCCCTCTCCCTCCCTCCTTCCAAATCTTATTTAACCCAAGCTTTTGGATGGCAGTGTATCATGATCAGAAAAAAAAAAAATGTTTTCTACATTAATAATCAGAAAAAATATCAGAATGAAGGATCATGTGACGCTGAACAATAATGCAGTTGATCACGAGTAAATTTTAAATAAATGTATTATTCATTTTAAAATGTATTTAATATAAATGTTTAATATATTTAATATATAAAAAATAAATACATTTTAAATAAAGAAGAAATACGTTTTAAAATATGTTCACATAGAAAAGAGTTCTTGTTTGTGCTGTATTTTTGATCAAATAAATGCAGCCTTAGTGAGCAGAAAAGATTTATTTCCAAAACATTAAAAAACTATCCAAACTTTTGACCGGTTTTTTACTTTATTTTAGAGTGCCATAGTTGCATGTTACTACATGTACTTACTATAGTAATAACAGTAAATTATGTATAATTACAAGCAACTAACCCTAACTGGAACTTTATTCTAAGTACATGTAGTTAATTAATAGTACTTAGTAATTATTTGAGTAATTACAATGTTTTTATATATATATATATATATATATATATATATATATATATATATATAATGATTTCCTAAGTAATTTATGTTTACGTTTTAAGTTACATAAAATTATTAAATGGTCATGTTGGCTGGTATTTTGATACGGAAAAAAATTATTATTTTTTTTAAATGTGTAAAAAAAAAAATCATAAAATATAAATATTCTTAACTGTTTTATTCCAAAAATTCTTTTTGTTCACTAAAGTATCACTATTACGATGTGGGAATAACATTCTGAAATATATTTTTGCATTCCAGGGACAGACAGGTTGACTCATGTCAGTGTTAACAAACATCTCTGCTTTGGGTGTCAAGATGGCATGTCTAATTTAATTGGGGTTGATTTATAGATACTTGAATGTAATGTGGGATAAAAGTAGAAATACCTGTTTGTGTTGTTCTTCACCGAAAGCAGCGGCTGGGATTGAACAGACTGGGTCAGACCCTGTGTGTGGGATGCGAGTTATAACAAGAGTGGGTCATTTGAAGCAAATCTTACATAACCCTCTTTTCAGCTTCAGAAAACCAAGAGAGAGAGAAGTCCTTCTCTTCATGCCTGAGATTTTTTTTTCCCTTCATTTCTGTGAATTTATTTTCTCTCAAAAGGTCCTTCCTGAAGAAAGAAACCTACCCCCCAGTTTCACAGACAAGGTTTAAGCTAGTCCCAGACTAAAATGCACGTTTGAGCTGTTTTAACTGAAAGCAGCGTTCATGGAAATATCTTAAAACATGCTTATTTGTCTCAAGACGCGCACCAGTATTGTGTTTTTGAAAGCTACTTAAATGTCCTAATTGGACTAAGGCCTAATCCTGGATTAATCTAAGCCCTGTCTGTGAAACCAGACCCTAGTGTGTTAACTCTTGTAAAGAGGTGTTGAATCCTTTGTGTCTTTCAGAATACTCAAGCATCATTATTAATATCTCTCATACTTGGGGTTTGTGATTTGATCAAACCTCTAGTCTGACCCAAAAAATGACCCAATTTAATTGTATAACTAATCTCACACGTTTTGACGCACTGCAATTGTGAAGATTGGTGAAAAGAGAGGTGTGCTTTTACTTCCTTGTGAATATTTCCTACCATACAATAAAACGGGTGAAAAAATCCATAGACTTTTGGCTGCATCCGAAATCACACGCTTCCCTCCTATATAGTTGGCGGGCAGCTATTTCAGTCACGATATCTCTTTGAAAAATCAAATTCTCCAAAGTTGTTCACCAAACAACATTTTTGAAATCCCCAATGAAATCTGGCAAAAACCTTTTCATGAATTTTGTTTCAAAACTCTCTAATCATGACAAAAAAAATCTGCATTTTTCAACCTGGATCAGCCAATGCGCATGTGCAGCGGTGTTGCCATGTCTGCGATTTTCCCCTTTTACACTATTGCCGCGGGTTGTTTTTCACGTTTTCACTCCAAATAACATGATATTTAGCTCTGGAATGCAAATTTTACCAGGTGAACCCCACCAAAAATGTGGATTTTACCCCCCTGGAATGCGATTTTTACCATGAAACATGATTGTTCTAATTTTGAGTTGCAATTGGGCTGGTTTTGCTGTTAAAATCTGGCAACCCTGATGTGCAGTCAGAAAACTGACTGTTTTTACAGCAACTGGAGCTTCTAGCAGCAGCTGCAGTGACGCGATGACTTGCCAATGTCCGATTGGCTCTTTTATTTAGAAGGCGGGGCTTATTCCGCCATATTGCGCATTGCACTTTCTTCCACTCATAGTAAAATGAGTGCACCGTCTTTGTATATCTAAAGTCTTCGGTACAGCAGCATTCTGTTTATATGCTGAGGCCGTGTTTGTTTATCTTTGTTTTTCAGACTAAAATCCCAGGTGTGGGATTCTTGAAGATACATGCGCCTTGGGAAGTTCTTTGTCGAGAAGCAGAGTTTATAAAGCTCAAAATGCCCACAATAAAGGTATTTGATCTTCAGTCTTATAAAGTGACCTGAGATAGAATCGGTGCGCCCTATACGTGCGTGATGTACACTGCTGTGCTGTCATGTCATTTTCAGAAATATGAAGTCAGTCCTGGAAGTGGCATTGCGGAGAAGGTCAACATATTTATGCAGAAAGTCACTGCGCCCTTACAACCTAAAGTTGCGAATAGCCAGATGGAAAATGAGAAACACCTCTCCTACCCGTTCTCACGAGAAAAACAGCATCTGTAAGTCTGTGGCCATGCTATGATCATCTTTTTTGCCCACTGATCACATTCTACAAAAAGCCCTATACGGACAGTAATTGCTTCTCATGTGGATGTCCATAAAATTAATTTTACGTCGCACATAAATTATAAAACTTATTCACGAGTTTTGTGATTTTTACGAGCCCGGGAACAGTCTCGTGATTGATTGTCATATGCTTGGATTCATATTTTATTTAATAATAGGAAACTAATATAATATTTATTATTTGAATATTTAAATCTCCTGTTTAAAAACAGAAAGATAGATATGCTATAGTTAAAATGGTTTTCTGTCTATTTTATCTCAAAATGCTGGATGTCATTTTTAAAAAAAAAAAAAAAAAAAAAGGAAATTAGTGGAAATAAGGTAAACATAAAGCTGCTTGGTTGTATTTATTTGTATGTATTTACATCTTTTTAGCAGTGATGAAATATTGTTCTCGTAAATACTTTCCAGCATTTCAGTGTACGTTACATATTTAAAATGCATCCAAATTACAGCAAAGTGAAACCGTTTTCGTACGGTGCTCAGCAGTGGTCAAAAAGGACTTAAGCAGTGAATTTTTAACCGATTGTAAACTCAGTGATATGGATTCGGACAACTTAAGTGATTCAGCCTGGGATTTTTTGGAGGGAGATTCATTCAATGGGTGGAGGGTGGAGGGAGAAAAACACGGATATTGTGGATTCGTACAGCAATCAAATCACCCGTAAATGTTTAAAATACCTTATGACCCCCATGAGAAACAATTACTGTCCAAATGTGGCTAAAGACTTGATGAATTCAAATCAAAACAGTAAAAGACATGATTGTCATAAGTGTTCACATTGCTGGTCAAGCTGATGTAGTGAAACATGAAGGATGCTCTCTAGTAATCCTCTGAAAATGCTGCTTCAGTTTGTACAGCCCTTTTGGATGTTATTGCCTGTAAAATTGAATAACGAGGCTCCAAACAGTGACTGAAATGACTTTTTTCACAGCTTTGATTTATCAGACAGAAACTCCTTCTTCGACAGCAAAACCAGGAGCTCAATAGTAAGTACCAGCCTCTTCAGAAAAGTGGTTTGCGTATCCAGTCAGGGACGATTTAAGACCTGATGTCATTTATCCCCTGATTTGATTAGCAAAGGTCTTCTTTGCCTCCACAGCAAATGTCAGTGACGTCAAAGTCGTTCTTTCTGTGGACAATAATTTCTACTTGATCTGTCAGCTGCCTCTTAAAATGCTGTTTAACCTCAGATTCTTTTTTTTCCTGCCGTATTGCTTTATTTTAGGTCTCTTAAAGGTGTCCTAAGACATTTAGAACTTTGGACGTCTACTATTTTATTATGTTAGCTTGACAAAGCTCTTCTTCTTCTGAGACCAACATTCTACAATTAATGCCGCCCAAAAAGTTAGCTTTGAACTGGTCAGACTGTTCTGACTTGGGTTGCTATGTCTTTTATAACTGATTCTAACTGATACGATTTTCGTAAACCGGATGATCAAAACTATGACAAAAATCCCGTAGACCATCATTGAGGCGTCAAAACTGTCTGTCTATCTACAGAAAAATGCTAGCAGTGTTAAATAATGCTATAAACATGTTAAAACATGCTAGCAAAGTGTCAAATCATGCTAGCAACATTAAATCATGTTAGCAACCTGCTAAAACTAGTCAGCAATGTGCATAATCATGCTATAGCATGCTAGCAACATGCTAAAAACAATATGCTAAATCATGTTAGAAACATATTCGCAAAAACATGTTAAAACATGCTAGCAAAGTGTTAAATCATGCTAGCAACATTAACAGCACATAAATCATCCTGTTAAAACAAGCCAACAATGTGCATAATCATGCTATAGCATGCTAGCAACATGCTAAAAGCAAAATGCTAAATCATGTTAGAAACATATTAGCAAAAACATATTAAAACATGCTAGCAAAGTGTTAAATCATGCTAGCAACATTAACAGCACATTAAATCATGTTAGCAACCTGCTAAAACAAGTCAGCAATGTGCTTAATCATGCTTTAGCATGCTAGCAACATGCTAAAAGCAAAATGCTTAATCATGTTAGAAACATATTCGCAAAAACATGATAAATCATGCTAGCAATGTGCCAAATCATGCTAGTGACATTAACAGCTCATTAAATCATGTTAGCAACCTGCTAAAACAAGTCAGCAATGTGCTTAATCATGCTATATCATGCTAGCAACATGCTAAAAGCAAAATGCTAAATCATGTTAGAAACATATTCGCAAAAACATGTTAAAACATGCTAGCAAAGTGTTAAATCATGCTAGCAACATTAACAGCAGATAAATCATCCTGTTAAAACAAGCCAACAATGTGCATAATCATGCTATAGCATGCTAGCAACATGCTAAAAGCAATATGCTAAATCATGTTAGAAACATATTAGCAAAAACATATTAAAACATGCTAGCAAAGTGTTAAATCATGCTAGCAACATTAACAGCACATTAAATCATGTTAGCAACCTGCTAAAACAAGTCAGCAATGTGCTTAATCATGCTTTAGCATGCTAGCAACATGCTAAAAGCAAAATGCTTAATCATGTTAGAAACATATTCGCAAAAACATGATAAATCATGCTAGCAATGTGCCAAATCATGCTAGTGACATTAACAGCACATTAAATCATGTTAGCAACCTGCTAAAACAAGTCAGCAATGTGCTTAATCATGCTATATCATGCTAGCAACATGCTAAAAGCAAAATGCTAAATCATGTTAGAAACATATTCGCAAAAACATATTAAAACATGCTAGGAAAGTGTTAAATCATGCTAGCAACATTAACAGCACATTAAATCATGTTAGCAACCTGCTAAAACAAGTCAGCAATGTGCTTAATCATGCTATAGCATGCTAGCAACATGCTAAAAGCAAAATGCTAAATCATGTTAGAAACATATTCGCAAAAACATGTTAAAACATGCTAGCAAAGTGTTAAATCATGCTAGCAACATTAACAGCACATTAAATCATCCTGTTAAAACAAGCCAACAATGTGCATAATCATGCTATAGCATGCTAGCAACATGCTAAAAGCAAAATGCTTAATAATGTTAGAAACATATTCGCAAAAACATGATAAATCATGCTAGCAATGTGCCAAATCATGCTAGCAACATTAACAGCACATTAAATCATGTTAGCAACCTGCTAAAACAAGTCAACAATGTGCTTAATCATGCTAGCAACATGTTAAAACGTGCTAGTCATGTGTTAATCATGCTAGAAACATGCTAACACTGTAATATATCATGCTAACAACTTGTCAAAACATGTTAGCAATATGTTAAAACATGCTAGTCATGTGTTAATCATGCTAGAAACATGCTAACACTGTAATATATCATGCTAGCAACTTGTCAAAACATGTTAGCAATATGTTAAAACATGCTAGTCATGTGTTAATCATGCTAGAAAGATGCTAACACTGTAATATATCATGCTAACACTGTAATATATCATGCTAGCAACTTGTCAAAACATGTTAGCAATATGTTAAAACATGCTAGTCATGTGTTAATCATGCTAGAAACATGCTAACGCTGTAATATATCATGCTAGCAACTTGTCAAAACATGTTAGCAATATGTTAAAACATGCTAGTCATGTGTTAATCATGCTAGAAACATGCTAACACTGTAATATATCATGTTAACACTGTAATAAATCATGCTAGCAACTTGTCAAAACATGTTAGCAATATGTTAAAACATGCTAGTCATGTGTTAACCATGCTAGAAACATGCTAACACTGTAATATATCATGCTAGCAACTTGTCAAAACATGTTAGCAATATGTTAAAACATGCTAGTCATGTGTTAATCATGCTAGAAACATGCTAACACTTTAATATATCATGCTAACACTGTAATATATCATGCTAGCAACTTGTCAAAACATGTTAGCAATATGTTAAAACATGCTATTCATGTGTTAATCATGCTAGAAACATGCTAACACTGTAATATATAATGCTAACACTGTAATAAATCATGCTAGCAACTTGTCAAAACATGTTAGCAATATGTTAAAACATGCTAGTCATGTGTTAACCATGCTAGAAACATGCTAACACTGTAATATATCATGCTAGCAACTTGTCAAAACATGTTAGCAATATGTTAAAACATGCTAGTCATGTGTTAATCATGCTAGAAACATGCTAACACTGTAATATATCACGCTAACACTGTAATATATCATGCTAGCAACTTGTCAAAACATGTTAGCAATATGTTAAAACATGCTAGCAACATGTCAAGACATATTAGCAATGTGGTAAATCGATTCTAACATGGTCATTTTAGAAAAATGCTAGCAATGTGCTAAATCATGGTAATAGCATGCTAAACTTCATAGCAAAGTGTTAGTTTATGCTAGAAACATGCTAGCAGTGTGTTAAATCATGCTAGCTACATTAAAACATGCTAGCAATGTGCTAAATAATGTTGGAAACATGCCTGCAGCATAAAGCACAGCAACTTGTTAAAACATGTTAGAAATGTGTTAAAATATGTGAACAACTTGTTAAAACATGTTAACAACATTTTGACTTCAAACTTCAACCTTTTCAACGTTATTTCAAACTTTCAGAAAAGGTTTTGTCAAGCCAACATCAAAGTTTGTCATCAAATTTTACTTTACTTTTATTTGACTTTTCGAGTCTAGTTTCACCAATCAGGTGATTATAAATATATAATGCTATTTATAATAATCTTTATTTATAATCATCTTTATAAACCTATTTATTAATCATCAACAGGTGTATGAAATTTTGAAACGAACAAAATGCACACGGGCTAAGTATATCATGGGTAAGTTTCATTTTGTTAATAATTTTGCTTTACAAACTAGTGCAAAATTGACCATGTTGTTTTATTGAAATGTTATATATATATATATATATATAAAAACCATGTACCTACTATTATAATAACAGTAAATTATGCGTAATTACAATTAATTGCAATTAACCCCGAACCAAACCATAATCCTAAACCTATCCATACAGTAAGAACATGTGGTTTGTTAATATTGTCCAGTGCTTAATTATTTCAATACATTGTAACAAGTAAATAAAATTTAACCAAATCAACTAATGGTAGTTTGGAGGTGTTTACCAGCCAAATCGAACTTTTCCGGAAAGATTCGAACTCCTGAAACGAACACCTAATGAATTTCATTTTGGCCTATTTTTGTTCTAAATGGCGTCACACCACTCTATTCTTCCATTTCTCTTGAAGTATATCGAGGTCTTAGTTGTGTAAAGTGTGTACCATAATGTCAACAACACAACACAGTCTTCAAATGTAACCAGCAATGAGCTTCTGTGAGGTCTAAACCCACACATAACCCTCCCGCTCATACCTAAGGACAGTGATTGGTGGATTGGATTGTTGATGTTGTGTTTAACAAAGCTCAACATCTGTCATGTGGACAGGAATCAGCAGTCTACTCGGCAGTGGTGTTTACACTGAAGCCTATCCTTTACATGATGTGAGTGACGTCACATTTTGCTCTTTTTTTTTATGTGTGCAAACGTCTTTTCTTTTCAATTGATTGTTCTATTTCTTTTGTCAGTTAATTTAATTATTTTAATTACAGGGAGATATTGACTGCGTACAGGCTGAACCAAATGACAGAAAGGTAAGACATTTTGAAACGTACTACCTGCCGTTAGTTGTTTTAAACCAGCAACATTTCACATATATATATACATATGTGTGTATGTATGTATATATATGTGTGTGTGTATATATATATATATATATATATATATATATATATACATACATACATATATACATACATATATACATATATATATATATATATATATATATATATATATATACAGTACTGTGCAAAAGTTTTAGGCAGGTGTGAAAAAATGCTGTAAAGTAAGAATGCTTTCAAAAATAGACATGTTAATAGTTTATATTTATCAATTAACAAAATGCAAAGTGAGTGAACAGAAGAAAAATCTACATCAAATCAATATTTGGTGTGACCACCCTTTGCCTTCAAAACAGCATCAATTCTTCTAGGTACACTTGCACACAGTTTTTGAAGGAACTCGGCAGGTAGGTTGGCCCAAACATCTTGGAGAACTAACCAAAGTTCCTCTGTGGATTTAGGCAGCCTCAGTTGCTTCTCTCTCTTCATGTAATCCCAGACAGACTCGATGATGTTGAGATCAGGGCTCTGTGGGGGCCATACCATCACTTCCAGGACTCCTTGTTCTTCTTTACACTGAAGATAGTTCTTAATGACTTTCGCTGTATGTTTGGGGTCGTTGTCATGCTGCAGAATAAATTTGGGGCCAATCAGATGCCTCCCTGATGGTATTGCATGATGGATAAGTATCTGCCTGTACTTCTCAGCATTGAGGATACCATTAATTCTGACCAAATCCCCAACTCCATTTGCAGAAATGCAGCCCCAAACTTGCAAGGAACCTCCACCATGCTTCACTGTTGCCTGCAGACACTCATTCGTGTACCGCTCTCCAGCCCTTCGGCGAACAAACTGCCTTCTGCTACAGCCAAATATTTCAAATTTTGACTCATCAGTCCAGAGCACCTGCTGCCATTTTTCTGCACCCCAGTTCCTGTGTTTTCGTGCATAGTTGAGTCGCTTGGCCTTGTTTCCACGTCGGAGGTATGGCTTTTTGGCCGCAAGTCTTCCATGAAGGCCACTTCTGACCAGACTTCTCCGGACAGTAGATGGGTGTACCAGGGTCCCACTGTTTTCTGCCAATTGTGAGCTAATGGCACTGCTCGACATCTTCCGATTGCGAAGGGAAGTAAGCATGATGTGTCTTTCATCTGCTGCAGTAAGTTTCCTTGGCCGACCACTGCGTCTACGGTCCTCAACGTTGCCTGTTTCTTTGTGCTTCTTCAAAAGAGCTTGGACAGCACATCTGGAAACCCCTGTCTGCCTTGAAATTTCTGCCTGGGAGAGACCTTGCTGATGCAGTATAACTACCTTGTGTCTTGTTGCTGTGCTCAGTCTTGCCATGGTGTATGACTTTTGACAGTAAACTGTCTTCAGCAACCTCACCTTGTTAGCTGAGTTTGGCTGTTCCTCACCCAGTTTTATTCCTCCTACACAGCTGTTTCTGTTTCAGTTAATGATTGTGTTTCAACCTACATATTGAATTGATGATCATTAGCACCTGTTTGGTATAATTGTTTAATCATACACCTAACTATATGCCTACAAAATCCCTGACTTTGTGCAAGTGTACCTTGAAGAATTGATGCTGTTTTGAAGGTAAAGGGTGGTCACACCAAATATGGATTTGATTTAGATTTTTCTTCTGTTCACTCACTTTGCATTTTGTTAATTGATAAATATAATCTATTACCAAGTTTCTTTTTGAAAGCATTCTTACTTTACAGCATTTTTTCACACCTGCCTAAAACTTTTGCACAGTACTGTATATATATATATATACGTGTGTGTGTGTGTGTGTGTATATATGTATATGTGTATGTATGTATATATATGTGTATATATATATATGTATATGTGTGTGTGTGTGTGTGTGTGTATATATATATATATATATATATTCCAACTATTTCATATTTTAATTTACTTTCTTGTGAATATTGCCTACCATACAATAAAACAGGTGAAAAAATCCATAGACAAAAAAAAACAATAAAATGAATAAAAATGTTTAAAAAAAAATTATAATGATTTAGTTTAAAAATATTTGCAAAAAAGAAAAACGTATATAAAATCAAAAACTTCTTCAAAAATACTCATAAAAATAGTACTCAATATACTAACAGTTACAAAAAACATAGATGTATCCTAAAAACTATTTATTATCATTTTAAAAAAAAGAAAAAATATATAATTAATTTCCTTTTAATTTATTAATTAATTTTATAATATAACCTTCTCAAGTCATTCTTAAATGTATAGATTTCTCAGTTGGCAAAATTAATTATAAATATAAAGTTGTCATTATACTCATTTTTGCATTGCACTTTATTTTACAGTACATGCACTTATGTCTACTTGCCTAAAGTACTGGGTAATATAAGGTAACTAGATGGGCTAAGGTTATGTTTAGGGGTAAATTCAGGGTTACTACCTAGTTATTACCCAGTAATCACCTAGTTCTGGCATGAAACTCTAGATGGAGCAGGCTGATAGGTCCTTAGCTCATTTGACAGCGATCGCATCATTATCTACACGGCACAGCTGATTGGTTGCTGTTGCATCAGCAGATAATGAGTTAAGGCTCAACATTCAAACATATACCAGTAGAATTGCTGTTAGCAATCTGCAGTGCGCTTTCAGAAACCCTCCACCTTCCCCAGCTCCACCTGTATAGATCTGCATCATTCATGTATTTTAAAAGTGCAGCAGCATTACATGCTCACAGCAGTGTATTAGTCTCGATACTTGCTCTGCAGCAGATCTATTCCGCTAAGACCAAATACATTAACATTTCCATGTCCATTACCGTGACAATCTCCTGAGAGTTGTCATGACAGAATTGAATTTAGGTACATAGTATGCACATGGGGATTGTAAGTGCCATTTTTGTATCTAACAGAACTGACACATTAGTTTTCAACCAGGAAGGACATTTTGTGTATAGAAGGACGTTTCACAAACGAATATTTTAGAACATGTTTAATAGGTTCATCAAAATCAATTTAATTCTATTTCTAGCCTGTTTCTTCCCACATCTCAGTGACACATCTCAATTTTTCTGAAAGTTTGCACAATAACCTAAAACACCAGCTTCCTTTGCACCGTGGGTGATGGGAGATAATGAAGCCATAATTCAGAGCATTTGCACGGCCCAAATGATGCCTGCAGTGAGGTTTCCAGCATTCAGCCAAGAATTGTCAATAGGCTATATAAAGTGATGAATTCTTCCACGTAGGTTCTACCATCTGTAGATGGTATGTTGTCATTGCATCCTCTCTACATCTGTTCTCTAAAACTGTTTTTATTGCATTTATTAATTTGGCAGACGCTTTCAGCACACATTTATTTTCCTCTAAATATTATTCAAATCCCATTTCAACTGTTCTATGGCATACTGCTAATTGAATCTCATATTGACCAATTGATATAATTAAACACTTTAAATGGGCTCCAGAATCTACACCTAGCTTGTGCAGCCGAGACCTGGTGAGACTCTGGACTCGCCTGCAGCAAGCTTCGAATAATTGTCAGGTCACCAAGGCAACAGGATCATTTCCCACTTCAACCATCTGTGCGTGGCACTCCTGCAGGCTTACTGTTGGGTCTTAGTGGGTAGTGTAGACCTTCTCTAAATAATTTATCACAGGCATTTTCAAGAACTGAAAAAAGAGTAAATGTTTCAGGTTTTTTAGAACAAACCTCAAGGACCCTTGGAGAGAGTTTTTAAGTTTGTTACTGGCACACCTAAAACATGTTTTTTTTTTCTTTTCTTTAGCTATTGAACCAAATATATGTCAAGTGTGGCTTTGTTGAGCTCTTTTTATGCTCCCACCAATAATGGCTTATTTGTTCAATCACATACTTTTCCAGACTCTGTCTCATGTGATTTCTGTCATTGGAGCATACAAGCGTGAACTTACACGATGTCTTTAGGGTTCACTTCTCTCACAGGTTTGCGAGTAAAGCATGGGAAGAATACAATAATGCATTTTTTTTTTTTGTTTATATTGAGTTTTTTTTAAAGGATTAATTGACCCAAAAACGAAAATTGTCATCAATTACTCACGTCGTGAGGGCTTTTCACACTGTGGTTAACTCCGAGCTATCATTCACCTATAATTCCCGCTTTTAACCCCGGGTAAAGGAACGTTTCGTGCATGCTTGATGAGTGCGATAGCTCCGTTTTTATTAATTCTCACAAATCATGTTTTTTTTGTTGTTGTTGTTGTACAGTCCAAGTAATGTCAATCAAACTCCTGTTGAATTGTTTTGATTAAGTAATAATAACTCCAAAAAATACAGGTAACTTACAAAATTTTATATATATATATATATATATATTAATATATCATTAAAAGTTCGTTTTTTAGCAAAAGCAGATAAATCCAACAGTTGTTTAAGGCAAAAACAGATAACTCCACATGTCATATTAAACCAAACCAAGTAATTTCTTTGTAATTGTATTTAGATGCACTCAATTACACACACACACACACACACACACACTAAAAGATCGGCGCACTCGCACACAAAAACGCAAAAGAACAAACTAATTTTCCGCATGTAAGACGTGTATGGTGTACAAGGACTTGCAGGAGTCGAAATTATTAATCCTCGATCACTTTAAGTCAGCTTTGACGAAATTCCCCTCAGCTAGCGCATCTTTTTGAAGTGACTAGCAGCCTTGTCACCTGACCTGAATACTGCGCTCTGATTCGCTAAAATGTACTTATCGGTTTCTGTAAACAAACAACAAGGACGCTTGTTGGTTTCTGCTTTAAAATGTGAACTCGCGATGTCGCAGATAATACCGGCTTTTCTGACGAAACGTATTTAGGGTTCAGAACGTGCTACATGTGGAGAATAGTGCACAGCAGTCAGTTCATTTTTTTTTTTTAAAGTGGCATTTATCGGTTTTCGCAAATTAACTCTTCACTTGTAAGTGAAGTCTCTTTAAATTAAGTCGCTTTGGATAAAAGCGTCCGCTAAATAATGAAAATGAAAATGAAATGAAAAAATGAAATTGTAATTTAGAAGCGAGGTTAGTACCGCTTTTTTACCCGGGGTTATGAAACACTGCTCTGGAACAGGGTTAACACCACTTTTGTAGCGCTAACCTCGGATTGCCGTGCCAAATGTATGTAGTGTGAAATGATGCGGTGTGAGAATGTTATGACTAGATGCTCAGCAACAGACAACCAATCACGTGCCTCATATTCGTGTGCTTTGGAAACACCACACCGCGTGTGTATGAACAGTACGCTATGTGTCAGCATTTAAGGGCAAAAATGTCAAATGTTGACTCAACAACTGGAGTGAAGAAGTGACCATTTCACACCTTTTACAGTCTGAAAAGTACAATTAGGTTAAACATGATAATACAGTCAGCGATATATGAGGATGAACAATGCTAGAGCCTTTATGTAAACAAGTCACATGTTGCGGGGTAAATGCCGAAAAAGTGGTGTCCAGAGCAGGGTTTCATAACCCCGGGTTAATAGCCGTTCTAACCCCGCTTCTAAAGCACAGGTGTGAAACGTTCCTTTGCGGGGGTTAAAAGCAGGGTTTAGAGGGACGATAACTCGGGGTTAAGTGCAGCCCTCATGAGGGTGAGTAATTGATCATTTTTGGGTGAACTAACCCTCTCTGCTTCCAAAACTTTATCCATGGTGTTGGATGTGTTATCATTAGTAGGTTATTTGCCATATATCATAATGTTTATTAAATGCGCACTGATTCAAAGTCATTAGATTCAGAAATTATTAGCATGATGGTAGAGAGGCTTCATTTCATCATCAATGATCTCTCTGTATTTCAGCCATGGTGCAGTATCATTATTTCAGAATGTATGTAATTTCTGTTCTGTCTTTGCAGATCTTGTATGAA
Source organism: Opsariichthys bidens (assembly GCA_037194245.1). Classification (NCBI taxonomy): domain Eukaryota; kingdom Metazoa; phylum Chordata; class Actinopteri; order Cypriniformes; family Xenocyprididae; genus Opsariichthys; species Opsariichthys bidens. The sequence continues at coordinate 8,285,069 of CM074307.1, read as the reverse complement.
GAGTGGGCGAGTTACAGCATATTCTACAAGTACCAGCCCATCGGATTGATCAGGTATTATCCTGACGCTGAATGCACTGACAGAGACAGGTTTGCCTGGGAGTTATGAAGCAAGAGGAGAGATTTTAGAAATACCCCACTGAAAGGCATTAATCAGGAGTCGGATTGTCAAAAGCCCCATTCAGGCAGGATTTGTTTAAAGGACACATTCTGTAGTGTTTATGTTCATTTCACATAACGATGTCTGAAGAAATTTCGAAAATTAGTGCGTTTTAAATCATTGTGATTGATCTATGGGAATGATGTCAATGACATAAGGCTCATTTTTTTATTGTTGTTGTTTGGATCTATTCATTTGTTCAAAAAATCCATTATTAATGCATAAAATTAATTGAATACTCCTCTTCTATGATGAGCATGTTTTTATTTTCTGAATCGAGTTTTCTGAAGGTTCCAAAACAAAATCACTTGGCAACCATAACTTAAAATCCCTGTTAATAACACCTAATTTGGCACAAATCTCATCAAAACCAACTTTATATCAATATATTTCACTTCAGTATTTTAAAGTAATGCAATTCTGTTTATATTTGTATAACAGGATCGCAAGCTGTCCGGAAATAATGAAGCAAGAGGAGAGATTTTAGAAAAACTGATATGCATTAATCATTTCAATGGTTCAGACTCATGCCATCAAGTCTGAGGCCCCATTTACTCTACATTTACAGTGGCGTTTGCACAATGTTTCAGAAACGATCTCCGTCTACACTGCATAACCGAAAATGCGTGTTCATGCGTGTACGAGTGTAAACAGTTGCCTCTTGCGTATGAGGGGAGCTGCAGTATTAAAAAAATCTCCGTTTTGGTGCGTTTACACTGAAACGCAACCCCAGCGTTTTCAAAAGTCTCCGTTTTTGAGGTTCGAAAATGCCGGCGTAGTGTAAATGCTTGGTGTAACCATAGCAAAACTTATGCGTTTTAAAACTAGTGTAGATGGGGCCTGAAACAATGACGTGTGAATTTCAAACTCATGCTGATGTCCACAAATCGATCTTACTAGCGCTGACTGACGTGTGTGAATTAATTCTCTGCGGCAGCGTCTCTCCACTAATAGTGAAGCTGTGGGTTTTAGTTACTAAGAAATATATGCAAGAACCTTTCAGTTTCTAAGCTATTGAATTGATAAATCACAGAAAAGAGTTACATTTCTGCGCTACTGAATGTTTCTGTGCGCGTTACTGCCTGTGCGTTTGTGTGTTACAATGCAACAGCGCATTAGTTTAGAAGGTGGTTAACTTACATGTACAATAACCTGTTTAAAACGATTCATCCGATTGAGCTCTCGGAGTATGCATTTATTTGTCATTTACTGTTGGATACGGAGCGTAAAAGTTGTCTGAACCAATGAAATGATGCAAGGTAGAATAAATTCACACTCTCACTAATGCATTCATATAAATGTAATCTTTACTGTGCTAATATCTGATTTAGAATGAGCAGAAATCTGTGAGAAATATAACGACTCAAAGACAAAAGAACTGATAAAAATAAGCTGTTATGTAGGAGCAATAGCCTTGTGGGCAGCGCTGTGTCATATGCCATAGACCTTATTCACATCAGCGCCATCTTTGATTTTTAACAGGAACGAAAATGAGGCTGTGAGGGATGGACGTGCATCTCTTCAGTGGGTTGTACTGTTATTTAATGTGTTTTTGGATTGTTCTGCTGGGGAAACACATTTCCAAGAAATTTCAATGGACAAAAAACTCCAGACAACTCCAGCTTTATGCAGCGGATGCCATTGAAATCACAGTCTATCCCTCACTCTGAATAAGGTCCATAGCTGTGCACAAGGTGACCCACATTTAAGTCTCAAGGTTCAGGCTTATTTGTTCTGACTGAAAATTAAATGATCCAACCACAGTTCATGTTTAAGGGCGGGAAATTGTCAAGTCGATGTCCCTACAATAACAGACCGGTGTGCACCCAATAAATCATTCACTGAAGAATGCTGTGCTCGTGTTAAATAAAGTCTTGAATGTCTTTTCAAGAGTCTATGCCATGAACTTCACAAACTTTTGAAAATCCAGCGTTTAGTTGTTCCTGATAAGCAGTCACTGTCACAGTTTTGAATGTTGTGAATGCCCCACCGCTCTGAGTGGGCCCGGGTTTTCCGGCATGGGAGTCGGACACTCTAACAAGGAGGCTAAAGGCCCCTAGTGTCTGTTGAGGTCAGAGGAGTGAGGTTTACTCGCACAGCAACTACTGGCTGGCGTACACTCACCCCCCTAAACCTCACTCCCATCCGGGTCACGGCACCAATGTGAGCCCTCTACCCGGGTCCTACTCGACCCGCACTGAGCGGGCCTTGAAACTGGGTTTTTCGGCATGGGAGTTGGACACTCTAACAAGGAGGCTAAAGGCAACAACCCCTAGCATCTGTCGCCAGAGCATCTCTTGAGGTCAGAGGAGTGAGGTTTACTCGCACAGCAACTACTAGCTGACCTCCGTTACACTCACCCCCCTAAACCTCACTCCCATCCGGGTCACGGCACCAATGTAACCCCTCTAGCCTCCTTGTTAGAGTGTCTGACTCCCACTCAGAGCGGGTCGAGTTGAACCCGGGTAAAGGCTGCAACCCCTAGTGTCTGTTGCCAGAGCATCTCTTGAGGTCAGAGGAGTGAGGTTTACTCGCACAGCAACTACTAGCTGGCCTCCGTTACACTCACCCCCCTAAACCTCACTCCCATCCGGGTCACGGCACCAATGTGAGCCCTATACCCGGGTCCTACTCGACCCGCACTGAGCAGGCCTTGAAACTGCGTTTTTCGGCATGGGAGTTGGACACTCTAACAAGGAGGCTAAAGGCAACAACCTCTAGCATCTGTCGCCAGAGCATCTCTTGAGGTCAGAGGAATAAGGTTTACTCACACAGCAACTACTAGCTGGCCTCCGTTGCACTCACCCCCCTAAATTTCACTCCCATCCGGGTCATGGCACCAATGTAACCCCTCTAGCCTCCTTGTTAGAGTGTCGGACTCCCACTCAGAGCGGGTCGAATTGAACCCGGGTAAAGGCTACAACCCCTAGTGTCTGTTGCCAGAGCATCTCTTGAGGTCAGAGGAATAAGGTTTACTCGCACAGCAACTACTAGCTGGCCTCCGTTACACTCACCCCCCTAAACCTCACTCCCATCCGGGTCACGGCACCAATGTGAGCCCTATACCCGGGTCCTACTCGACCCGCACTGAGCGGGCCTTGAAACTGGGTTTTTCGGCATGGGAGTTGGACACTCTAATAAGGAGGCTAAAGGCAACAACCTCTAGCATCTGTCGCCAGAGCATCTCTTGAGGTCAGAGGAATAAGGTTTACTTGCACAGCAACTACTAGCTGGCCTCCGTTACACTCACCCCCCTAAATTTCACTCCCATCTGGGTCATGGCGCCAATGTAACCCCTCTAGCCTCCTTGTTAGAGTGTCTGACTCCCACTCAGAGCGGGTCGAGTTGAACCCGGGTAAAGGCTACAACCCCTAGTGTCTGTCGCCAGAGCATCTCTTGAGGTCAGAGGAGTGAGGTTTACTCACACAGCAACTACTAGCTGCACCACACAAACACCATGGAATTCTTCTTCAATGAGTTGGTTTGACATCACGACGGCTTTCTGGCGGACTGTTAAAGAACGCGACATCCTGTAGAATTCAACCAATCAGATGACGACTTCATAACTCCCGCGGTGTTTTCTATTTTTGTGCCTTGACCCTTATTTACACTGCATGCGTCTGCAGCGCGTTACAGCTCCGACGCGGCCACCAGAGTCGATCCGCAGCGACTCTAGGCAATGCTTGTGTTTACGCCAGCTGTGCCACGGCACGTTTCAAAAGCGGCTCACCGACACCGCATCGCTAAAAATAGGTGCCAAGTCTATTTTTGACAGATGCCGCGTCCAAGCACAAGCCGTTCAAACACAAAATACAGTCAAAACAATCACCATGTTTAGAGTCACGCTCATAGAGTCACTTTCCCTTTTAAATCTTTTAACCTTGTCGTCTATAACTGGACTTTTAGGTGTAAAGTATATAATAAAGTTGGGGATAGCAATAAACACTATTAAACTAGACAAAATAACCATTTAGACATGAAGAATCAAGGAAAACAACGTCGCATAGGCAAATCTTGTTTTCACTTTCTATGCTTTACTTCATTGCCCTAATTTTTCATCTTTATTTCTTTCCTAGGAAGTATTTTGGTGAGAAAGTGGGCCTGTACTTTGCCTGGCTGGGCGTGTATACTCAAATGCTAATCCCAGCAGCGGTTGTGGGCGTTATCGTGTTCCTGTACGGCTGTGCCACTGTGGACGACAACATCCCCAGGTCAACTTTATAAAATTTATGATGGTTTATTTGGGTTGTTTTTTGTACACAATGCGCTAACTGGAACGTGACCCCTCCCTAAATCGCTTTGCACACACATTTGCTGCCAATTACTGTTTAATTATATTGAATTAGTTTGTGTCGCATACAATTTTGATTGACACATTCTTATCTGTGCCATCGAGTTCAGACACATTCCACTAGTCTCACACCCCTAGGAAACCAGTCCCAGAGAGAACAGCAATATATTACTCTTTCGCAATGGCTCTGACCTCTGTGGGAAGATTTTTAACGAAGAATATGCCTAGCCATTTGCGAAAGTAATCACTGCTGTACTTTGCAAGAAAAACGGATGGATGTTGAAGGACGTGGTAATTAGGGAGTTTTGAGTGGGCTTGAAATGGTGCGACTGTAATGGACTGTAATGTAGTGTATAATGAGAGTGACTCAGTGTTCGCTGGCTGTCTCACAACGACATTCATTAATTCCACAGACGCCACTGCTGCTAACAAGCTGTTCCAAAACCTAGTGCGATGCCTACCTAGGCAGAATTTGAAGCATTATGAGTTCTAGAAAAAGGGTAATAAATTGGCTAGTAAATTTTCTCAGTATTGGCTGATATTTGTATGTGTGTGTGTGTGTGTGTGTGTGTGTGTGTGTATGTATATGTATATATATATATATATATATATATATAAAAAAAAATTATATAAAATTATTATATTAATATATATATATATATATATATATATATATATAAAGTCAGCCAATACTGAGAGAATTTATTTATTAAAATAAATTAATTAAAAAAAAAATTAAAATTTATTCAAAGTTAAAAAATAAAAGATATATATAGTGCTGGGTAGTAATTATTACATGTAATCTGAATTACGTAATCAGATTAAAATTGAAGTTCTTTTAATTAGATTATATTACGTTTTAAAATACTCATTGGTATTACATCATGTGATTCTCAAAATGACAGTAAATTATTCATAATTTATTGATTCTCCCTACTATTTCTTTTTTATCCTTTAAATTCTCCTTTCTAAAAAAAGTCTACTGCTTTTATAAATTCAGAGGGTCTTCCAGGTTTGTGAAATTACACACGGAAGAGCCACGGAAAACCGAGACCCACGACATTTGATCACTGGATTTACAGATATCATTTCTCTTTTAAGAAATACTGGTTACACTTTATTTTAAGGTGTCAGTATTACAGTGTAATTATACATTTAAGTATTGAGCAATGACAATTAACTACATGTACTTACTATAGGGTTAGGATGAGGGTTTGGTTTAGGGTTAATTGCGTGTAATTATGCATCATTTCTAGTTGTTACTATAGTAAATACATGTAACATATGTAACAATGACACTGTAAAATAAAGTGTTACCGAAATACTGTCTAATAAGCTCCTGAAGAACACGTTAATTATTAAGGCTTTTGTCTTTCAAACACATTAAAATGTACGATCTCATTTGATATTTACAAACTTTTTGACCTAATATATTCACCCCTTGACATTTTAAGTGAATAAGTTAGGTTAGTAATAAACTCTTAACTATTAGCTACAATTTTTGTCATCTAATTTATAATCAGTAACTGATTACAATTTGTAAGTAATGTACACAGCACTAATAATGCTGAATACATTTTCTAATCAAATATAATTTTGTGCTGCCAAAATTCACTTTGAATTTAGTTTTTTTATTAGTAATTTATTTAGAAAATATCATATAATATTATTATAATTATTATAATAGCCAGAACTATTTACCCAGGATACAGTAATGACCCTACAAGTTCGATTAAACCACCCAAATATGATATATTTATTTATTTAAATATGAAGGAAAAACAAAACCCTAAACTTGGTTACGGTATTGATCTTGCAAAATAGTTTGCATTTTTTTTTTGCATAGTAAAATAAAACCTGTAGCTGTTGACAAAGAAAAAAAAAAGCTCACATGAAAAAGCAAACACTGACTACAACATAATCACATATTAATATTGCGTTGGTTCTCTCTTGTTTTTGCCGGTGTTCATAATTTCTTTGTACAAGAGCCTGGCTAAAAATGATTTCCGCACAATTTGGCACGTTCCATTGCGTTATCTTCACAAATAAAACGATTTACTCCAAGCACAACTATGCAATATGCTCTCAAAATCTTAAACAGATTAATAATATTTAATAATAAAGGGTGAAAATGTCAATTCTTCTATCAGTTTTGGCCACAACTGTAATATTTTATGCCAGTAGGAACCATACTATATTGGAATCAATTGAGTGTACATGCACTTAATGTGAAGATCACTATTTATACAGTGCAAACAGTTGCTGCTTTTATACAATGCTTCAGATTAGTCATTTTGTTCATGAAGCTGCCTTAGAAGATACAGTTAACCAAAGCAGCCGCCTATTTCAACATCAAGGAAACTCACTACGTTTTGTAAGAGAGCTGAAGAATGTAATGATTCTTTTCTTTTAGACAAATATAGTGCAGGCTTAATTCATTAATAGTTTTTCAGGAAAAATATTATGGTGTCTGGGGAAACATGGAGGTGTGATGCATTTCTGAAATCTTTTTTGTTGTTGTCGTTTACTCAGCATGGAGATCTGCGACGAGAGAAACAACATCACCATGTGCCCAATGTGTGACCGAGCTTGCAGCTACTGGAAACTGGTCACGGCTTGCGGCACGGCCAGGGCCAGCCACCTGTTCGACAATGCGGCGACCGTCTTCTTCGCCATCTTTATGGCGCTATGGGGTCAGCGGCACTGTTCTCCTTTCATGTTCACCTGCATGTTTCGTTGCTGCCGTACACTAACTGTTGTGTCTGTACATATTGAGGGCAGACTTTATCTGGCAAATGTTGGAAGAGATTTGTGCCCTGGTTTTACACTTCTCTTTAATTCCCCTATACTCATCCCCGCTCAGAGGCTGAGCTTCTTAAAAAGCTGGGTATTTCCGCAAAAAGCCCTAAATTCGCCTTTCCTGTTTTGATCCCCTCCAGTTCCAGGCTTTGAAATGAAAAATGACACCCTTTGACAAAGATTCTTGCTTACTTGACTCTGCAAATGACTGAATGTTGTGGTTTTTTAATGAAATGAATAGACTATATTTTAGTTCGATAATGTTTTTTTTAATTTAATAATCTATATTTTTAAGGGGATTTCATTGTACTAAATCATATTCTAGTAATCCATTTATTAAAATGAAATTTCCAACTTAAAATTAAATCTTGAATGCTTTGGAGCACAGACTTTTTGGTCTGGTTTGGTCTTTTTAAAGAAAACAATTGGCAGATTATTGCTGACACACACACACACAAAAAGTGAACTTAAAAGTTTAAGTTATGAAAAATGCATAATAATACTACTTAAAATTTTTATATGAAATATATAGTTTTCAAAACCTGTTTTGTTCTATAACTGTGAGAAAATCAAAGCCACATAAATCTTGTGTTGCAAATTTGAGGTTGATATCTCGAAAAATGAGTTTTCGGTAAGATTCCGTTTGGGTGCAGTACCGAACATTTCCACTAGATGAAATTCGTTTCTCATTCATTTCAAATGGTGGAATTTTTGTACAATTTAACCTTTTTGACTTTATTTGTGTGTGAGTGTCTTTATATGAAGTGCCAAAATCTTTTGTGCCATTCTAAAAAAAAAAAAAACTACATAAAAACCAGAGGGTTTTGAACCAGCAAGTGAATCAAGTGAAAAGAGAACCCAGTTCTTTTTGCATTCACTTTTTTGGTTCACCCTTAGTTTTGTTTTTTTATTTCTCCGTATGTCAATCCACGTTTCATTTACACTGACTTAAAGTGAACCGTATTCAGACGACTTTCTCCGATGCTTTCGGTTTAATTCTCTTTAAACTAGTCTGAGGTTTTTGAGAGTATTCGCACACCAGCTAAAATGAAAATTCGCACGAAAACTCAAATAAAATACTGGTTCCAAGAAACCGGCTCTTTAGAAACTTCTTTCCAAAGTTACCAGCATAATAGGAAGAAAGTGAGCCTGGATTTCATTTGTAGCTACATACCACCCTGTATTATCCACCCTTATAAATGTGGGTTTGTTGGTGACGGTCACGTCTCTGTGTCACACAGCCACCATGTTTATGGAGCACTGGAAGAGAAGGCAAATGAGGCTAAATTACATCTGGGACATGACCGGCTTTGAAGACACAGAGGTTAGTCACGCACACCCATGTTGACCAAGAAAACTGTCAATATAAGACAGTGATGTAAATGTTGATAAGATAATTATGTGGGTTTATGTATGTTTTGTAGGCGTGCTCTATTATTTTCTTGTATTGACTTGTATTATCCCGAGGCTTGGGTGTAAAGAATTAAAGCTGTGTTTTTTTGTATTGATTCAGTGCCATGAAATCAAACTGTTTTTTCACTGTTTTTTTTTTTTTTTTTTTTTGTCCTGTTTTGTATAGGGGAAACAAAAGGTTTGGAATTGGTTCATTCAAAGTATTAACTGAATTTATTTCTTTCCTAACCTTACAGTTGCATTTTAGTACTAACAAATTCTTCATATTATCTTAAAAGTCGTCTTCAAGCATCGTCGTCACATTCTTGCTTGTGTAAAGTATTTCACCAGCACTTACTGTATCTATCTATCGGTCTGTTGTTGTGGAGGTCTGGGAGATTCCTGTTCTCTCTTCCTCCGACCTTACAGGTCAAAAGCTGCTCACTTTCCTTTCGGCAGTCGCAGTCTTTCTGGGCTCGCCACTGTTTATGTGGATAAAATAAGGAGGAGGAACTAATAAAACATAAAGCTGCTGAATGTGGAAAGGAATATGTTTTTTTCGTGGTGCTGAGAGCTTTTGGTTTTAAGGAATATACTTTCACTGAACGTCAATGTGTTGCTATTACCGGAATTTCTGTTCTGTTCACTGATCATGCCCATGGCTGCTTTTGGCTCCATAACCAGTTATCTCTTTCCGCTGTTTTTCTCTTTTTTTAACTTTTTTAACTGGTTTAAGTCCTGTATGTGGGTGAATTGCGTTCTCTGTTTTTCACAGAGTCATCCTAGAGCAGAGTATGAGTTTCGTGTCATGAAGAAGTCCTTGAAGAAAGAGAAATCTCCAAAGGTAGGTCTTCATCAATCTATAGATGAACATTTAAAAAACTTTCTAAGAAATCCAAGCTATAATCAGATTGGCTGGCTTTACATAATTTCTGGGAGTCATAAAACAGGAATTTTACACAAACTTGTCAGAAAGATACCCTTTGGTGTGTATGTGTGTGGGTATTCCCTACGTTACGGGGACCAAATGTCCCCACAGGTATAGTAATACCAGTAAATTTTGATCTTGTGGGGATATTTTTTTGGTCCTCATGAGGAAACAAGCTTATAAATCATACAGAATTATCTTTTTTGAAAATCTAAAATAGCAGAACTTTTTCTGTGATGGGTGGGTTTAGGGGTAGGGGGACAGAATATGCAGTTTGTACAGTATAAAAACCACTACGCCTATGGAATGTCCCCATAAAACATGAAAACACAACGTGTGTGTGTGTGTGTGTGTGTGTGTATACATATATGGGCCATTCTACAGAATTACTTCAAAGTCAAAGAGTTGGAAATGTATTTTTCCAAAAAAAAAAAATTGTGCATGCAAATTGTGTAAAATTCGAGGTAGACATTTCTAGTAATTGTGTTGTTAATTCTCATTTTGAATTTTCAGAAAGTTTTGCAATAGTTTTCCTCTCCCCAAATTTGTCATAACCGAAACATAATAATGTATAATTTATTAACAGTGAGAAGGGTTATATTGACCTATTGCGATTTTTGTTTACATCTACCTTGTAAATATATTTTTTGCTATTTTATTAAAAAGTTAACAATTACAATATCAACAATATTTCAAGTGTAATTTTTGAAATTTGTTGTATTTTGAAGCCACTCTTTCTTTGTAAAAGGTATAACATTGATTATACTAAATTCATTAGTTTGAATACGCATTAAACCAAAAACTATAATAACATCTTAGTTGATAATTCAATGCAATTTTTGACAAAACATCCCATCTTTTTCATATATATATATATATATATATATATATTATATGATATATAAATATATATATATATATATATATATTTATTTATATATTTATATTCTATATTATAATATATTATATTATATAAATATATATTATGCATGTATGTGTATATATATATATATATATATATTATAAATATATTATTTTTTTATTTTTTATTTTTTTAGGTTCACTTTAAAAAAAAAAATCAAATATATTTTTTCAACCAACACTGGAAAAAGCTGAAAGAAAAAAAATATTTCAATATCATATTCATACTTTGAAATTAACGGGATAGGGTTTGGGACAGCCAGCTCCCAATTTAAAGTATCAAAAATAAATATGATTTTATATGCATTAAGCTTATTGATATTTTAAATATTATTGTGGATTTCAATAGAAAATAGAAAGATCTTTGTAAACATCTAAGATATGAATACTTAAATATTTTTTAAATGTGGTTTTGGGACAGCAGTTTGCACCAATTCTGTAGAATGGCCTGTATAAGACCAACTCTGTGTGTGTATAGTTTGTCATTTTACATGTTGATCAGTAGGCCCCTTGTCCAAGTGGGTAGTTCTTGGCTAGAATAATCTACAATGTGGACCGGACCATATGCTGATTAAAAAAAAAGTGCCTTTATTTGTTCCTGGCACAGCACAGGCAGTGCTGCTCTTGCAATATTTTTGTCTGTGGACTTATGCATGCCATCCTTGCTGTCATAAGGATGTCTGGATTATTGGGTATTACGCTTTAGTAGATGTTGACCTAGTTGCAGTATACTGAAATGTTATGTGACAGCACAGCTGTAAGGCATGTCCAAAGGGCTTGTATTTGCTCTGCTCGGCTTGACCCTATCTGTCCCTTCTGAGGCCAAAGCATGCTGGAGGCCGGAGTCTACACATATGATTTTTGCTTAAGCTCCTGTTACTAGATGTATGTGTTTGGATGTATGTTTTTAACTCACATTTGACAATTAATGTCTTGTTCTAGACAGGAAATGTGAAGCTGACGTGCACAGACAGGATGCCAGCTTACATGACCATAATCGTCATGATGGTTTTTTTGGTAAGCCCTGATCAATAATTTATTTGATTAATTGTGGTATAATACTGTATTCTTTAGCAATACATTGAATTATGCTATACTTATTTTGCAGTTAAAGTACTTTGTCAATTTATTTTATATATGGGTGGCCATCACATTGAAATCACATGAACAGCCGAATATGACTCGCTTTATTTCTAATGTCAGACATTTTCATGGTGTTGTGTCAAAACACATTGGCTTTTGCATGATCCTGCATCCAATTGGTGTGAGTAAATCATTAGATTATGATCAGAGTCACTTTTCTTATTGTGTGCATTTGTGTGTTCAATGCAGATCTTTGTGACCTTGGCCATCGTGTTTGGTGTGGTGCTCTACAGGGTCTCCATAATGACTGCCCTGCACATGAGTTCCACTCCCACGTTCCGCTCTAATATACGAGCCACCGTTAAAACCACTGGGGCAGTCATCAACCTCATCATCATCATCATCATGGATGAGGTCTATGGAGCAATTGCACGCTGGCTCACTATTATGGGTACGTTATTGTTTTCAAGGCGTTTAGCTCATCAGCTGTGTTGCAAAAAGCTGATTATAGTATGTGCTGTTGTTTCCAACCCATCAGAGGTGCCAAAAACTGACAAAAGTTTTGAGGAGAGGCTTATCTTCAAGACGTTCATACTGAAGTTTGCAAATGCATTTACCCCTATTGTGTACCTGGCATTCTTCAGAGGCAGGTAAGAGCATTGGTGCCAAGCAGTCACTCTGAAGCTGAATGCAAACTATCAGTTATTAACAAGTGTGCGATATGATTCCCTTCGTGAAAGTGACGAGCTCTGTTTCATAACCTGGTGAGCTGCCCTGCTGTCTGCTGCCTACATAGGCAGTATCCTAACCGAAATAGAGGTGGTTTGGAATGCTGTATAGTCAGTAACTTCCTACAAATAATGATCCCCACATGAAGAACAAGAGAGATTTTGATGTTAACATGTTGCTGAGATAAACTAAAAACCATACAAATTTCACAGCACACATATATAAAGTTTAATCATGGCTGTAGGAAGGATGGAGTATTGTCCAGTCTAGAGATGACAAGGAATTGTGGAGTATACTTCATCCAAAATCCATGTGTCTGGATGATAGATCCCAGTGATTCTGTTTAACGAAAAGGGGAAGGGGCCAATCACCGAACCCTGGGGTACCCCCATGGATGGTTGATTTGATTTAGATGCTGCTTCCTTCCAAGATGCCTTAGAAATAGTAGGATCTGGTGATTTACATTTGCAGATAGATCCAGCTGGACAATTGATCTAGAGCAGGGGTGTCCAATCCTGCTCCTGGAGAGCCACTGTCCTGCAGAGTTTAGCTCCAACCCCAGTTAAACACACCTGAACCAACTAATCAAGGTTTTCAGGCTTACATGAAACTTCCAGGCAGGTGTTTTGTGGTAAGTTGGCGCTAAACTCTGCAGGACAGTGGCTCTCCAGGAGCAGGATTGGACACCCCTGATCTAGAGGCATCTTTTGCCAGCTGCAGGACTTCAGTGGTAGTGGATTAATTTCCACTTTTGAGTGACTGCATTTAAATTGGCAGAAAAAGATCAGTGAAATATCCTACTTCATTTACTAGGTGCCATTTTCTCCCTTGAGTTTGGTTTCACGAAGAACATCTGATGTCCAGGGGTTAGTGGGCGTTTTGTGTAAACGGGCATGAAGGAGGGAGGACAGATGCTGTCTAGACAAGATGTTCAAGTGGATGTAAATGCATTATTTACATAAGAGAGGAGGAGCTTTTAGCAGGGTGAAGAGAGGTGGGCGAGTATAGAAAAAAGATTAGTGGGTAAGAGGGAGTGGAGGTTATGTTGGAAGAAAATCAGCGAGGAGTGTGCAGCAAGGTGGAAATCACAAATGTGTAATGGAGTAACAAGGCCATTGTCTGAGTTACAGTTACTTGTGTAAATGAGGCCTAATAGGTTTCCTGATTTGTAAGTTGATGAGATGGTGAGGTTAAACAAGCTTATCCAAGTTACTGTGTAACCCAGAGCCACAATTGGGCTACCATCTTCTGGGAAAGTGCATAATAGCACGTCCAGCTCTTCTAAAAATGATCCCATCTGATGTAGAGGATGATATAGAACAAACTATGGAATTACTGTCGTAGTCATTTCATGAAATTTAAAAGGATTATGAAAGCTGTCTGATTTGTTTACTCCTTAGTTTCCATAGTTGACGGAAGTGCCAAACAAGAGCCATTGTCTCTCGCTTCTGAAGGGAGGTGAACAATGCACAACACATAAAAGAGGAATGAAGGTAGAAATAAGCGACTTTCCGGAGTCGTCGTTTGTAAGTTCAGTTGCACAGGTACTCTTGCAGGTCATCACATTAGTTAGTTCTTCAAACAACGAGGGCTTCACATGTTAAGGATTGTTAACACACCAACACCCGTTGTTGAGCGTCAGCCGGCCCAGTTTTTGCGGTATGTTCCGCACCGTCGGCACTAGTCGGATCCCGCCGATTGAGCATGTTGAATCGGCATCTGTTGGTGCCACCGTCGTTGAATAAAAGCGAAAGCATTCCTGAGCATTCTAATGCACAAATATTTTCATTAACAACACGAGCTGCCTCGATTGAAGAAAGTGATCAGCATGAATTATATTCAAAATGGTAAGCAAGCGCTGTTTTGTTTACGGTTTGTATATCTACAGTCCTAGTTTCGGTTTTCCTTTTTTGAAAAACGAATAACTATTGATACCTGCTGATATAGACATATAACGCACATGCTACTTGACTGTCGCCGATAGTCTTAGTGGTGTGTTCAAGCACGGCTTTTTAGCCGACACGAGGCGACGACGAGGTGCCGCTTGTTCTTTTAGGTCGGCTTGGTGTGTAACGGACTTTAGAGTGTGTGAGTTATCAGTAATTAAGTCAAAATAAATGCAAGCCTTTTGGATTAGCAATACAATGCATATATTGTCAAAGGCTGTCACAAAAATACTGCAGGACTGGTATCGCCCTACAATACTAGAGCAATTAAAAACACCAGCCAACAACTCTTTTCTATAAATGAAATGCTCTAAACAATGGAAGCAATTTATTAAGCGTACACTTACTACTGCAGACTTGTATTGACAAATCACACTGATGCTCTTTTATGGTGCATTCACCGTGACTCACTGCATTCTTAGTTTCTGTTTGGCATTCATTCCCTCCCACAGTATTTAACTGTATAAGGTGGCAGTTCCCTGTCTGCACTCTTTCTGGTATTCCAGTTTCTTATCACTGCTCATGCTCCACTCAACTTTGTTGCGGCACTAATGGTTGCTGACACAAATGTCACCTGAAATTGGCAATGAAAATTCATGATGTCCCATGGCTTTGTCATCACGTATAGCTGTATATCCAGTGTAAGATTGCTCACTAGGTTTTGGAACAGAGCTCTATCCCCCCCACTTCCCTTTTAGGGTCCTTTTATTGTAATCTCTGTTTGCACTTGCATTTGTGCATTGGCTGGTAAGCTCAGCTCTTGACCTTCCTCTATCCAATGCCTCCAGACTCATTGGACGCCCAGGAAAATATATCTACGTTATGGGGTCTTACCGGATGGAAGAGGTACTTATCTAGTTTTCAACTTCCTACTTTGTGTGTGTTTGGTTTTCAACATTGGGGAGTTATATACTGTGAATTAATTTCATGAAAATAAATGACCAGTCTCATTGACCAACAGGTGTACATGTACAGGTGCTGGTCATATATAATTAGAATATCATCAAAAAGTTGATTTATTTCACTAATTCCATTCAAAAAGTGAAACTTGTATATTATATTCATTCATTTCAAATGTTTATTTCTTTTCATTTTGATGATTATAACTGACAACTAAGGAAAATCCCAAATTCAGTATCTCAGAAAATACGCTTCAGACCCTTCTGACACTGTCTGTTGTTCAAGAGTGGCTTGACACAAGGAATGCGACAGCTGAAACCCATGTCTTGCATACCTATGTGCGTAGTGGCTCTTGAAGCTCTGACTCCAGCTGCAGTCCACTCTTTGTGAATCTCCCCCACATTTTTGAATGGGTTTTGTTTCACAATCCTCTCCAGGGTGCGGTTATCCCTATTGCTTGTACAATTTTTTCCTACCACATCTTTTCCTTCTCTTCTCCTCTCTATTAATGTACGTGGACACAGAGCTCTCACAGAATCAGCCTCGTTTGCAATGACCTGTTGTGTCTTGCCCTCCTTGTGCAAGCTGTCAATGGTCGTCTTTTGGACAACTGTCAAGTCAGCAGTCTTCCCCATGATTGTGTAGTCTACAGAACTAGACTGAGAGACATTTAAAGGCCTTTGCAGGTGTTTTGAGTTAATTAGCTGATTAGAGTGTGGCACCAGGTGTCTTCAATATTGAATCTTTTCACAATATTCTAATTTTCTAAAATACTGAATTTGGGATTTTCCATAGGTGTCAGTTGTAATCATCAAAATGAAAAGAAATAAACATTTGAAATATATCAGTCTGTGTGTAATGAATGAATATAATATGCAAGTTTCACTTTTTGAATGGAATTAGTGAAATAAATCAACTTTTTGATGATATTCTAATTATATGACCAGCACCTGTATATGTGTGTGTATAAGCAAAATACATTCTGAATCATACTCTATTCTTGGAGTCTTGTAACCGCATCATCATATGAAAAATAACTTGACAGATTGTCCTCAATACCTCAGTCCTTATGACTAACACATTCGAAGGTTCGTAGCCAGTCAACTCCACAATAACTGAAGTCTCTCTCCGTTTCACCCTGCAGTGCGCCCATGCCGGCTGTCTGATGGAATTGTGCATTCAGCTCTGCATCACCATGCTTGGCAAACAGCTCATCCAGAACAACCTGTTTGAGATCGGCATTCCGTGAGTACATGCTGCATACAGTACACATGTAGGCACATTTCTAAGTCATTATTCCCACAGAGATGAAAGCAATCTGATCAATTTCCACTGTACATTTTTAGGTGTGGTGCACATTTCTAGACATGCTTGCTTTAGGGAATGTACTTTGTTTTTTCATACCAGAGCATTGCAAAGACCTTGCATGATCCTTTCTTGGAGCTTTTTTCATTAACAAACCTTGCTGACCTTTTTGCAAATACGTTTTATGTTGCTTTTGGACTAATGCAAATGCACTGGATTTAAGCTCATCTCATGCAAATGCTTCTGAAAGTGACACATGGTAAAATACATACATCCAGTAGGTCTGGAAACTATTTTTTTAGCTAATTTTGAGGCAAAATCTGCTGAATGTTAAGTCAAGTCACAATTTCTGGGTCCAAACACTCCTTCAGATCCCAAAAGCAAACAACAAACTGTGCTAATGTACACTCACGGTGTGCTGTACCTAAACAAAAACACGATCCTAACCTTTATTTCCATAGCAAAATCTCACCAGACAGTGATTCACTTGTTTATGAAACTTTAAAATATCAGTGTCCGGGATGCCTTGAGCATCGTGAGCTTTTAAAAGCTTGGCTTAAAGATGTGCTATAAATGAATAGTGCTAATGAACGACTGTTGAAATTCTCACTTCCCATACATCACAACTTAACAAGACTTAGTCAAGTCTTAACCTTCTATAGTATAGTCGTAATTCATTTACTGGCAGTGTAAAACCTGTCATTCTTACTTGGCCATTAAGGCCCTGTTTCCACCTTTTATTAAGTTGTGTTTTGGTCGATAGGATCGCAAGTGGATGACACTAAATACAGGTGTGAGATGTTTTGAGCTTGTCCGCTTTCAACCACTTCCAGAGGTAGTCGAAAACACAACGCTCATGTGATCGAACAGCCTCAAAAGACCGCCTACTCTCCGCCTACTGACCCGATGCACAAACGTTATGGGAAGAGCGCCAGCCAGACGGGATATAAAACTGGTCGGCTGAAGACCCAAGATTTAAAGATGAAAAAAGTACCAAGCACCATGTTCTCCCAATATTCTATAATATTTCTAATACACTCTCAGTGTTCGGCATAGTATTGATTATCGGCTGTCAGAGCAGAAACTGCATGTTTTTCTGTCATCTCTGGTCATGTTCATGTGTAACTTGCTTTGTCCATTAGCTCAAAAGATCTGAAAAAGATCATACATTTACCTCCCCATAGACTCTCTTCTTGTAGAAATCAAGTGGTGGAAAGTGGACAAAAGATATGGAGTAAAACACCAGGTGAAAACAGGAATGTGTTTCCCTCGTTCACTTGTGATCCGATCGACCGAATCTGGAAACAGCCTGAGATTCCTAAAGACTACGTCATTAGACAAGTTTTGCAATCCCTTCCTGTGTAGCTACTTACAATTTTGTACTAAAACATTTTAAAATATGAAAAATGTCATCAATTTGCAAGTAAATATTCATGTTTATTGTTATTTCAATGCATGTAAATGTCAATATTGAAGTACTGTTCTTACATTTTAGTATAAAAAAAATGCTGAAAGATTTTTAAAAAAATCATATGATATAAGGTATATTTGTAGGTGTACTCGCATTTTAAATCTAAATATATTTAATATATATTATTAAAATATAAAATTTAATAAATTTATATTAAATATAAATCTAAATATATGAGACATTTGGAATTTTATTTTAATATTTAATGATTTTTTTAAATGAATGAAATTATTTTTCAATATTTTAAGAGAACTTATGCTCACCAAAGTTGCATTTATTTAAACATATTATTTAAAATGCAGTGAATTCAGTAACATTATGAAATATTATTAGAATTTAAAATTGTTTTCCGTTTTAATATATTCTAAAACTATTTTATTCCTTTGATCAATGCTCAATTTTCATTACTCAAGTCTTCAGTGTCATATGATCCTTCAGAAATCATTCTAAGGGTGTTTTGGATCCTTTTAAAAGATCTAATCTCGGACCCTTTTAAGTGGACCAAGAGGTGAACCAAGTGAAAAAGGACCCAGTTCTCTTTACGTTCACACTGTCCCTGAAAGAGGACTCAGATCCTTTTTTGGTCCACTTAAGTAGTAATGTGGTTTCAGACCTCTTTGTATTCATACTATCTGCTTTTTTAATCTAGTCCAGTTCAGTGTTTGTTGGCCTTCAAAATTTGATCCCATTCTGTGCCGTACTAACCAAGAAATTTGTTTGCACAGATTACTATTATTATTAATTATTTTGTAAAACGACATTGCTACAAATGCTGTTGAATGAGTTGTTTAAATTTCGCACAAAAATATACATTTTGTTGCAACATTACATCCATATTCTTGATCTGTATCACGTCCGTCTTTGTAAGTAACATTTATTTTGAATTGTTTTCCTTGAAACCTGTTTTATTACTGCGGAAGGCAATGATAACATCAGCATAGAAAAGATCAAGGACAAATACAATAAAAGAAAGATTCAAATGAAATAAACTGCTTTGAAATTTCCATATGCGATAGGTATACCAACAGTAAAAGCAGCATTTGAGTAAGAAATTGAATAATCCAATGAAAAAACAAATCATATTCTTCACTGTATGAATAAAACTTATACAGATTCTACTGATTGTTTTATTAGGCTGTCATGCATTGATCCAATATACTGATAAACATAAACGATTTCTTTCCCAGATACATTCACTTAAGGCAAAGCCTGTTCATGTGAAACTAGAGCGTTTTGACACTTTAAATGCAATAAGACACTACAAATAATTGAGTTTAGCCCACGCCCTGTGACAGCTGGTTTCTGTGTGTGTTTTTGGTGTGCGCGCTCATAAAACCGTATATAGAAAAATGTAAACTGGCATGCAGGCGCGTCTCACACAGTTTTGAAGCAGTCACAATAAACAAGTGTACATTGTGAATTAATAATTTGAATAATTTGTAGAGATCTGAGAGAACAAGCATCCATTATAAACAAATGATTTGTACAGAGGCATCTGATAAAGTCAGAATTGTGAGTTATGACGTCAGAACTGTGAGTTATGACGTCAGAATTGCGAGTTATGACGTCAGAATTGCGAGTTATGACGTCAGAACTGTGAGTTATGACGTCAGAATTGCGAGTTAAAAAGTCAGAATTGCGAGTTATGACGTCAGAACTGCGAGTTATGACGTCAGAACTGCGAGTTATGACGTCAGAACTGCGAGTTATGACGTCAGAACTGCGAGTTATGACGTCAGAATTGTGAGTTATGACGTCAGAATTACGAGTTAAAAAGTCAGAATTGCGAGTTATGATGTCAGAACTGTTATGACGTCAGAACTGCGAGCTATGACGTCAGAACTGTGTTATGAAGTCAGAACTGTGTTATGACGTCAGAACTGTGTTATGACGTCAGAACTGTGTTATGACGTCAGAACTGTTATGACGTCAGAACTGCGAGTTATGAAGTCAGAACTGCGAGTTATGAAGTCAGAACTGTGTTATGACGTCAGAACTGTTATGACGTCAGAACTGCGAGTTATGAAGTCAGAACTGTGTTATGACGTCAGAACTGTGTTATGACGTCAGAACTGTGTTATGACGTCAGAATTGCGAGTTATGACGTCAGAACTGCGAGCTATGACGTCAGAACTGTGAGCTATGACGTCAGAACTGTGTTATGACGTCAGAACTGCGAGCTATGACGTCAGAACTGCGAGCTATGACGTCAGAACTGCGAGTTATGAAGTCAGAACTGTGTTATGACATCAGAATTGTGAGTTATGACGTCAGAACTGTGTTATGACGTCAGAACTGTGTTATGACGTCAGAATTGCGAGTTATGACGTCAGAACTGCGAGCTATGACGTCAGAACTGCGAGCTATGATGTCAGAACTGCGAGCTATGACGTCAGAACTGTGTTATGACGTCAGAACTGCGAGTTATGAAGTCAGAACTGTGTTATGACATCAGAATTGTGAGTTATGACGTCAGAACTGTGTTATGACGTCAGAACTGTGTTATGACGTCAGAATTGCGAGTTATGACGTCAGAACTGCGAGCTATGACGTCAGAACTGTGTTATGACGTCAGAACTGTTATGACGTCAGAATTGCGAGTTATGACGTCAGAACTGCGAGCTATGACGTCAGAACTGTTATGACGTCAGAACTGCGAGCTATGACGTCAGAACTGCGAGTTATGAAGTCAGAACTGTGTTATGACGTCAGAACTGTTATGATGTCAGAACTGCGAGTTATGAAGTCAGAACTGCGAGTTATGAAGTCAGAACTGTGTTATGACGTCAGAACTGTGTTATGACGTCAGAACTGTTATGACGTCAGAACTGCGAGTTATGAAGTCAGAACTGTGTTATGACGTCAGAACTGTGTTATGACGTCAGAATTGCGAGTTATGACGTCAGAACTGCGAGCTATGACGTCAGAACTGTTATGACGTCAGAACTGCGAGCTATGACGTCAGAACTGCGAGTTATGAAGTCAGAACTGTGTTATGACATCAGAATTGTGAGTTATGACGTCAGAACTGTGTTATGACGTCAGAACTGTGTTATGACGTCAGAATTGCGAGTTATGACGTCAGAACTGCGAGCTATGACGTCAGAACTGTTATGACATCAGAACTGCGAGCTATGACGTCAGAACTGCGAGTTATGAAGTCAGAACTGTGTTATGACGTCAGAACTGTGTTATGACGTCAGAACTGTGTTATGACGTCAGAATTGCGAGTTATGACGTCAGAACTGCGAGCTATGACGTCAGAACTGTTATGACATCAGAACTGCGAGCTATGACGTCAGAACTGCGAGTTATGAAGTCAGAACTGTGTTATGACGTCAGAACTGTTATGACGTCAGAACTGCGAGTTATGAAGTCAGAACTGCGAGTTATGAAGTCAGAACTGTGTTATGACGTCAGAACTGTGTTATGACGTCAGAATTGCGAGTTATGACGTCAGAACTGCGAGCTATGACGTCAGAACTGTGTTATGACGTCAGAACTGCGAGCTATGACGTCAGAACTGCGAGTTATGAAGTCAGAACTGTGTTATGACATCAGAATTGTGAGTTATGACGTCAGAACTGTGTTATGACGTCAGAACTGTGTTATGACGTCAGAATTGCGAGTTATGACGTCAGAACTGCGAGCTATGACGTCAGAACTGCGAGCTATGACGTCAGAACTGCGAGCTATGACGTCAGAACTGTGTTATGACGTCAGAACTGCGAGCTATGACGTCAGAACTGTGTTATGACGTCAGAACTGCGAGCTATGACGTCAGAACTGCGAGTTATGAAGTCAGAACTGTGTTATGACGTCAGAATTGCGAGTTATGACGTCAGAACTGCGAGCTATGACGTCAGAACTGTGTTATGACGTCAGAACTGCGAGCTATGACGTCAGAACTGCGAGTTATGAAGTCAGAACTGTGTTATGACATCA